>JALGRB010000019.1:2415000-3018750 GCA_023091065.1 Dianthus caryophyllus | reverse complement strand
CTGGGGCGACGTTAGAGGTGGATGCCTGTGAGGGGGCTAAACTCCACGATGGACAACAGTCTCGGGTTGATGGTGGTTTAGGGTTTATTTTATATATTTTTTTAGACTAAAGTTATTTTGTCTTTTATATTACAAAGTAGTTATTATAAATTTAAAAAAATTTAAATTATTTAATGTAGTTATATTGTTTTGTTTGTTATTTTTTTATTTTGTTTTGTTAAAAAAATTATTTGACATTTAGTTATTTGCGACAGTATTTTAGTAATTTTTTTACTTGTTTTTTTTAAACTTGTCATCCCAATACTGTAATATTATTTGCATTGATGTAAGAACGCCATCATTTTCTACCGCTCTTTCATTCACAACTCAATGTTATATTTTATTACTCATTTTAGGAAAATTCTCATGTGAGACGGAACTCACAACAAGTTTATGTGAGTCCTCTCACATGAGTGGTAGTTATGTTTTTTATTGTTTTTGTTTTTAAATTTTTTAAGGGGTTAAGGTGATTGTCTCACACTAAATTAGTGTGAGACGAGTCTCTCATAAGAATTACTCTATATTTTAAAACAAAAAAGTTATGAGTTTTTAATTTTGTATAATAATTAAAAAAAAAAAGACATTAACTACAAATATAAAAATATTTTTTTCCGAAAAAATATAAAATAA
The DNA here is from genome assembly GCA_023091065.1 of Dianthus caryophyllus. Taxonomy (NCBI): domain Eukaryota; kingdom Viridiplantae; phylum Streptophyta; class Magnoliopsida; order Caryophyllales; family Caryophyllaceae; genus Dianthus; species Dianthus caryophyllus. The sequence continues at coordinate 3,018,081 of JALGRB010000019.1, read as the reverse complement.
TAATTGGTAGTATAGTACGTAGTAACAATTAATCTAAATAACTAAGTACATGGTAAAATTTATAAGATGGTGTAAAATTTATATGATTGAGTAAATTATAGCATAGAGTAAATTATATAGATTTGAGTAAATGCGTAAAAAGAGGGTAAAATTTAAAAAATATTACTCTGTAAGATAAAGTAATCTACCTATTGGAAAAAGCATCACCCTTAATTAATATGGACTAAATACCAATCAACATGAACTAATAATTAACTCATGTTAAGAGAGGGGAGAATAATGTTACTAATTACGTGGCTCACTCAGCTACCTCCTTAATTAGATGATGTCTTAATTACTGTAAACGATTTTCTGCAAGTTCTGTTCTAGCCTCCGTCTCCGTCTCTCTTGAAAACCCCCTCAAATCCTCTTTAACAAAGGGCTAATAATAAGCCCCAAACATTTGTCTGAATCGTTTACAAATTAATAAGATTACTATTATAATTAAAATAAATGGGTCCTCTTATAAGGAGAGAATTGTCTCCACGATTTTGTGAATTTTACCCTTTATTTTGTAAAGTTTATTTTTTATGTTATTGCAGAGAATGAGAAAAATTAATATGGTATAACGAATCATTTGAGCCTCAGGCAACAATGTACAAACCACGATGAAATTCGCTCTCTTAAAAACAGTATCAAATCCACAGAGCCACTCATGGAAAACTTCGTCTATTGGCAACGGTATAATAGAGGCGAGCGTGCAGAAGCAGTATATTATATTATATTATGTTATATTATATTACTCCCTCCGTTTCGGTGATTTGTTTACGTTTACTTTATACACATTTATCGATGTGAGGAGAGAGGTTGAGAAAAAACTAATAAAATAATAATATAAGTACAAAGGGGGTCCCGTTTGCTTAAAATTATCAAATGTAATTGGTTGAGGGAGTAGGGGTCACCTCCCACATGGGTCAAGCATGACCATTTTTGGAAAGTGTAAACAAATGACCCGTACGCCCCAAAATAGAAAGTGTAAACAAATGACCGGGACGGAGGGAGTATATTATATTATATTATATTATATTATATTATATTATATTATATTATATTGCTAAAAGTATTTGCTTTAAGGAGAAGAACATCATTTTGGTTTTTGTAATTTTGTTTCGGTTACTTTTCTAATCATTTATATGCATGAAATCATTCACTATTAATGAATTAACTTTTCCCGCAAAAGAATATTTCGGTAGTCACAATAATATATGTACACAACCCCGTAACTCAACGCTGTCACATTTATTTACAAACACACTACTAATGTCATGGCACTAACGCCTAAATAAACATAACTACTAACAAATCCCTAACTAAAAATGGGAATACAATAGCTCTCTCTAGTCTACAAAATACGAATGTGGAAACAAAGCCATAATTGCATTTTATAGCCGTGCTAATATTGACGAAAATCTATCTGCAACGGCTACTAGTTATTTCTACAAAAATGGCTCGTCCAACAAACAGCTACGCGCCGTCAAAATGGCGTCGAAAGCGATATATATGAGACTCTTATCGCCAAAGGAAAATGGAAGTAGTCGAAACTCGTTGAAATCCTAAAAAACCATCCCGAGATCAATTTTCAATAAACGACAAACACATTAAACGACATAATTGCATTTTTTCAATTTATTTTCATTTATGAATACTAAATTGAGAAAATTACCTATGCAACTATTTTCACCAATGCCGTAAACTTGGATCGATAAGATAATAATAGAAGGAAGATAGATAGCTTTGAAAAAAAGGTCGACCGATTTAAAAAGAATAGGACTATAAAATTGTATAACGCCGACCGCTTTAAAAAGAAGAGGACTATAAAATTGTATAACGCCGACCGTAGAGAAAGTGGTCAGCGTACTCGAAAATACGGTCATCCTGAGAGAAAATCGGGTTGGTCGACCAAACAAAAAAAATGAAAGAGGTTTAATTAGGCTATTTTTTTCAATGAAAAAAGCGGGGGATATGATTAGAAAAAATGAAAGAACAAAAAAGAAAAAAAAAAAAACCTGAAACAAACCCAATCCCGTACGCAAACCTCTGTGAGGTCCGGAAAAAAGGACCGCGAGAACAATCTGCAAATAAATGACAAACACATTGATCGACATGATTGCATTTATCCAATTTATTTTCATTTATTAATACTGAATTGAGAAATTACCTCTGCTACTATCTTCATGAATGCCGTCACCCGTAACATCCATCTTCTCTCAAACGTTTTTGATACGATATAGGTTAGGGGTCATATAATTGTTTGGATTTATGAGATTATTATTGAGGGAAGATAAGTAGCTTGGGAAGAAAGGTGGACCGATTTAAAGAGGAGAGGACCGTAAAATTGTGTAACACCGATCGCCGATAAAGTGGTCAGCGTACTGGACAATACGGTCACCATGAGAAAAAAATCGAGTCGGTCGACCAAGCAATGAAATGAAAGAGGTTTTATTTGGCTGATTTTTTTCGATGAAAAAGGCTGGGGATTCGGGTAGAAAAAATGAAAGGAAAAAAACGAAAAAAAAAACTGTAACAGACCCAATCCCGTAAGAGACCCTATATGACCAAGCCTGGTGGGTTGTGGTTATATAGGTGACCACAACATAAATCGGATCCCCTAACAATGACCCTATATCGTACAAAAATGGGAATTTGGGAGATAATTCCTACTTTAGACGTGGATAACCCGCATTAAAATTCCAATAATGTTTTAACTTTAGTTGCGAAACGTGATGAATTGTTTGAGGTGCGTTGGTAAAGATTTGAAAAGAAGTGGGCCGTAAAATCGAAATGCATCGGCATTTTTTTATATTAAATAACTTTATTTTTGTGGCTTCCTCTCAAATATACTTTCTTTTCCTTTATAATAGTCAATCCAAAATATTACTTTTGTTCGTTTTATTTATTTTAATATAAAGTTATATATTACGTAGTATTATTTCCTTTATATATGTATATGTTATATGTTGTTTGCTAATACCACGTCATACTTTCGTGGCGTTTTCATCAACAAATATTATATTTTATTTCCTTTATTTATCTTAATATAAAATTACATTTTACTAATGTTACTAAGTATTGTTTTCTTGTGAACTTTTATGTGATGTATATATTATATATATATATATTAGACATATATTGTTTGCTAATGCCACAATATACTTTCGTGGCTTTTTTTTCAATCGTAAATATTTTTTGTTCTTTTCATTTGCTTTGAAAATAAAATATTTTGTTTCGAATATGGATAATGGAGTTAATTTTCCGGGTGCTTTGGACCATATTGACGTTTTTGGTGATAAATATGTCATATCAACATATGAGGTTGTTTTTTAAGGTAATAGTCGATGGCCACGAGCAGAGGCGGACCTTAGTTGCGCTTGAAAATGGCCCACCCCCTTCTAGTTTACAATAAATACATATAGTGTAACATGTAAACATGAATTTTTGATCTGCTCAGTGGTAGCTGTTGTACATAAGGTTGTTAGAGGTCGTGGGTTCGAGCCGCTCTTGTCTCAAGTTAGAATTAAACACATAATATTATAGAATGTCGGGTAGTGTTATTATTTTAGCCAAGCTAGTGTCGATAAAAAATTTCAAAATAATTTATGAATTATTATTTTTAGTTTTAGTGGAGGTATGTATTTATTACGGAGTCCTATACATAATATTAATCATGTGGAATACTGTACTATATTTATATGCCATTTTTTATTTTTATATTGGATGAGAATTTAAAATGTTTTTGACTCGATCGCATTATTTTACTGTTTTTTGGCTACGAGAATAAAGCAATGTCCTCTTGCGCCTGCGAGATTATTTTTCCAATTACATCGATTCCCCATATCGAGAATGATCAAGGGGACATATGCGCTAATTTGATTAATTTTCATAAAAAGTGAATTTTTATATAAAACTGGGATTAATCGAAGATTTGGAGTACATTTTCTCTAACGATCAAAGCAGTACTCTTTAGTACTTCGTATGATAATTTAGATAAAGGTTAAGGAACCACCTCGAGTTGAAGACACTCGCGTTTCTGAGGTAATATCACATTTCTAAACTTTATTATTGTAAAAACACAATATAAGTAGATTAGACTTCACATCTTATTACTCTAAAACATATTAATAGTGTAGTTGATAATATACTCGCTAGTTTAATTACTTTTCATAGGGATAAGAAGTGTCACCCCCTCCACGTCACGTTCTTCCTTACCTTCTTGGGTGGGTTTACCGTCGCCTACCTGAATGCCTTATCAGGTACTTCTTATTTATTAGATATTTTACCGTCTTATTGTTGGAGTGAGTGTCCTCCACAATGTTGCGAATACTTAATAAATCTCATTAAGAGGAATAGAGGGAATATAGCTTTATATAAGTCAGTTGATTAACGTATATCGGTAACGCTCGGCTTACTAGAGTTTGACGTTACTGTCATGAGATGGCGGTAATCAACTGATCCCTTTCGGTCACACCTAATGGAGGAAAACCAACAGAGACTAGTTATTTATATTCGATATAGTATAACTAGAGACTTAATATTGAGACTAATACGTTAGTCAAGAGGTAATAAATTATGAGACGCATATAAGATACAGAACTAGAGTGTTATTATTCTTTTATGCGATAATTGAATAATAAAAGGTTTTGTGATTTTGTGAATTAATAATTAAGTGTTAATTTACTAAAAGGGTTATTTGTCATTAATAAAGATTAATGACTAATAAGATTTATAGGTTAATAAAATGGAGAATATATTTGAGTCCAAAGTGATAAATTATATATTGATATAATTGTCATTTATATTACTTAAATTGTTAAGTATATATTGTTGGAGTTAGTGTCCTCCACAGTTAGTGCAATAACATAAATAAATCTCTAAAGGTACACAGGGTACATTTTGTATTTAATCAGTTGATTAACGTTTATCGATAACGGTTGGCTTGCTAGATAAGTTTGACGTTATTGTCATACAGATGGCGGTGATCAACTGGTCCCTAAGAGTCACACCTAAAGGATGTGTTTGATAGATGTGATTATTTGAGAAAATGATCATATCGATGCCTTAGTTAATGACTAAAATGTTAGTCAGTGTTGTTGACTAAAATGTTAGTCAGTGTGATGATGTTACTGACTAAAATGTAAGTCAGTGTAATGGTGATACGGCTATTTAATACAGATTAAATAATATTAGCTGAGACGAATTAAATGTAATTCGTAAATTGAATATAAAATGTTATATTTAATTATTGTGTATAATGCAAGCTAATTAAATATACACCGTTATAATTAATTAGTAAATTATAAATATAAGGATATTTATAATATATTATAGTCGGTCCATACAGATGACACTAGTGATATATTGCATTATATATTAAAAGCTAAAATGACCAAAACAGAAGTGTCCAGATACATTATGTTTTTCTTGGTCAATAAGATATATTTTGAGGAGATTATATCTCCCCAAATATAGATAAGGAGGCCGGCCTATTGAGGAGTATAAGGAGGATATTGCCTTTCCTAATTCTCTTCTAATTCATTCCTTAATTCACTCATCAAACATAACACAAAACCTAGAGAAAAGAAAACAGTTTTCTTCTCTAATTTTCTAGCAATTCTAAAGGCATATTTCACACATATCTTGGGTGTTTCAATTAGGAGATACCATATTATTGGTATTGTTCTTAGACCATAAATATTGGTGATTTTTTTTTTCCAACCTATACATTATATTAAGGAAAATTTACTAGGAATAATCCATCCTATTGATGGTATTCCATAAATAAACCGTTCTTTATTAAATCCCACATTAAACCCAAGTATACTTAATATTGTCTTTGAATAGACTACCTAACCTGTTACCTGCTCAACAGGTAAAAAAAGAAAACTATCACCTTCATCCTCTTATTCACCTCATCAGGCCATTGTTGAATCATTTACTCAACCTTCATCCTTCATTAAAGGTGACCTGCAACCTCAGATCTCCTTCATTAAAGGTGACCTCCAACCTCACCACCTTCATAAACCACCGTCGTCCTCATCAATAATTTAGTTTTTCACCGTGAAAGAGGCCAAATTATACAGATTATTAACAACAATTTCACGATGAAAGAGGCCAAATTTTATTTTTATCAGTTTTCCGGGGGCGATTTTCCCTACTTAACCAACCCCCTAGCTCGGCTTTTGATATATAATAGAACTATAGCAACAAAAAAACACGAGAAACTCAAGCGCAGCGACTGCGCGCGACAACTTTCAAACGACTCATGCCTTGTTGTACCCGAAGAAGAAGAAGGAACCAGAACCCTGTGCAGGGACCAAGATTTCCGCAACATTGGCAGCGGTTGAGACCCTCAGTGTATAGGCTTTAGCCACCACCTCCTCGAGTGCTGCCTTCAGATGATGTATTGGGTCGTTGGTTGTCGAGCTTAAGTCTTTGATTTTACGTCGTCGACCAGCATCTTTGCGTTCCTCGGGGAGTTGCGATATTGGCCAAGCGGTCTGGCTGGCGGTTTCTTGTATCCTTGCTATTTCGTTTGATATTCGTTTTTCCTCTGTTCTCGTTTCCCTTTTCAACCTGTTTTTGAGTGCCAATTTAATGGTTATATATAGTTGTATTAACTATGAACTATGAGCGTATGAAATGATGAATTGATGAGCATTATTATCCGTTTGATTGTTCAAATAGGAGTAAATGAGGATATAGTGGCACAAAAATGATGACCAAGATATGAGGTAAAAGGGGATGGTAGAGAGAGATGAGACAATGGTGTGATTTGTCAATGTTTCAATTTAAGCTTAAGGATGAAGATGACCTGATATAGCAGGTTACAAACAGGTTAATTTTAAGGTGAGTCTATTTTTGGATAAATGAGGTTATAGTTGGGTTTATTATGAGATTATGTGAAGATTGGTTTATTTATGGAATACCACCTATAGGATGGATTATTCAGGGCAAATTTTCCTTATATTAATATTTTATTCAACAAAAAGTAACAACCTACAAACCCAACCTTCAAAATTATTTGACTACTTTATCAACAACCCACATCAACCAATATCACCCATTTTTTCATTAACTTTTTAACCTACCCTACCATTTTCTCTTTCCTATTTAACATGTATTACATTTTTAAAATGTGATTGTTTATATAGCAAAAAATATTTTTGATTTGTAAGAAAAAAAAACTTGGATACTTTTAGTTACAATTTTTTTTTTTTAATTTTTTTTTTTTTTGTCAAACGTGAACTTTCGTTAAGCACAAATATTAATTTTTTGATTTTAGAAGATATATTTTTAAATAAACAACTTCATACAATTATATTACAATCCAAGATAAAAATAATGGAAAAAAATTCTCAAATTAAATGCACACAATATTACACCAATTTTCATATGAAACATACTAGAATAATTAAAAATTACACACACAACAATTAGAAAACAATTTTGTCTTTATTATTTAGAGCCAAATTTTTCCCAAATATGCTCTATTAAGTCGTTTCTTAAAGCTTCATGTGCTCCGCTATTTTGAACAGCTTCTCTATTTCCCATGTATTCCAATATGCTTGTTTGTCTAATAGTACCCGAACTATGTTCATCATTGTTATCATCTTCATTGAATTCACTTGGATCATAATTTTGATATGTATGACGTTCATCTTCTACTATCATATTATGTAAAATAATACAAGCCATTATAATTTTGCGCATAAAACGATCATCCCAAATAAGACATGGTTTTCGAATAAATGCAAATCGAGCTTGTAAAACTCCAAACGCACGCTCAACATCTTTCCTTACACTTTCTTGATGCGATGCAAATAACTTATGCTTTTGAAGAATTGGATTACTAATGGATTTGACAAATGCGGCCCACGAGGGATATATACCATCTGTGAGATAATATTCCATTTTATATTGTTTACCGTTGACAATATAACTAACTTTTGGAGCTCGACCTTCAAATATATCTTGAAAAATGTGGGAACGATTAAGCACATTTATATCATTTAAAGAACCTGGTGTTCCGAAGAAGGCATGCCAAATCCATAGATCATATGATGCAACGACTTCCAAAATAATTGTTGGCTTTCCACTTCTTCCAGCATATTGCCCTTGCCACGCTGTAGGACAATTTTTCCATTGCCAATGCATACAATCAACGCTACCCATCATACCCGGAAATCCTCTTTTTTCCCCTTCACGTAACAACCTTGCCAAATCGTGAGGATTAGGCCTTCTTAGATACTCGCCGCTAAAGTGACTGATAACTCCTTCTACGAAATGTGTTACACATTGTCGTGCAACAGAGTCACTCATCCTCAAATATTCATCAATTGCGTCAGTAGCTGATCCGTAAGCTAAAACCCTCATAGCCGCCGTGCATTTTTGTAATGAGGAATGACCTGGCCTACCGGTTGCATCATTTCTTTGTTGAAAGAAGGTATCAGTAGAAGATAATTTTTCTACTATGCGGAGGAATACATGTTTATGCATACGAAATCTACGCCTAAACATATATTCCGGATACACTGGATCGTCTGCAAAATAGTCATTATAAAGCCTTGTATGACCCTCTTCACGGTTTCTATTATAATAATTTCTTTTTTTCCTATGGGTGTGAGACACTGATGGTTGAATTAGTGATGGATTGACAAGTATATATTCATCCACCATGTCATCTACTTGTTGATTTTGTTGATATAGTCGAGCTTGATATTCATGGAAATCCTTCATTCTTTGATCGTATGAACCAAAGTTTGAAGGACCTTCATGTGGATTTGTGTTATTAGATGATGACATTATATTTGATAAGTTAAAAATAAAAGGGCGTATTTAAATTTGTGTAATTGTTTATATAAATAAAGATAATGACTAGAAATTGTTGTGATGTTGAAGAAAGAATTAAATAGGAGATGATAAATAGTGTGTGATCATTAATTGAAAAGAGTACCCAATATATAAACAACACCCCTTGTACGTAAGATAGCGTAACCATAAAATAAAAAAAAAAATAAAAAAAAAGCACCTAATAAATAACATCACCTAAAAGACAACATTTCATTAAATACAAAATATTGAATATAAATAAAGGCCATTGAGCCAACTACTACTGTCAATAAAAGTTACATAGTCTTAAAGTTTGATACTATTTTATCTACCATGCATTTGATAATAAATTTACCAACAACTACTATTTTTCAATTAATGATCACACATTAATTTACCAGTACAACTACTATTTGATAATAAAAGTTACATAGTCTTAAATTAATTTAGGGTTTTTCTACACGGTAACCCTGTGTTTTTCCAAATTCTACGTGGTAACCCTATTTTTAGGAAGACATACATGGTAACCCTATACTTTATTAATACCCATCAACATGACCCTAAACTTGTATTCTGTCAGTTTTTCCGTTAAATAGTTAACGGAAAATGGTGTGGCGGAATTGATTACGAGTTTTTCTAAGTGGTAACCTCGTGTTTTACAAAGTTTATACATGGTAACCTTTTTTTTTTTTCTTTTTGAAAAAAAAATATGCACGGATCACACTCATTAAGTTAAACAATTTTTCTCGTTTTCACTTTATTACACCATAAATTCTCAAATTTCACCCATTGGGTCACATCGTTTTTTTTCCAACTTTTATTTTGAATTGAAATTTTGATCAGAATTGTTAAAGTGTTTTAATCTTGTTTATGTGGATAGCATCGATGGAATGTGTTTGATATAATTAATTTTTTTTCGGACGACTCACTTTCACATCTTCTTTTTGTCTATAATGTGATTATTTCTAGCCTAGAAGCTTGATAATTCGTTGGTTAGGAGACTTTAACCGAATAAGTACATCTCAATCAGGAAGAAGTGAATGTATTGTTTGGGCATTGAAAATAATTAATAATGTAATCCATAACATCGAAAGGATGGACGTGGAAATAATTCGTTAACATGCCCTTAGTTAAGGGATGTAAAAAATAATTACTACATATAATACTTTAAAGAATGAAAGAAAAATAATTAATTAATGATTAGTTTTTCAAGCATGTGTGATATGTACAAATATAAAGGTTATCATGTAGAATTTTTTTAAATCACGGGGTTATCATATAGAAAAACACAAAATTAAATCTGCCACAACACTTTCCGTTAATTAGTTAACGGAAAATTTGACGGAATACAAGTTCAGGGTCACGTTTATAGGTATTAAATAAAGTTGAGGGTTACCATGTGAATCTTTCTGAATGTAGGGTTACCACGTAGAATATGAAAAAACACAGGGTTACCATATAGAATAACCCATTAATTTATTATTAATAATAAATTTACTAGTACAACTACTACTGGATAAAAACTAACAACAATACTCTCACACTTTAGAACAAAGAGTTTGACAATTTGATTAACAATTTAATTTTCAATTCCTCTTCTTCAGGAGTTAAAATTGTTTTTGTCATCAAAGTGCTTAACAAACTTTCCGAAATTCGTAGCTTCTCAGTTTGAGCATAAAGTTTAGCATTCATTGCATTAGACTCGATCTCTTTTTCTCTTATCATTCTCATTGCACGAAACTCATTTTTAAATTCATTGTTATGGGAAGATTCTAAAATCTTTGCTTTTCCTCTTTTTTTCTTGGCGGCGTTTCTTCCTTCGGGACGATAATGTGTCGAATCATCGTCAACGACATTATTTGAAGTGTCGATACTATTTGGAGTGCCAATAGTACTCGGAGTGTCAACATTAATTGAAGTGTCGATACTATTTGGAGTGCCAATAGTACTCGGAGTGTCAACATTAATTGAAGTGTCAACACTACTCGGAATAGAAAATTCACCGCCTTCATTAATTCTTGACCGTTTTGTGCTTCCTCCACTAATTTCATCATTCACAACCACATTTCGACTACCTTCCCAACTAGAACCCGGTAAAGTTTCCCACTTTTTACAATGTCTCATGACTTGCTTAAAAACTACAAGATCATTGTATTTACCTCCACCGTCTTCGTTTTTTTTCCCTTTTCTCTTATCCCCACCTTGATATATAATTTGAGCTTGTGCCTCAATATCGACTTCATTCATCCCACTTCGGACCCTTGAATAAGCTTCATTGTACGCACCGACCCACTTGTTGGCATTTTTATTAAGCCTAGCAAAACGCCCTTTCAAAGAATCTTTATTTCTTTCCGCATATAGATTTGGATTTTCTTGTCGACATTTTTCATAATGCATTACTTAATATATTTGCCCACAAAGATTCTCCTTTTTGATTATTACCTTTAATATTATCACCACCGTGGAGAACCCAAGCGGACATGAGAGCTAAATCTTCGTTAACTTTCCAAATGTTTGGGCTTAATTTTTTCTTTGCTACAATTTCATTACTAGTTGACTCTTGAAATAAGTTTCTTGAAATGATAGGATTTTGATATTGTGGAATTTGAGTTTCATTATGTGTTGGTTGAGAAATGAAATAATTTTGGTTATATATAGGTTTTGGATTATTTGGAGGCATTTGTGAATTTGGATGAATAGGAGTAGACAACGATTCGGTCCACCCTTGAAAATATAAATTTTGATAACCTTCAATATTTGACTCATTCTCAACATTAAGATCAATGTTATCCATACTATTATTATATTATATTATGTGTATATGATGAAGTATTATTTTGTAGTAAAGTGTAATGTTGAAAATAAATAGTTAAGTTAAGAATCAAAATGTAATAAAATAGAGTTTAATATATATAGTTAGGGATGGCAATGGGTCCAGGACCCGACCCAGACCCGCTGGACCCGACCCATCTGGGTCGGGTATGGGTCCAATATTTTCAGACCCAACGGAGTGCAGGTCTGCAGGTCTAAGCTAGCGGGTGGAGTGCAGTGCAGGTGCAGTGCGGTCATGTAGACCCAGACCCGACCCATGGACCCGATATTATGTGTGATTATTAAGTTTTATATCTTAATCTTACATTTTTGCAATTTAATATCTTTTTTCTCATTTGTCAATCATCTATTATATTTTTGAAGTATAGTTTTGACTCAAATATCGTGTTATTTATTTTACGTTTTACGAACCACTTATAAAAACAAATTAATGTTTTAAATATATTTTGTACAAAGTACATTATGAACGAAGTCGAGCTTAGATTATCAATGCGTAAACTTTAAAAAATACTTATTTCAATTGTAATACTTAAAAAATTACTATTATGTGTTTAAAAAAATGGACCCATAAAGACCAGGCTCACCCGGACCCATGGTCAGGGTGCAGGTCTTGGAATCTTGGACCCGACAGTGCAGGTGAATCTGGGTCCAATACATGCAAAGCAGTGCAGTGCGGGTCCTATAGGACCCGACCTGCATTTCACCAATCTGCCATCCCTATATATAGTAGAAGTAGAATAGCGTCCCTTTTGAATGAAGATAAATAAATAGGAGACAAAAAGTAAGTGCATGTAGCCATGTGACTATGTGAGAGTGACAATTAAATTTTTACTACCAAAAGTCAGAGAAACATAAATGTAGTACACCCATCTTTTTTGATAGTCAATTAAATTTTGCCAAGTGTCCTCAACCCTTTACTTTTTCATAGTTCTCTGCACCAACCTTCCAACCCATGAGTTGCCAACCTTCAAGTATTTAACTTGTATTTTCTTTTATTTTTTTCATTTTATTGTTGCAACATATACATAGAAGATCACCAATATTTATGGTTTTAGGCCAATTTACAAGGATTAAAGGTTAATTCTAAATCTCTATGTTTTATCATGCAATTTCAATTTATGACCTTTAATCATATAAAATTTTTCATTATAATCCTGTGATTTTAAAGGTCTATATACCGATATAAACCTACAAGTGGTATCAGAGCCTTAGGGCACATGAAATTTTTATATGGTTTTCATAAAAATCGGATTTTGTATGATTTTGAACAAATTTGTATAATGGCCGAATTGTTTTTGTGTGTAGGCCGTGAGTTTTTTGTTTAATTTCTGCTATTTTTGGTCCATTTGATTCATATTTATCAATGTTTTAAGATGTTAAAACTATAACATATGTTCCTGTATAGGTTTTGATTTAATACCGATTGAATTAAAACATAAAAGGACCAATTTTGTATGTTAATGAACGTATAAGTTTGCTAATCATTAGATCTATCAGTTTAAGATGTTTAATTTAAAAGGTTATTTTGAATCTCTTAAAAATCAATGTTTAATACGGATTAAAATTGAGTTAGTATCGATCTAATTATTAGCATAATCGAATTATAACTGTTTAATTCATTGTTTTTTTTTTTGGGCCAAATTAATTCATTTATTTTGGTAAATTTTTAATTTAGGCCGTGTATAATCTTAAAAAAATAAAAAAAAATAAATAGTTTTTCAAATTGGCCGAAACTTTAATTAAAAATAAAATTTGTTTTGTTTTTTTTTTTATTTTGGCCGGATTTGTTTTTTTTTTGTAATTTTTGGAAATTATATCTTCTACAAGTTTTGTTTTTTTGTTATATTATAAAGATAATATATTTTGTGCTATTATGAAGCAGTTCATAATAAATGTGACACCTAATATTTTAAAGAAGTTTAAAATATTTTTGTGATCTAATTTATGTTATACTGATAATATAAATTATTTCTTTTGGATTATGTTTTGATTAAGATATTATGAACAATTAAGGAATTGTTGCATAATTATAATCATTTAAAAGAGGTGGTTTGAGTTTTAATCAATTGTATGCATTGGTTTTATTATGTTTAGTTGATGCTTTATATTTTGTGAATGAATGTTTTTGAATGGTTTATTTACGCATTAATTTTTGTACAAACGGTTGTAATTTACTAGTGTGGCCTTAGAAAATTGTGTTTTCGTAATGAAGGAAACATAATTTTGGTTGTAATTTTTGAGATCTCGAATCTCCAATCTTGTAATTTTATTATTTTTGGCATATTTTGAATTAGAATGTAAATAGGTTTATTTTGTAATTCAAAATGTATTTTGAGAAGATTCAAGAAGAAGATTTAAGATGGGCTCCCACTTAAAGCCCAAGATGAAGAATGAAGACAAGCTTAGGGTCCATGGATGGATTTCAATTTGTATTTATTTGTCTTTATTTTCATAGGGATAGGCCACACTAGGTGTCTTTTCGTTTTTGCGTTTTCTTTTACCGTTTTTCATTGCATTCACATTAGATAGTAGCATCATATTCCGCCTAAAATAAACCAAACCACCTAATACGCATGAAAATGGATCATATAGTTGCATCTTTTTCATTGACATACGGATGTCATTCGTTTAGGGCTATCACCTCAAATTAATCATTCACGTAAATGTTAGATATTTGTTCACTTAAAATGAATTAAAATGAGATGATGGGACCTTCCTCTATTTAAAAAATTGAGATTAGTCTTTATAGGAAGAGCAGCTATGAGCCCCTTCTTCGTCGGTAGGCATGTAGGACCTTACTCTCCACATGACCCCTTCTAAGTTGGGTAAGTAGTATGTATTGACCTATTTTATCTCAACATTATAGTTCGAGTAATATCTCGTAGTTATAATGGACTAATAGATAGGATCTACTGAAATCTATCGACCAAGAATTCTAACAGTAGAATTAGCCAAGAGGTTGGCTTATCAATTTAAAGAAATTGAGTCTTGGGATCACTTATGTAATTCTCGAGGGAGGTCGATTATATGAGTGCACGAGTCATTGCTTTAAAACATTATTGTTTTGACTTAAACCGTTAAAAACCATGATTTCTTATCTTCTCTCTTCTTCTTTCTTTTCACAGTTTCGAATTCGTTATATACAGATATAACTACTATAACAAATGGTTGTACGTACTGACGAACCAATGCCAAGTGCCACACTAGCTCGCGAATCATGGCTTAGAATTTTTATGGGCACCATGAATCAGTCAACTCGACTGAAGAGTGATGGGTCCAACTTTTCTGATTGGGAGGCCGCATTACGGAATGCCGCCATCGCTGACGGTAAGCTCAAGCACTTGACTGAGCCACTACCGACTAAACCAGCTCCCGATGCAGGAGCAGATGAAGCCTATGTTTATAGTGATTTCATGATGGAGGCGGGTGCGATACAGAATGTACTCATCTATTCAATGGAATCAAATTTACAAAGGCGGTTCATAACCCAAGGTGCAAACAAGATTTTCACCACTCTAACTAAGGAGTTCTCGAAAGCACCGAGAATCAAGAGTTACGAGTATACCACTCGCATCTTTGAAGCGAAACTCCAGAAGGGCCAACCGGTTGGTCCACACCTTCTCGACATGATCGAGAATGTCGAAAAACTGGAGGAGCTTGGTTGCAAGATCGATGAGAAGATCATCGTTGATCGAGTGCTCCACTACCTTCATGATGGGTATGCCCTCTTTAGGGCAAACTGTTACATGAATGACATGCAGAAAAGTCTGCATGAGCTTCACTCACTCCTCGTCCAGACGGAGAGTGATCTGAAGTTGAGTGGGAGCATGAAACAAGATGTTCTCATGATAGGCAACAAGAGCAAGGGTAAGGGTAAGGCTCCGGTTAACCTAACTGTAGGAAAGCCGAAATTTAAGAAGCCGATGATTGTAAAGAGTGGGCCTGGTGAGGCTAGCGGTAGCTCACAAGGCAAGGCAAAAGCGAAGCAAAGCATGGAGTGCCACCATTGCCACAAGTCTGGGCATTGGAGGCGGAACTGTCCCGTGTATGCTGAGGACATTAAAGCAGGCCGCGTCGCTCCTGTTGGTATGTCTTCTTTTATTCCTATGATTGAGATTAACCATGCAAGTTTCGGAACTTGGGTACTTGATACTGGTTGTGGTTCTCATCTGTGTAATCATTTGCAGGGCCTAAGAAACATCAAAACTCTGGCAAGAAATGATGTGGACCTGCGAGTGGGGAATAGAGCAAGAGTTGCTGCCGTTTCAGTAGGAACATATGTAATCCAACTCCCGAGCGAATTTGAGTTATTTCTGAATAACTGTTACTATGTACCTAGTTTATCCAAAAACATTATTTCTGTATCCGTTCTTGATAAAGAAGGATTTTCATTTTTAATAAAGAATAATAGCTGTATTTTCTCTTTTTATGAAATGATTTATGGTAAAGCAGTTTCCATGAACGGAATTTATGTTTTAGATCAAACCACAGAAATTATGCATGTGAGTAACAAGAAAGCAAAGGTTAGTGACAAAGATCAAACCTATCTATGGCATTGTCGTATGGGACACATAAATGAGAAACGCGTGAAAAAGCTCATTGATAATGGAACAATCGCCCCATTTGACTATGAAACTTTTGGCACATGTGAATCATGTCTTATAGGCAAAATGTCTCGAATTTCCTTCAAAGGTGTTGGAATGCGCGCTGCTGACCTATTAGGACTCATACATACTGATGTGTGTGGCCCTATGTCAATCAACGCTAGAGATGGCTATAGGTATTTTATCACTTTCACGGACGATTTGAGTAGATATGGATATGTCTACTTAATGAAGCATAAAAGTGAGTCCTTCGACAAGTTCAAGGAATTCCAGAATAAGGTTGAGAACCAACTGGATAGAAAGATAAAAGCACTACGTTCAGATCGTGGTGGCGAATATCTTCCAACTGAGTTTGATCAACACCTGAAAGATCAGCGGGATAGTACTACGATTAACTCCACCCTAACACCACAATCGAATGGTGTGTCCGAACGCAAATCGAACATTACTTCATATGGTTCGATCCATGACGAGTCACACGGTTGTACGACTCATTATGGGGCTATGCTCTTTTGTCACCGCTCTTATACTTAGCAGAAGTCCGACTAAAGCGATTGACAAGACTCCATCTGAGTTATGGAAGGAGCGGTCCCTAACTTGTCCTTTATTCGGGTTTGGGGTGCGAGGCTTATGTCAAGTGGAGACACGAGGATAAGCTCGGCCGCGATCGGTCAAGACATACTTTATTGGTTATCCAAAGGAACGTTTGGTCATTACTTATATTCGCCTACAGAACACCGAAGTTTTGTTGCGGCTAGTGCGAAGTTCTAGAAGAAAGAGTTTCTCGAAGACAAGAGAAGTAATAGAACCTTCAACTGGCCGGAGATTCTGAACCAACAACCGAGCAACCAATGGAGGAAGCTGTTCCTTCTTCTGCTGCGGTTAATATTCCCTTGGAACCCAGGAGGTCGGGTAGAATCTCCATTCCTCCAGACAGATACATCGGTATGGTTGAGGAGAATGGGAGAGACGGCGTTTTACTCCTTGAGAGGAACGAACCCGTAACCTATAAAGGTGCCATGGCGTGTTACGACTCAAAGCTATGGCAAGAAGCCATGCAATCCGAGATGGACTCTATGTATGAGAACAATGTATGGGATCCGGTTGACTTACCCGGAGCAAGGCTCGTCTCTTCAGTGCAAATGGCTTTACAAGATAAAGCGATCTGTAGATGGACAACCAGATATATACAAGGCACGACTAGTGGCAAAGGGTTTCACTCAAGTGTAAGGGTTGCACTATGATGAGATCTTTGCACCCGTAGTCATGCTTCGTTCCATTCGGATTGTCTTAGCGATTGCCGCCTTTCATGACTATGAAATTTGGCAGATGAACGTGAAAACCGCCTTCTTAAACGGTTATTTGGAGGAGGAGTTGTGCATGGTACAACCCGAAGGTTACACTGGTCCTGAAAATCCTAAGAAGGTTTGCAAGCTTAAGCGTTCCATCTATGGACTTAAGCAAGCTTCACGGAGTTGGAATCATCGCTTCGACCAAGTGATAAAGGAGAATGGATTCACTCGATCGGTCGAGGAACCATGTCTATATATCAAGTCGAGTGGGAGCAAGATTGTCTTCCTAATACTGTATGTCGATGACATACTCTTGATTGGGAATGACATACCTCTCTTAACTTCGGTAAAAGTATGGTTAAAGAACCATTTCCAGATGAAAGATCTGGGTGAGGCACAACGAATTTTGGGGCTCCGTATCTATAGAGATAGATCACGACGGATGTTATCCCTCAGTCAGGAGTCTTATATAGATAAGATTCTTGAGAGGTTCAGCATGACCAACTCCAAGAAGGAGAACCTTCCAATGATCTCTGGAGTGCAATTGAGTAAAGCTCAAGCACCAAAGACATCGGAAGAGGTCGAGCGCATGAGTCGGATTCCATATGCATCAGCTATAGGATCGATCATGTATGCCATGATATGCACACGTCCGGACGTGGCATATGCATTGAGTATGACGAGCCGATACCAAGGCAATCCAGATGAAGCACACTGGATGGCTATAAAGAACATTCTAAAGTACCTACGGAGGACTAAAGATTGGGTATTGACTTATGGAGGAGACACTGGTCTATGCGCAATCGGTTACGCAGATGCTAGTTTCCAAACGGATCGAGATGACTCGAAGTCTCAATCAGGATTCGTTTTTACTCTAAATGGCGCTGCGGTCAGCTGGAAAAGCTCCAAACAAGCGATTATAGCGATTCCACGATCGAGTCCGAGTACTATCTTCGCTTGAGGCTGCGAAGGAAGCTATATGGATGCGTCAGTTCTTATAAGGACTAACTGTAGTTCCAAGTTCGAATGACCCGATCACCATCTATTGCGACAATAGTGGTGCCATCTTCCAGGCAAAGGAGCCAAAGTCCAGCAACAAGTCTCGGCACGTGCAAAAGAAGGCTCACATGATCCGAGATTACGTGGAGCAGAAGGAGATAGTGACTGACAAGATTGCTACGGATGATAACGTGGCAGATCCTCTCACTAAGCCGTTGAGACATGATAAGCATGAAGGGCACGTTATTTCCATGGGAATTAAGCGTGTTCCTGAGTTGTATAGTTGTTTGTATGGATTAACACTTGTTTTTCTTAAAACTTCTAATAAAATCATCGTTTTGTTTTATATATTGTTTTTCATGAGGGTTGTGCAGACAACGTTGAACACCTAAAATTGAACTGAATTGCTTTATATTGTGTTTTGGTCCGTGATCGCCTACACGAGCTGATAACTCAGGCAATTATTTTGTGACGTCGATTGATGGTGGGTTCAACGAGCCATAAGTCAAGCGTTGGTGATCGATCACAGATCTTGAGTTTCTTGAAATCGCGGGACAATTTTTGTGACGACTACATGGAGTCCTAAATGTTTGAGAACATTAGGTCTTAGGTCGTGGATAGGACATCCATAGTGTTCCTAGAGTCGATTCTTTTGACTATCGACTGTCTCTTGAGATTAAGGCAGATTTTGGGTGACTTTGGTTTCTTTCTCACGGTCGACCGTAATAGGAGGCCAAGTAGATTTTCACTGGGTCATTTCATGTTGCGCTTACATCTGCAGGATTCGAGTTGAGGAACATACCCAACTTCTATCGAGTTATAATAGTTTTCTCAGGGCCACTCGAGGAGCTGTAACTGAAAATGCATGGCCATGCTCGAATAATGATTCGTTTATCAGTTAAGTTACTCTCTAGTCGGGGAAACCACTCTTGATTCTGATCACTTGTAAACTACGACCTTTGAGAATGCAGATTTTGCAAATTGGTTTACATTGAGTGGGAGAAATTTATTATGGATATGAGAATCGGATATCGCACCTACACTTGTACGGACAAGTGGGAGATTGTTGGAGTTAGTGTCCTCCACAGTTAGTGCAATAACATAAATAAATCTCTAAAGGTACACAGGGTACATTTTGTATTTAATCAGTTGATTAACGTTTATCGATAACGGTTGGCTTGCTAGATAAGTTTGACGTTATTGTCATACAGATGGCGGTGATCAACTGGTCCCTAAGAGTCACACCTAAAGGATGTGTTTGATAGATGTGATTATTTGAGAAAATGATCATATCGATGCCTTAGTTAATGACTAAAATGTTAGTCAGTGTTGTTGACTAAAATGTTAGTCGGTGTGATGATATTCTTGACTAAAATGTAAGTCGATTGTAATGGTGATACTGACTATTTAATACTGATTAAATAATATTAGCTGAGACGAATTAAATGTAATTCGTAAATTGAATATAAAATGTTATATTTAATTATTGTGTATAATGCAAGCTAATTAAATATACACCGTTATAATTAATTAGTAAATTATAAATATAAGGATATTTATAATATATTATAGTCGGTCCATACAGATGACACTAGTGATATATTGCATTATATATTAAAAGCTAAAATGACCAAAACAGAAGTGTCCAGATACATTATGTTTTTCTTGGTCAATAAGATATATTTTGAGGAGATTATATCTCCCCAAATATAGATAAGGAGGCCGGCCTATTGAGGAGTATAAGGAGGATATTGCCTTTCCTAATTCTCTTCTAATTCATTCCTTAATTCACTCATCAAACATAACACAAAACCTAGAGAAAAGAAAACAGTTTTCTTCTCTAATTTTCTAGCAATTCTAAAGGCATATTTCACACATATCTTGGGTGTTTCAATTAGGAGATACCATATTATTGGTATTGTTCTTAGGCCAATTTACAAGGATTAAAGGTTAATTCTAAATCTCTATGTTTTATCATGCAATTTCAATTTATGACCTTTATTCATATAAAGTTTTTCATTATAATCCTGTGATTTTAAAGGTCTATATACCGATATAAACCTACATATATATTATTTTTATTAATTAGTTTATTTAAGTGTTAAATGGACTAAATAATATCAAATGGACTCAAATAAAATGGACCAAAAATGACCCAAATGGGCCTAAGTTGGCCAACCAAAACAAGCTCATTTTGAGCAATTTTTGGTCAATATTTTTTTGGTCAAATTTGTGCTTAATTCTTCCACTTACTTTTGCCTATGAATACTCCACTATTCTCATTCATTTGGATGGATGAAAATACACTCAAAAAACTCACAAAATAAAGCACAAAAATCAGCCAAAGAAACCCCCTTTTGGCCAAGTGGTTTGGTGTTAAAATTGATCAATTTTGTTGATCAATCTCTACTCTTTTTATCTCATAATAATACCTACATATTATTAGGTATAATACTAATATAATCTAGCTATATTATATAGTATTAGTTGGTTTAATCCTAGGGTGGATTAAGGAAGGAGGTGTTCTATTTTGAACACTAAACAAAGAAACTCCTTTTAGAGGCCTTAAAGAAGGTTCATTCTATTTTGTTTTAAATTACCGTAATTTAATTCAGTTATATACGTTTAGTTTAACATGCACAACTAGGTCCGAAAGTCCACTATAAGTGATTAGTGGCATGGTTAGAGGAGTCCTTTAGGGCCATGATCCTAACACTTATACGATAATTGATACTCAAAATTCTGTGAAATAAATAATTTAAAATATAGTTGTGTGATCTTGTTTGATTCGTTTTGTATGTTTTACTTGCAACACAATCAATTTTGAAGAAATCATAGCAGAAGTGAAGTCTGAAAATTATTGTGAACATATGTTGTGGGTATAAAATTTCATTTGATTAATTGTAAATTAAATCTCTAGAATTTTAAAAATTGGGAAAAAGTTGATTGAAGAATAAGTAAACAAAATTTTGCAATTTGAATATAGTAATCAAATTTTACAATTTCAATATAAAATTTCAATTACTTAATTAATTAATTCATTAATTGTAAATTAAAACCCTGTAATTTAAAAAAAATTAAAAAATTTTGTTTGAAGAATAAGTAAACAAAATTATAGAAAATATGGCGTATTTGTGTAGAATAGGTAGGGGTGAAATATAATAGTGAAGAAAAAATTAAAGTAGGGTAGGTGGGGGATGGGGAAGTTGAAAGGCGGGAAGGAGCTTGATTCTTGACACGTGGCCAATAACATAGTTATTGACATTCTTTTATTATATTAGTATAAATATATATTATATGTGGTTCTAATACCACGTTATACTTTCATGGTGTTTTTATGAACAAATATTTTGGTGATACATGTGTTTTTCACAAGTTTTTTTTTGTTACAAAATTAATCAAAACATCAACTTTTTAATCACTGAAAAGTTATTTTGATCACAAACGTTAATATACATGCCTTTAAAAGATAATCCTATAAGCTTTTTAGATTGCATATGTTAATTATATTCATCTAAAATCCTACTATATGCAATAACAAATTGTTTCCTATACGTTATTGTATATCGGAAATAAAATTATTGTAAATCATTTTATGGTACGATATAAACTCTAAAAATATTTCATTCAATTTGTTATGAATTTAATACGAAGTACGTACTACACAATTTGCACATGTAGAACCTTTTAATTAAAACTATGATCCCATTATTTTATACAAAATTACTTTGTAGTACAATTAATCATTCGATAAATATTTTGTATGATAATTCATATAGAGTATACATACACTTTTAAATAATTGTTAATGTATCAGAGATAATATTATATTTCGTCAAAAAAATACATTGATAACTAAATTTTCACCATGTATAATAATTTGCACTTGGTTTCATATACATCATTGTAAGTATTTTGATGATATTAGTACAACACTCTACCTACATAAACAACAAATGACCCAAATTAAATGTTTACAATTACATGGAGAGAATTCAGAACTTCTCTACCTCCCATGATGCAGGAGCATAGGTATCCGCTTACATTTTTATTAGGTTTAGCTTTGCTGTAGCTAAGGGGGTGGGGGCCCAGATTGTTTCTCGGCACCCCACCAATTTCATGTAAAATGTGTACTGGTACTGTCGGGGTTAAGCATCGGCATAACCTTGTCCGCGACACCTTACTGGACATCTGCTACAGGGCTAGCATTTCGGCGGGGAAGGAAGTTGACATTGGTCTGGTTGATGGGCACGGCGGATTCCTCCGTCCTGTGGATTTGCTTCTATACTCTTAGGACAGGGGGCACGATGTTTGTGTGGACCTAACGGGTTCTTCCCCCTTAACTCAGACTGGGTTAGCCGAGTTCGTGTCTGGTAGGGTTGTTACTGCTGCAGCTCAGCGCAAATGTGCTAACTACAGGGATTCATGTGCGGTAGCTGGCTACGGTTTCCTACCGTTCTCTTTCTCTATGTTGGCGGAGCTGGATTCGGCGGCCATAACTTTACTCAAGCGGGTTCAGAACTTCCCTGCCTCCCATGATGCAGGGGCTCGGGTGTCCGCTTAGATATTTGTTCGGCTTAGTTTTGCTATAGCCTAGGTTGCACCAAAACGAACACGACACCGGACACGGGACACGCCAGTCCGATTTTTTAGGACACGGGACACGGCAGGAAAAAAAATCAATATGCATATTAAATTAAAGGGAATTCATAACTCATTACAATTAACATGTATACTATGATCATTCATAACTCAAAAAGTCGTAAAACAACCAATACGTCAATAATTATATCTGAAAATCAAATGTTTACAAAATTACAAACTACAAAGTTCCAAATTAAAATGTCAATTTACATAAACTTTTAAGTTTGAAATAATAAAGGAGTGATTTGTTTTGTGTTAAAAGGAGTATTGAGTTAAGGAGTATTGAGTTACTGACTTCAAATTCCTCACTAGTTTACTACTTTAGTACTTGACACTACGTGGTTTTAGTGTTTTAGTATTATATTTATTTTTTTATTTTTTTTAAAGTGAAAAAATTTAGTATAATAAGGTGTCCTCTAGGACACGGGCCGTGTCCGTATCACTTGGGCCGTGTCCGACACGGCTTGTTTTAATAAAAAACCGAGGACACGGTTCAAGGCGTGTCCGACACGTTTGGTGGTGTGTCCGACGCGTGTCCGTGTCCGACACGGTGTCCGACACGGGAACACCAAAAATTAGGAGTGTCCGTGCAACCTAGGCTATAGCTAAGGGGTGGGGGCCCAGATTGTTTCTTGGCTCACCACCAATTTCTGGTAAACGGTGTTTTTATATCAATAATATATGCGATTTAAAAAAAAATAAAAATAAATAAAATAAATAAAAAATAAATAAATAAAAATAAAATAATAATAATAATAATAATAATAATAATAATAATAATAATAATAATAATAATAATAATAATAATAATAATAATAATAATAATAATAATAATAATAATAATAATAAGAGTTCTTCACTAACTTCTTGTAGAGGTTCTTATTTTTCTTTTGATAAGAGTTCGAGGGTGGATAATAAAAAAAAATGAAAATAATAATAATAATAATAATAATAATAATAATAATAATAATAAGGGGGCGATAATGGGAGGCGATTTTGGGCGATTCTGCCCTAGGGTTCGGCATCATCATCATCACCTACATCGGGTTCGATCATCATCATCCACATGATCATCATCACGTTATTTTTATCATCATATTCATCATCATTGCCTTATAATCATTGCCTTATTATTACCATCATATGCATCATCATCTTCCATCATCATCATCTACATCATCATCACCTAATTATTTTCATTATCACCTAATTATTATCTTCATCATTTACATCATCATCCCATTATTACTATCATCATTACATCATCATCACATTATTCTTTTCCTTACGTTATTTTGAGGTGCGTTTTTTTTTTCCTTGCCGCACGATTATCGGTTGTGTTGGGTGTGGCTCTTTTCCCCGACCTTTATCATGCCCGCTGTAGTTCGTTTTCATTGCCCATTTTCGGGTCTTCATGGGTGTACGGATGGAGGTGGTAGGGGCCTCACTCAGGCTTATTGGCAGCGTCATTTTACGGACCGGCATTGCGGTGCTGATGCTGCGGGGCTTACACGTCAAACACTTGTTGAAAGTTTGTCTGTTTTCTCTAATGCTGAGGTTACTTTGAGGCGAATGGGGCTCTGGTTATGTGGGGTGTGTTTAAAGACTCACACTTTTCGTACTAAATGTCGCCATAGTCGGGAGGATGTGGTGGCGCCACCTGATTGTGGGGATGGCCAGGTTTGTTTTATCATTCATGGTATCCCTAGACCTGCAGTTCCGTCTTCGTCGGTCCCATCATCTGATAGTGGGGTGGAGCTTGTTCAGTGGTCTATATCTTCGCTTGATCGTTTGCTTTCTTTGGGGTTGCGCACGGTGAAGTCTGTCCCTCATAGGTGCCGTCTTGGGTTCGCTCGGGCTTTGAAAGGAGCTTTGGATGAGGTCGCTGCTTCTCCGGGGGATCTTGCCTGCTGGGTTCGTTTGGTTGCACTGCCATTGTGTCTGCTTCGGACCTTCGCCCCTCGGAGTAATCTTGAGTGCCGATCGTGGTTATTGGCGTCAGGAGGAGAGTATTACCAGGGCTATTCTTGCTTGGGGTTCGCCTGGTGGCCGTCTGGGTCTCTTGGAGGAGTGTTTGGCGGAGGCTTCCACTTCGTTTGAGGAGGGGGGCCTTGCCTCTAGTGCCCTTAATCTCCGTCAGTGTCGGCGGAAGGTTTGTGATGGGCACTATACTGCTGCGGTTCGTGTGCTTTCTTCCTCTGGGGTTGCCCCCTACACTTCCGCTACCCTTCAGGCCTTGCGGGATAAACACCCCGTCGCTCCTTCTCCTTCTTTGCCTCCTTTGGCTGGAGATCATCCTCTTATGGCTGCGCCTTCGTCGGTGGTTGTGGAGATGATTCAGCGGTTTCCACGTGGTACTTCGTGTGGGAGAGATGGGCTCCGTGCGCAGCACCTTTTGGACTGTTTGGGAGGCGCTGCAGTGGCTATTTCGGATGACCTAATTATCTCTATTACTAGGGTGGTTAACCTTTTTCTCGAGGGTCGGTGTCCGTGCGCCCTAGGTGAGTACATTGCTGGCGCTCGCTCACCCCCGCTTGTTAAGCGGGTGGGGTATTAAATCTATATTTGTTGCCTTTGTTTGGAGACGTCTTGTCTCTAAGGTGGGTGCTTTTTTAGTGGGTCCTTCTTTGGCGGGTTATTTTGCGGGGCTTCAGTTCGGTGTTGGTGTGTCCGGTGGAGGAGAGGCCATCTTGCATGCTTTGAACCGGCTTGTTGAGGCTCGTGGTGCTGAGGTTGGACTTTCTATGTTGGTGGTCGATTTCCAGAATGCTTTCAGCCTTGATGATCGTGTGTCTATGCTGCAGGAGGTTCGTCGCCATTGCCCGCTTCTTTCCCGTTGGGTGGAGGTTTGGTACTCCAGTCCTGCTCGCCTTTATTATGGGGAGCATAGCTTGTGGTCTTGTCGGGGTCAGCGGGGTGATCCTTTGGGCCCTTTGCTTTTGCCTTGGTTTTGCATCCCTTAGTGTGCAAGATCAGGGACTCGTTTGACTGAGCTTTCGGGCTGGTATTTAGATGATGGGACCATCGTTGGGGACACTTTGGAGGTTGGGAGGGTTTTGGATTTGATCGTGGCGGATGGGCCTCGTTTTGTTCTTCATCTTAATGTCGACAAGACGGAGGTCTACTGGCCTGTGGAGGACCCTCGGAGTCGGCTCCCGGGTGTTTTCCCCCCTTCCATTGCTCGGCCTGACCGGGGTGTCTCTGTACTGGGTGGTCCGGTTAGCACTTGTCCTGTTTTTGGTGGCGAGCTTGTGGCGAAGAGAGTGGCTAAGACCATTGAGCTAATGGATTTAGTCGCAGGGATCGAGGACCCACAGTGTGAGTTGCTGCTTCTTCGTGCTTGTACTGGTGTTTCCAAGCTTTATTTTACTCTTCGGACTTGTTCCCCGCGCGTTTTGGGCACGGCTCATCTTTCCTTTGATGCGGCGCTTCGTTCTAGTCTGGAGCGTATCGTTACCGCGTCTGGCCCTGGATTTGGGGACTGGCAGTGGCGCCTTGCCACGTTCCCGTTCCGGCTTGGTGGTCTTGGTGTTTACGCCGCGGGTGATGTTTTGCATTATGCTTTTCTCGCGTCCCGTTTGCAGACTGCAGTCTTGCAGGGTACCCTCTTACGGCCTTCGGGTGTTTTGGTTGAGGGTCCTGCTTTTGGTGATGCCTTGCGGGTGTTTACACAGGTGACAGGTTCTGCTCTTCCCCGTGATCCTAGTGAAATCGCTGCCCCCAGACTTATGAAGAAACTGGCAGATATATATTTCGCGACGATTGCTTCTTCAGTGGAATCTGTTTACTCGTTGACTCCGCGACAGGTTGCGTTGTGGAAGTCTCAGCAGGGTGCCCATTCGGCTGATTGGTTGCGTGTGGTGCCTATCTCGGGGTTAGGTCAGACTATGAATGGGAGAACGTACCGTAGCGTGCTTGGTTATCGGTTGGGCGTTCCGCTGTTCTCAGTTCCCTGGCCTTGTCCTGCCTGCTCTCGAGTGTCTGTTGATGACGTCTTTGGCGACCACATTTCTTGTCTTTGTCTTGTGGGGTTAAGCATCGGCATAACCTCGTCCGTGACACCTTGTTAGACATCTGTTTAGAGTGGCATTTGGCGGGTAAGGAGGTTGATATTGGGTTGGTCGACTCGCTTGACAGATCCCTTAAATCCTGCCAGATTTCTTTGCTTTACTCATGGGACGGCGGGATATACGTGTCGACTGACAGTCTTCCCTTGACTCAGGCGGGATGGCCGAGTTCGTGCCGAGGCGAGTTGTTATCGATCTTCTTGGCGGCGTAAAGTGCTAAATCTGAGGATCTTTGTGTGGCGGTAGCTATGGTTTCTCACCGTTCTCCTTCTTCTCTTGGGAGCTTGATTTGGATCTTTGTTGCGTTATTGAGGCGGATCCAAACTTTCTGCATCCCATGATGCGGGGCTCGTGTGTAAAACATATTTTTACTAGGCTTAGCTTTGCTATTGCTAAGGGGGTGGGGGCCCAGATTGTATCTCGGCTGTCCACTAATTTTGTGTAAGCATTGTTTATAATTCTTTAATAAAATTGGGTGTATAATAATAATAATAATAATAATAATAATAATAATAATAATAATAATAATAATAATAATAATAATAATATTAATAATAATAATAATAATAATAATAATAATAATAATAATAATAATAATAATAATAATAAGAGCTTATAGCTTATAGCTTAGACCTTGTACTGGTGTGTCAAGGCTTTATTTTACTCTTCGTACCTGTTCTCCGCGTGTCTTCGAGGAGGCTCATCTTTTGTTTGATGCGTCGTTATGTTCTAGCATGGAACGTATTGTCACCGCAGGCGAGCCTGGTTTTGGGGACTGGTAGTGGTGCCTTGCCACGCTCCCCTTTCGCCTAGGTGGGCTAGGGGTTTATGCTGCGGGGGATGTTATACATTACGCTTTTCTGGCATCCCGTTTGCAGTATGCAGAGTTGCAGGCTCAGCTTCTGCGCTCTTCCGGTGTCATGGCTTCTGGTCCTGCTTTTGATGTTGCCTTACGGGGGTTTACGGAGATCACGGGTTCGGATTTTCCACGTGACCCTAATGAAATCGCTGCCATTAAACTTATGAAGAAAATGACAGATATATATTTCGCGAAGGTTGCTGGTTCTGCTGCCTCTGCTTTATCCCTTTCACCGCGACAGATCGCCTTATGGAGGTCTCAACAAGGTGCTCATTCTTCGGACTGGTTGCGGGCAGTGCCTATCACCGGGCTTGGGCAGACTATGAATGGGAGGACGTACCTGAGTGTGCTCAGTTACCGGTTGGGTATTCCGTTATTTACGGCCTCTAGGCCTTGTTTAGCCTGCTCTCGGGTGTTTGCTGGTGACGTTTATGGTGATCATGCGGTCTTATGTACTGGTACTGTGGGTGTTAAGCATCGGCATAACCTTATCCGTTACACCTTGCTGGACATTTGCTACAGGGCTGGCATCTCAGCGGGGAAGGAGGTTGACATTGGCCTTGTTGATGACCACGGCGGATCTCTTCGTTCTGTGGATTTGTTGCTGTACTCCTAGGACAGGGGGCAGGATGCTTGTGTGGACCTGACGGGGTCGTCGCCTTTGACTCAGACTGGGTTGGCCGAGTTCGTGTCCGGTCGGGTTGTCGCTGATGCCGCTCGGCGCAAGTGTACTAAGTACAGGGACTTGTGTGCGGCAGCTGGATATGGTTTCCTACTGTGTTCTCTTTCTCTACGTTGGGGGGAGTTAGACTCGGAGGCTATAGCCTTGCTTAATGTGGATACCCATATCCGTACCCTCCCAAACAAAACCCTGTGATGTATCACGGACTTTTATTACGCATGCTTTAACGTTGACTTATACGGTTCTAACTAATGTCGAATTCATTTTGAGTCGTTTTAAATGTTAAAATGTTTAAGGTCGCTTTACATCGCTTTAAATAAACGTTCATTTTGTCCATTTGGAGTCTAGCTAGGTCCTTGTCCTGCTTCATTTGGCATGAGCTTCGCATTTGCACTACAATTGGCCCTTTTACATTAACAAGGTCTAATTCAGCATTCCTAAATTCCTAAATTTAGGCCCGGTAGCTAAAACCGCTATTTAGCCCCCTCTTACACAAAATACAGCTTCACGTCTTAGCTTATTTCACAAATCTATGCAAATACACCCTTTTTCATTTTTCCGGGTCTCGGGCCCAAAACCGAGCCCAAACCCAAGCCTTTGGCCCGCACTCCAAAGCCCTGCACATCATAAAATATCTCAGAAATATCTCAGCTCTTTTCTTGGCACACACGCACGAAATTATACTGTATCTTTCAAAGATTTTATGCAACCGAAACTTGGAAAAAAGCCTTAAAACCACACCCACAAACCGCATGACCTTATGCGGTTTGAGGGGGGAACCGCATAAGCTTATGCGGTTTCTCCAAGCAACCGCATAAGGCTATGCGGTTTCTAGGCCTGGTTTTATCCCCGATTTCCTAATTTCTCCGAGGTTTTTAGTATATATACACCCCTATACCCTGACCTCGAAATCACAATTTACAACCAGAATACATCCTTTACACCACAAATTCTCTTATCTTACACTTTTACACTCACAAAAGCCTCACGCACTCAAATCCTTGAGTTCAACACACCATCCCGTGTTGAATTCACCCTCCTTTAAGTTCAAGAAGCGAAACTACGCCCGGATCTGAGCGTCGGGACAAGGTGAGAGTGCCGATCCACTTGGATCAAAGCTTTCTTATTTTCTATGGACTAACAAAGGGGTCTACACTTTAGCGCCTCCCGGCTTTGGCACCAGCGCTTGCACTCCAAGTGTTCTATTTACTTGGTACACTCCATATCCGATGACACGCCAAAGTCGCATAAGCAACCCTTATAAAATAAACCAATGGACAATTGAACTTTATTTTATTTGCATGCATCTTGCACCCTTTTCTTTTGCATTAAAATCAACTTAAAACAATGAATTCGACCTTTAACTGAACCATATTCGTTAACAAGTTAAACATGCTAAACTGAGGGTTTTAATCAATCTTTTTGCATCTGCATCTGCATTCTTTTACATCCTTATCGCACTTGTACGTAGCGATAACATTAGCTCAAATATCATCTTACATGGATTGTTCTAGGTCAGTAGAGGCTATTTTTACATAGGCTTTTCTAAAAGGTTTTCATAAATCATTATTTGAATTAACTCTTTTTCTAAAGTACCTCACCCCGAATCCAACTGGTTTCACAAGCCTTAGATCTAGGGGTGTCGGCGTGCTCCAAAATCTAGGACATGTTTTTAACTTAGAACATGGTAGCGGGTTCTAATTTCGCGATAATTAGGTGGCGACTCCATACTTGATTCTTAAAGGTTTTTCCAACTTAATCTTTTTAACTTTAAAATCCGCCCTTAAGCAAGAGCCGAGTTGGGTCCGATCCGGTTCCACAGGTTTGGCGACTCATTGGGAGATCTTATTTTTAAAAACTTAAAACTAGCTTTTTCTTTTTAAAAATAAAGAGGTGAAACTTGAAAGCCTTGAGCGATCCAAGTATACATATTTGAGCTATGCACATTCGTTTAGAGTCCATTCCTTTTGGAATCTAGGCACCCTTTGCACCCTCGAGAGGTGGTTCCCACATGCAGCTTGTCCACTCGATAAAGCACATGCAGGACTAGCTTTCCTCTCGCCTCCACGGCTTGAAGTAGCAGCTATCTCGACGCCCGGTGCTCCCTTGAAAACCTATCGCCCGTAAGGAAATGAAGGGGTTAAGTATCTGCCAAAGCGTGCTCGAGGTAGTTGGAGGTGTACCCGGCCGACTCATTTTTCACCCTTTTTGAGTCATACGTACAAGTTCGAGGCTATGCACCCCATAGTCTTTTTCAAAGCGAGCATTTGCATTCATATCTTGAAAACTCGCTAAACGCGTTTCAAATATAAATGAACCTAACATCTAACAAACTAACACTTTTCAAACAAAACTATCGCGAATTTTTGAAATAAACTTTTTCAAAACTTCCTTTTTCACTAACAAGCAAAAACCCGAGCAAGGAATAAAACCCGGGCTCGCGGATTTCAATCTTCTAGGTCATACGGCCTAGTCTCTACATTTAACATCCTCGACTCGACTTGCTAATCGCTCTCGAGCGAATCCTCTTCTTTACACATCCGACTCGAGCTCACCTCGGCAAATCACCGATATCGATTCGACGGATGCAAAGCAAAATCTTTTAACATCGAGGCGAGATGTGCAAGACGCATCCTCGCCTCAAAAGCTTCCCTTAGCAAAGCCTTTTCGAAAACCTCCTTTTTCAAGCTTAAAATGTCTTTCCAAACAAAGAAATGAGCTAAAATGAATGCCTTAAATGAATGTGAGTCTAGTGGGTCAGTCGTGTCGCTTAATATACAAAGTGAAATGCAGGCCTCAGCTGACTACACACCATGAATCGCAACAACACCCCTTCCTTCACACGCTCCTCAAAGATGGCTACCCTCAACAAGCTGAAAACCCTCCGTCACCGCATCGATCAGCTCACCAAAAACATTGACAACTTGAAGGGCTTGCATCAATTGAAGTTGCACGTTTGGAACAACGCTCCAAGGCCGACAAGCATGTCTCCTCCACTCTCGTCACTGACTCCAAAGGGACGAGGAAGATTTCACCCAATATCTCGTCCGTTGGAAAGGATTACTTGCTCGGGTCCCGAATCCTCCGCACGAAGACGAACTCATGTACACATTTCGGTAGCCTCACGACCCGGAGTGGCGAAAAACATTTTGATTCTGGCGACGCCGAGAATTTCAAGAACTCATTGAAATTGCCCTCGAGCCCAAAGCAACCCCGATCTATGACAATCAGGCAATCTTCCTCGGACCAACACCCGTCATGGATTGCTCCTACTTGGTCACACCCACCAACAACCAAATCAGCGAGTGCGGTTCGGTGATGGCGAAGGCGAAGAGTGGCCACCCACTAACAAAACGGTAGCTCGACTCTCGACTACTCCTTCCTCGAATAAAAACAAAAGCAACAAGAAGGGAAAGAAAAAGAAGGGCAAGCAGTCCGAAAGCAAAGATCAAAGAGAAAAGGGCGAGCAGTCCGAAAGAAAAGATCAAGAAGAAAAGGGCAAGCAGCCCGAGAAGGAAGACCAAGACGAGGTTTCACATCTCACGCGCCTGGTCGTCCTTATCAAAATATTTTCCGCAGATGAACATGCGGAAAAGCAAGCTGCGGCGAGAAAGGCAAGGCCGTAGCTCAAGAGGATAACCCCTCTACAAGTACACCCTCGCCTCTACAATAATTCCACCACCAAACACGAGTGAGGTGCTTCAAAAGCAACTCGCTCGCACAAAAGCCGATGTTTCCATCTGGGCCCTTTTACGAGACTCAGCTGAACATAGGAATGCATTCATTCGCGCTCTACAGATAGCATGTGCAGACGCTGAGATCTCCCCAGATCAAATGGTCAGCCATGTCACTAGGGATTGGCTACCAGGGGCTATCACCTTCTCAAATGATGACCTCCCCGCATTTGGATCAAACCACAACCTCGCCCTATACATCAGCGTTGAATGTATGAAGAAAACTTTGCCCGTGTCCCTTGTTGATAACGGCTCTGCAGTCAATGTTCTACCATTGGCCACCGCACATCGCCTCGGCCTATCCGATAAAGACTTCACCCCAAGCATGGACGGAGTCAAGGCTTTCGACGAACCCGACGTCACGTGAAAGGAACCATTTCTCTTCACATACGCGGTGGTCCCATAGAAAGAAAAGTCGAGTTTGGTCATCGACATGACTCCTTCCTATAACATACTCCTGGGGCGACCATGGATTCACTCCACCAAGGCCGTAACCTCTACTCTACATCAAAGGTTAAGATCCTCTCAACGAGGAAATCGTAACCTTGAATGCCTCAAACTTCCGGGCCCTTTTCGATACACCAAAAGAGCCCAATTCTGCCGAAATTGTGGCTGAACCCGCAGAAGACTTATGTGGTTTCGACTTCGAAGTTGGCGCCATCACGCGGACACCAATCAAAACCTACAAACCTTCGTAACAAAGAACAATAATTGACCTTTGGCTCACCATGGGCTTAGGCTACAAGCCCAAAATGGCGACCACGAGAAGATGGTTAAGGAAATTCAAAAACGAAAGTCAACCCACAAGGTCACCCTGCGACCTTACATCCTCGACACGACGCATCCTTCACCCCCGGAGGAATGGTCGACGGGAACACCTCCCTTCGAGACATCATCCATTCATCCGAAGCTTGTTTCTCTAGTGAGGCCGAGCCCAATACACTCAAGGCCTCACCGAGCACCAAAAACGAAGAAATTGTCTCCACGATCATGCGAGACCGTCACTTCGATCCTAACTTACTCATAGCCGACGCCACAGACAAAACCCTCAACGGATGGTATAAGACGCTGAAATGGACCGATGCACAAGGTCACCACTTCCAGCTTATCACCGGTGAAGGACCACTCTTCGACCACGTCACTAATCTCAAAGACAAGGACGAGAGTGATTCAACCTCTAGCAACTCAAGCAGCTCAAGCAGCTCAAGCACCTCCAACGACACAGAAGACGATGAAGAAGAAGAAGAAATTCTTTTAGATTCTAATGCTCTTAGTGTCGGGTCATCTGTCGACCCATCTATCCTAGACTCTAGCTTTAGTTTAGATTTTCTATTTACGGAGGCTAGCTCCAAGCAATTTTCTGATTTGTCGAATAATTCTCTTCAAAATAATGAAATGAATAAATTTGCTTACGTCTTGTCTCAAAATAACAAAATACAAACAAACAAAAATCAACAAGCAACAAGCAACACACAAAATACAAAAGACACTAACTCATGCGAAAGTGAATCATTAAACAAATACATTGCAAACCTTGTACACCCAAAAACACAAGACCCAATCATCGAGGAAACCATAACCATAAGCGTGGGAACCCCAGAAGAACCAAGGGAACTACAACTAGGAGCCTCACTAGGCGAACACGGCGCACCCAATTTACACAACTCTAAAGCGAATTCAAGGGCGTATTCGCTTGGTCATACAAAGACATGCGGGCATCGAGCGAAGCATCGCCAGCACCGCATCCCCATCAAACGGTTATAAACCCATCAAGCAAAAGCTAAGAAGACTACGTCCGAATGGTCTCTTATGGTCAAGGAAGAAATCGAAAAACAACTACAAGCGGTTTCATCCAAGTCATCGAGTATCTGAATGGGTCTCAAACATGGTCGATCCTGAAAAAGAATGGCAAAATTCGAGTATCGTTGACTTTCGCGACTTGAACAAAGCTAGTCCCAAAGATGACTTTCCATTACCCCATGTGGGCGTCCTAGTCGACAACAAACGCCCGACCACGCCTCCTATCCTTCATGGACGGCTACGCAGGCTACAATCAAAACAAAATGTCACTCGAAGACATGGCAAAAACGGCCTTCCTTACAGGTGGGGACATATCACATACGCTTATGCCCTTCGGCCTAATCAATGCTGGCGCTACATACCAACGCACCGCTACAACCCTTTTACACGACATGATGCACAAAGAAGTCGAAGTTTACGTCGACGATATGATCGTAAAGTCAAAGGAGAGAAGTGGTCACATCACTAACCTCCGCAAGTTCTTCACTCGCCTACGACAATACAAAATGCGCCTCAACCCCCAAAAATGTACTTTTGGAGTTAAATCCGGTAAACTACTAGGACATGTAGTAAGCCAAAGAGGCATCGAGGTCGACCCCTCGAAAGTCAAAGCAATCCTTGAAATGCGACCCCCGGAGAACCTCGACGAAATTCGAAGTTTCTTGGGCCAAATCCAATACATCTCGCGCTTTATTAGCAAACTCACCATGATATGTGAACCAGTTTTCAAGAAACTCAAGAAAACCGACCACGTTGAATGGGACGAAGAATGTCAAAAAGCATTTGACAAGGTCAAGGAATTGCTAACTAACCCCCCAGTTCTACGACCACCCCAAGCGGATTTACCGCTATCCTTATACCTTACAACCACATCTACCGCCATGGGCGCCATGCTCGCTCAAGAAATAAACGGCGAAGAACACGCAATCTACTACATAAGCAAGAAATTTCGATTACTAAACTTCGATATTCACCGTCGAGAAGAGTTGTCTAGCCTTAGTGTGGTCATCCAAGAAGCTCCGTCATTATATGCTAGCACACCAAGCGAAGGTCTATTCCAAAATGGACCGTAAAGTACCTCTTCGAAACACATGCTAACGGACGAATGGCGGATGGACATTGCTCTGGCGGGTCGATCTTAAGCACGTACCCTCAAAGCAATCAAGGGACGAGCAGTCTCCGATTTCCTAGCCGAAAACGCAATCAACGAAGAACCAATCATCGACACAACATCCCTTCCAGACGATGGAATCTACAACATCAACCAAGAACAATGGGAGTTATACTTCGATGGCTCCTCCAACTATCGAGGATGTGGAGTAGGAATACTTCTCATATCCCCGAATGGCGAACACACACCTTTATCAATCAAACTGGACTTTGACGTTACAAACAACGCCGCGGAATACGAAGCATGCTTGCACGGTCTCCAAGCAGCGCTTGTACTCAACGCCCGCAATATAAGAGTCTATGGGGACTCCTCCCTCATAATCAACCAAATATCCGGAGCATGGAAGATACTTAATGAAAACCTGGCACTATACCAAAGCAAAATACAAGAGCTCATAAACGAATTCTACCACGTAGAATTCATACACCTCCCACGCGAAGAAAACCAATTCGCCGACGCGTTATCCAAACTCGCGTCACTAATCAACATACCCCCGGGGATGGAAACGCTCCCCATTGTCGTGGAACGACGGAACGAACCCGCCTACATCTGTGACATTGAAGCCGAGGAAGAACAAACCGACCCTTGGTACCAAGCAATCATCAACTACAAAACAAACGGTGAATACCCACCAAACATTGACAAACGAGCCAAACGCGCCCTACGCCTGTTATCATCACAATTCGTGATGGAAATGGGCAAACTACACAAAAAGACACCCCAAGGCACACTACTCTTATGTGTCGATCACAAAAAGGGACACGATATCATGTCCCAAGTCCACGATGGCGAGTGCGGACCACACATGAACGCACGAGCCATGTGCAAACAAATCATAAGGCTAGGATGGTACTGGACAACCATGGAAGCCGACTGCGCAAAATATGTCAAACATTGCCATAATTGTCAAATCTTTGCAAACGTACAACACATACCTCCTTCACCACTATACAGTTTAACCTCGCCATGGCCCTTCTCCACATGGGGAATTGACGTCATCGGCAAAGTACAACCCGTGGGAGCAGGAGGACACTGCTTCATCCTCGTGGCCATCGACTATTTCACCAAATGGGTCGAAGCCGCATCATACCGTACGCTAGGCACGAAAGAAGTTCACGAAATTCATACAAAACAACATCATTTGTCGTTACTAAGATACCCCACGAATTCATCAAATGACCACGCCACACACTTCCAAGGAGAGGTGGAACCACTCCTCCTTAAATACAAGATACAACGACACAAATCATCACCCTACCGACCACAAACTAACGGCGCGGTCGAGGCAGCAAACAAAACCGTCGTATCAATCCTCAAAAAGATGATCGACACCTGCCACGACTGGCCCAACAAAATCCCATTTGCATTATGGGGATACCGCACAACCATCCGCACACCCACAGGCATGACACCCTATTTCCTAACCTCACGGGATGGAAGCCGTTCAACTTTGTAGAAATCGAGATGCAATCCGCTTCAATTCTCATGGAAGCGAGACATTCCTGGCCGAATGGGCGCGCGAGCGATACGAACAACTCATCCTCTTAGGCGAAAGGCGGTTACATTCACTAAATGCGGTCGAATGTATCAATCTCGCCTACAACGCGCTTACAACAAGCGGGTCAAGCCACGAAACATCAAAGTGGGCGACCTAGTACTCAAATCGGTCAGAGCACCATTACGGTCGACCCAAGAGGAAAATTCAAACCCAATTGGGCGGACCGCATTTGGTCAAGGAAATCCTTCCGGAGGAGCCGTGAAACTAAGCGACCTTGACGGTCAGGACTTCCGATTACCAACAAATCTTGATCAACTCAAGAAATACTACCCCTAAAACACAAACGCTTCTGCAAAATTTCAAAACAAAACTCACTCTCGCATGGGTGAACTACGCTCGGTTTGATTCCACGCACTGTGGATACGTAGGCAGCTTTGCAAAGAGCTCAACCGAATCACACGAACTACGCCGGTTTGATTCTGTATTCGAAAGCGAATCGTGGCGACTTGTCACAAGTACAACCGAACTTTTCTAGCGCATGCCCAAAGCTTAAAAAGGTCAAGGGCGTTGCACTCACAAAAAGACACGCTCAAAGCTTAAAAAGGTCAAGAGCACAGTCAACACAAAACAAAACACAAATCCAAGTCCAAAGCTTAAAAAGGTCGAGGACTTAAAAACGGAACAAGTCAAACAGGCGAATCCAAAGCTTAAAAAGGTCGAGGATTTAATGCGAATGTTCGAAGCTTAAAAAGGTCGAGAACATTTAAAAACAAACAAGAGAAAACAACGAGACAAGACAAAAGCAAATTAATTCTATTTTATTACTTTATTTAGAATTTTTCGCAATTTAGAAAGGAGCTAGGAACAAGCCTCCTTAGCCCTTTATTCAAATCTAAAACATGTATTTAAATAAAGGAATCTTTCTAAACTAAACAAAACAAACTACTCAAGTCTTTTTCTGACGCTTTGGGTTGACCTCTTCATCTTCAAGAGGCCGATCCGCCACAACTTTCGACCTAAGGACGGGAGTAGATCTCTCAAAACACAGGGCTCGATCGGATCCTCGTCCCGCTCAACCAGGGCTCCTCGATCCTTGGCCCTAAGCGATCTTTAACTGGTCACCTTCGGTCCAAGCCTTTCCGCGCGGTCTCAAGTAGAAACACCTGCACCAACAAGACAAAGATCACCATAGTCCCTCGCTTTCGCGCCGCCTCATCGCCAAGGAGGGCCTTGGCCCATTCTTTTCCCTCCTCCTTTGATTCTCACGTTCCTTAGGATTATTGGAACGATACCACCGTGTATAGAAGTCCGTAACACGGCTAGACTCTATATGGTCCCAAGACACCCAAGTAACACGGTCCGACCATCCTCGGATCCAAGCATCAATCGTTTGGTTGTTTAGGACAACAACCTCCAACCCGAGTATCTGCTTCGGGTATGGTTTGAGCAAGCCCAATTTGCCTCTTTAGCGAAGAGGATGAATCCACACTCCTCGTTCAAACCCGCACAACATCAACCCACGAGGCGCATTTGCAATAGGCGGTATGTAACGCCGTAATACCCCACCAAGACACGCGTACCAACGAATGGTGCTCTCCTTCACAAACCACCGGTAGTAGTTTAGCGACGCTCCCGAGGATCGACCCATTCCATCTTCCGCGGCGTCGTCCCGCCGCCTTGAAGACACTTCCAAGGGAAGAGCTTTATACACACTCGGCCTCTCCATGAGCCAAGCGTTGAGAATCCTAGCGAACCCCTGCACGAGCTCAGACGATTAGCATAGCGGTCGTCTAAGCCCAAGGTATAGTCTCCGCTGGGATCAACGCTTGAAGGATCATGTCCTCTCCATCTCTTCGACAACACGAGCATACCTCGCGTTCGAACACCCGTCTGGCATGGACCCGCCAAAAGCATAACGATGAACCAAACAAAGCAAGGGCCCTCCGCACAGAGCGGTCAGAAATACTAGTATCGGCCTTATTCATATATCGTTGACACAAGAGAAGCATGTTTACCTTGCCTCCACCAAACAAACTGCGGCATGGCGTTTGTCATCCCAAGGAAGTTTCGCAACATCCGGGTTGTAACAAAGCTCACTCCTCACGACCACGGGGTAGTGGTTTCGACCATCCAAAGAATGGCGAGAACTCCTCCATCAAAGGGCACACCTCTCCCAGGAAACCTAAAAACATGCAAGCTAGGATCCCGATAATCTAAGCACGAATCAAGGAAGTCTAGATCGACTTTCATTTGTGAAAGCCAATAAATACACCCGCACCGTCATCATACACCGCCTTCTTCATTGCCGAACTCAAGGAAGACGTCCACCTCTTCAAAAGAGCATCAAAATGCTCCTCCATTTTCTTGGACACACAAAAAAAAAAAAAAAAAAAAACTTTTATAAATATACCCAATATATTTATGGAAGCAAAATTCTAAAGCAAAAAAAGAGAAGAGGAGTAGTTGTGAATGAATATTATGGCACGCACCCCCTCTCCTTATATAGGAAAACAATGTCCGAAATATGGAAATACAGCGCTACATCCAAGCCAACAAACCGCATGACTCTATGCGGTTTACTGTCCAAACCGCATAAGCTTATGCGGTTTAACCCACGAACCGCATAAGCCTATGCGGTTTCAGGGGCTGGTTTTTCTCAAAATTTTCCTAACTTCGTCTTTCCTAAAACACTACAACCTACTTTGGGCTACGACATTCTTTCGTTGTTCCCCATACATCAACATCACGCTTCTCTTTAGCAATTCCGATTCTTACCACAAGTCAACGCATAACTTTTTTCGCATTCACACGAGCTCATTTCGCATTTAAAATGAACTTTTTGCAAAACATTTTCACAATCTAAAATGAACATCAACGCATCCAACTCGGGAATCATATCATTTCTTCAACCAAGCCCACCAAAGCGAGGTTTCTGAAGCGAAGTTCAAGCTACAACAACAAAGTTCAAAGTTCAAGCTACAACGACATGTACATAAAGGTTCATACAATCTTTAAATACACAAATTCACTCGGGGTGGCGGCGCGATACTCGTCAAACTCACGTGAGAATGCGGCTAGTCTCATCTCGGCTCGGCTCACGACCTGGTAGTGCTGCTCGGCCCAAAGCCATCCTCCACTTTGTTGGCTATACGCCATAGCCTCTTATCGCCTCCTTACCCACCTGTGAAACACAACACAAACACAGTTCACACTTTTCCCCATTTTGCCTTAATTTCACTCAAATTACGTCAAACTTAGGGGGGAAATTTCAAAACAAACGCAGTCAACCCCACTTTACCTTAATTTCACCCAAATTAAACCAAACTGGAGGGTAACACAAAACGACTCTCACAAGTTTGATCATCGATATACTTCATACCTCGATCAAACTGGGGGCTTATACACATACATACAATCACACAAGTACATACCTTCTTCACCTTGCTCGTCCAGCTGTCATGCCCGCGTCGTCAGTCACCGGCAAGTAGTACGTCGGCAGAACAAAGTACGACGCACGCCCGAGTCATCATACTCGATAGTAGTAGGGAAGTCATCAGGCTGCTCCGCCATCTCGGGATCAAACTCACGCAAAACAAATACAAAACGCACACGCGTCGGAAATTTTCGCAAAAATTACCTTACGCACCCCAAACACCGGAGCACACATACCTCAATCGGCCCACAAGCAAGCCGAGGCTGAGCAAAATGGGCGTAGTCTTCCCCAGGTCAGAGGAGGCTCACTGGCTCTCCCTCTCCATACCACGCCACACGCTCCTGAGGCGAAACCCCTCGCTCAAACAGGACCCTCGGCGGATCGCCAGCACCACCGGGCCGCCACCTGCTGAACGACCAAACGCCCTCCAAGGTCCCAACCCGATCCATACTGGCGTCGCTATGTATAAGTATTTGGGTCTCTGCCAGACCGCAAACCTAGCCCCAATGCCCTCGGGAATATCCCCTGCATGGCCCCAGAATGGCACGAACTACAAACAAAGACAAGACAAACACGCTCA
The DNA here is from genome assembly GCA_023091065.1 of Dianthus caryophyllus. Taxonomy (NCBI): domain Eukaryota; kingdom Viridiplantae; phylum Streptophyta; class Magnoliopsida; order Caryophyllales; family Caryophyllaceae; genus Dianthus; species Dianthus caryophyllus. The sequence goes on along the minus strand of JALGRB010000019.1, from coordinate 2,977,021 downwards.
CAAATCTGATACAATACAATCATTTTAAGTACACTTTATTTAAAATGGGTCAAGCACAAACCTCATCAAATCGCATTCGGTTCAGACGATCCCTAACATCATCATACGACCAATTAAATGCAAAGACGCGGTTCTGCATTACCCCAAGTACATACCGCACGGTACTCCTCACAATCCATGCGGCATGTGGGGGAGCGAGAAAAGGAAAGTGGCTAAGAATCCACATTTGCGCACAAGAAACAAAAACATGTTACAAGGACAAAAGACAACAAAAATGAACAACAATGCACCTAAGACAAAAACAAAATCAATACGTACCTCCATCAAGAAGCCAGGCGCGACTAAGGACAGTCGCGACCCTCGATCCATGACGCGGTCTCGCGGCATCCATGCAGAACGAATGCACAAGCCCGAGGCGGCGTCACCCGGTCAACGTCCCAATTGCATTCCAATCCGGAGATGCATAAGGACCGATGTCGATGCCGGCCACCCTTGTCGCCGGCAGTACGGCGGCTCACAAACCACCACAACCACATACGAGCATTACGCTCGCCGCTTCCACTCAGGGGCCATACTCGGTCTTCCCCTCAAAATACTCCAAGATATAGCTCGTCTTGAAGGTATAGAAGCGCGCCTCACAAATCACCTCGAAACCACCGCCAACCGCGGCGGTCACAACCTCGTCCCACAACGGACGGGCGCAAACTCAAAATCCATGTCGCGATCCCCAAACGGCAGCGGCCGGGTTATGACCGCATACTCAGACAAGGTAATGCGGCCTCAGCGGGCATATGGAACGTCGTCGTGGTGTCCCAATACCTATCCAGGAAGGCCCTGATCAACATCGGGTTCGGCCCGCTTCTTCCTCGCAATCTCCTCCAATGGCCAACCAACGGGCCAAAAGCACTACGCAACACCCAAGCTTGCGCCCTCGGCGGAAGCCTCTCCTCAAAAGCACACATTGCGGACGAGACGCCCGAGAAAGTCCTCATCGGGCCCTTATCCCAACCCATCGTCGCTCGATAGGAAACATGTCTCTCCGGAGCAAGCAGAAGGTTGTGGCCATCACAACCCTTCGCAGCTTCTGACCGCCGCGTGATTTTCGCGGCCTAGAGCTACTCGCCTAAGCGCGACCTCCTCGACCTCCTCACCACCTCCTCGAAGATCCATCTCGACCTCGGCTCCTCCACAGGATCGCGCACAGGAACATTTCTCCCACGGCCCCTACCTCGTGACTGACCACGTCTCGTGGGCAGATCACGAGGGTCAGCATCCCTCTCACTACGAGTACGCCTTAAGCCGCTCGAGCTAGAGGCTCCCTCAGTCCTCGAGCTAGCACTCCTACGGGATTTCGACCTCGTAATACGACTAGAACGTTCCCCTGCAACCAAACACAACCAATACATACAGCTATAATACACGCAAGCATACAAACTTGGCATACTTATACACAAATACACACAAATAATACACGCATAATACATATACATCCTTTGACACATTACACTATACGCCTCACAGAGCATTTTAGGCCTAATTCGCAATTAAGCCAAAAACCGTTCTCTACATTTCAAAATCACAACTTTATGGTTTCTACGCGCCATAATAGTCCCCAACAACAACCCATTACAAGCGATTGCGTTTTGGTCATTCCGATCAAAAACCCCCAATTCGCCTTAATTACTCCGTATAATTACGACTTAAGACGGCGATTTGAAAGCTTAAACTCAACATTTTCGCAAAACTAACCTTATAGGCATGCTATACTCACTATGGGCATCCTACACCGAAGTCTAATTGAAATTCCGGGTCGGAAAATCCGGGTTCGTTTTCGGGCCCGAAACCTAATTTGGACGTTTTTCACACAAAGACGGTCTAAATCACAATCAATTCACACATACACGTTCACATGGCATAGTGCAACACAATGACGTCAATTTCAAGCATTCAAACGGCAAATTTCAAGCAAAACTCGGGTTTTCATTCAAAACCCGTCTTTTCAACATTTCAAGGCAAAACTAGCTAATTACAACAACAAACAACGTAAAAGCAAGTTAAAATGGAGCAATACCTCGTTCCATAGCAAGACAACGCAACGAAAATGAGCAAAATCGGTTGAGAAATCGAAAAATGACGTTTTTTTGAGTTGAAAAACCGTAAATGATGAATGTGGCATGCTCACGGTTTGCTCGTGCTTATATAGCCCCCAGCAGCCAACAGGGGTAACCGCATAAGCTTATGCGGTTTGTCCCCTGAACCGCATAAGCTTGGGCGGTTTGGTCCCTTGGTTTTTCTCGGGTTTTTCTCGTTTTACGCCTACTTTTCGATTCCTAATTCATCTTAGCTCAAATGCAACTTCAAGTACAATCCATGCCTTGGTTAAGGCGTCACCTACAGTCCGCCATACGCGTGTACTAAGCATTTAATACACGGTACAGAAGCAGAAACACGAACACTCTTCACGAGTCCTTACACCCTCTTACACGCCCCTGTGGAGTATCGCTTCCTCCCCATGGAGCCCACACACCTATACAGACATTTCCTACGGAGTCCAAGACATACCCTTCGACTTCCCCAGCAAATCACTAACATAAACACCAAGCGTCTGCATCAAAGACATTCAAAGACATCCAAGCAATTACACGGCCGTACACTTGAGCACATACACCTTCCTCGGACCATAATCCGGCGAATATACACTGCACCCTAACAGGCGAAACACCATCACTCTCCCAAACAACCACAACTACACCTACGCTCCTCGGCGAGACCATACATATACACGCTTCCTAGCAAACTAGTACTTCTCCGGCAAAGAATACTACACTAAGCACTGCGCTCCTCGGCGAGACCAGGTTCAACATCAACAACGGCATCGGCATAAGCGGCGGCATCGACGCGGCGTCGGCAAAGGCATCAAAGAACGACAACGGCACTACCTTCTCCTCAACGAAAGGCAATCATATGCAATTACGACTACATAGACACTCCTCGGCGAGCCCAAGCACAAGCACTCTGCAATATACACCTAACTCCAAGCATTTCATTCTACATAGGCGCTCCTCGGCGAGTTCAAGCATTACACAGACGCTCTTTCACGAGACCTACACCTACATAAGCACCCCTACTCAATTATACACCTCACGCATACCCAAACATCTTACAAAGTACACCTGCAGTACGAAGACATTACAAGCACACGCAAAGGCACCAACAAACGACAACAAGCACGACGAAGACATCCGGCAGGCCCTTATAGCATGCACGGACCGCCAAGTCCTTAAAATGCGCACGCCCCTCCCCGTTTAGCCCGGTTCGAAGTCCTCGTCTCACCCATGGACACATGCCGTTCCGGCCGTATCAGACGAGACCGTAATGAATGGGGATATGGGCGTGGAGTTTGACTAGCGCTCTAGTCCGAGCTCAGTCAAACTGGGGGCTCTGTGGATACCCATATCCGTACCCTCCCAAACAAAACCCTGTGATGTATCACGGACTTTTATTACGCATGCTTTAACGTTGACTTATACGGTTCTAACTAATGTCGAATTCATTTTGAGTCGTTTTAAATGTTAAAATGTTTAAGGTCGCTTTACATCGCTTTAAATAAACGTTCATTTTGTCCATTAGCAGTCTAGCTAGGTCCTTGTCCTCGCTTCATTTGGCATGAGCTTGATTTGCACTACAATTGGCCCTTTTACATTAACAAGGTCTAATTCAGCATTCCTAAATTCCTAAATTTAGGCCCGGTAGCTAAAACCGCTATTTAGCCCCCTCTTACACAAAATACAGCTTCACGTCTTAGCTTATTTCACAAATCTATGCAAATACACCCTTTTTCATTTTTCCGGGTCTCGGGCCCAAAACCGAGCCCAAACCCAAGCCTTTGGCCCGCACTCCAAAGCCCTGCACATCATAAAATATCTCAGAAATATCTCAGCTCTTTTCTTGGCACACACGCACAAAATTATACTGTATCTTTCAAAGATTTTATGCAACCGAAACTTGGAAAAAAGCCTTAAAACCACACCCACAAACCGCATGACCTTATGCGGTTTGAGGGGGGAACCGCATAAGCTTATGCGGTTTCTCCAAGCAACCGCATAAGGCTATGCGGTTTCTAGGCCTGGTTTTATCCCCGATTTCCTAATTTCTCCGAGGTTTTTAGTATATATACACCCCTATACCCTGACCTCGAAATCACAATTTACAACCAGAATACATCCTTTACACCACAAATTCTCTTATCTTACACTTTTACACTCACAAAAGCCTCACGCACTCAAATCCTTGAGTTCAACACACCATCCCGTGTTGAATTCACCCTCCTTTTAAGTTCAAGAAGCGAAGCTCTGCCCAGATCTGAAGCGTCAGGACAAGGTAGGTGCCGATCCACTTGGATCAAAGCTTTTTCTTATTTTCTATGGACTAACAAAGGGGTCTACACTTTAGCGCCCCCCCCGGCTTTGGCACCCAGCGCGCTTGCACTCCAAGTGTTCTATTTACTTCGGGTACACTCCATATCCGATGACACGCCAAAGTCGCATAAGCAACCGACCTTATAAAATAAACCAATGGACAATTGAACTTTATTTTATTTGCATGCATCTTGCACCCTTTTCTTTTGCATTAAAATCAACTTAAAACAATGAATTCGACCTTTAACTGAACCGTATTCGTTAACAAGTTAAACATGCTAAACTGAGGGTTTTAATCAATCTTTTTGCATCTGCATCTGCATTCTTTTACATCCTTATCGCACTTGTACGTAGCGATAACATTAGCTCAAATATCATCTTACATGGATTGTTCTAGGTCAGTAGAGGCTATTTTTACATAGGCTTTTCTAAAAGGTTTTCATAAATCATTATTTGAATTAACTCTTTTTCTAAAGTACCCTCACCCCGAATCCAATCTGGTTTCACAAGCCTTAGATCTAGGGGTGTCGGCGTGCTCCAAAATCTAGGACATGTTTTTAACTTAGAACATGGTAGCAGGTTCCTAATTTCCGCGATAATTAGGTGGCGACTCCATAACAGTTCTTAAAGGTTTTTCCAACTTAATCTTTTTTAACTTTAAAATCCGCCCTTAAGCAAGACGCCGAGTTGGGTCCGATCCCGGGTTCCACACTTAAGCGGATTCAGAACTTCTTTGCCTCTCATGATGTAGGGGCTCGGATGTCCATTTACATTTTTGTTCTTCTTAACTTTGCTTTAGCGAAGGGGGTGGGGGCCCAGATTGTTTCTTGGCTCCCCACCAATTTCTTGTAAACTGTGTTTATATATCAATAATAATTGCGGTTTTAAAAAAAATAAAAATAAATAAAAAATAAAAAATTTAAATTTAAATTTAAATAAATAATAATAATAATAATAATAATAATAATAATAATAATAATAATAATAATAATAATAGTAATAATAGTAATAATAGTAATAATAATAATAATAATAATAATAATAATAATAATAATAATAATAATAATAATAATAATAATAATAATAATAATAATAATAATAATAATAATAAGAGTAATTTGACGATTACACCCACTGATTAGTGCGTTTCTAAAACTTACACCCACATTGTTTTCGACTTTATAACTGCTACCACATTTATTGGTTCGGTTAATTTATTTCTTACCATGTACGGACCCGAACCTAGCAAGAATCGATCTGAGCCGTTGATCTTAATTTGAAGACTTAGTTGATGTTTTTTATCCCCATTTTACCCTTCTTTTAATCTGCCCCTATCTTATTCTTACTTCCTACATTTTCTTTCTTTGTTTTCCCCTTTTACTGACTTATCATTTCTCTCACCATTTTCACTATTTTTTTTTCTGTTTTTCTCTTCTTCGTTTTTAATTAATTTTCCAGGTATGTGTATGTTCTCGTATTTCTGGTTATTTTAAAATTAGGGTTTATCAATTTCTGGGCAATTTTTAGGTTTATTTCTGGGCAATGTTTTCGTTCAAGGTAAGGGTTGCCATTTTAATCAATTTCTGGGCAATTTTTCGTTTTAATTCTGGGCAATTTTTTGTTTTAATTCTGGGCAATTAGGGTTTATCAATTTTTGGGCAATTTTTCGTTTTAATTCTGGGCAATTAGGATTTAGTATCAAGGCTTTCGTAGCTTCACTGATTGTGGAACTTGTGGTGTTTAAAATTTTCAATTTGTTCATTCTTTCTTTTGGGTTTCTTTTTTCCAGGTATGAGCAGCTCATAGATCACACCAAATCATTGTCAGTCCGGACTTACAAATTAGATGGCCAACTTCTTGAGCAAGGGTTTCTGGGTAATTCGGGTTTCTGGGTAATTCGAAAAATACACATTCAACAATTTCGATTTCAGTTAAAAATCCGACTGAAGTGAAACCCCCAATTCAATTTTCTGGAATTTCAGTAACAACACAAACAAACATACCTCAATTACGGGAAACGAACGTGATGACGGCAATCACAGCTTCGAAAGGAATGCTGATGAACTCGACCTAAATCAAAGACGATTTTTGGCGAAATTAATGGTGATTCAGTAAATTTAGTGGAGTTTCAGTAAAAAGTAAAACAAATAAAACCCTAGGTTAAAGGAGGGAACTTCATCACAAAACAACATCAGTAAAAAAAAAAAAAAAAAATATGGGAGACTTAAGAAACAAAATAAATTGAAGGTAATATGAGGGTAAGTTAAATGAAGGGTATTTTAGTAATTTCAAGTGCCTTTTTTAGGTTCGGATAAAAAATGGTAGTAGCCATTAACCGAACCAAAAAATGTGGTAGTAGTTATAAAGTTGAAAACGATGTGGGTGTAAGTTTTAAAAACACACTAATTAGTGGGTGTAATCGTCAAATTACTCTAATAATAATAATAATAATAATAATAATAGACTGGACCCAAAAATCAATACTTAATACTCTTTCTCCTTTCTCGCTTAATTTGCGCACTTCATTCCTCCCTTTTGTCTCGGTTTCTACTTCATTTATTCTTCTCTTTTGTTCTTCTTCATCCTCTTAATTACTCAATTAAAAATCTCATAAAACATCACCAAAAGTTTCATCAAACAATAACAACAACATCGATCCACAACCGACGACGGCTGTCTTCGTTTTTATTCAGTAAGAACACTAGGACTCAAGTTTTTGTAGCAATTTGTCAGGTTTTTAGAGTTTTTGTCCTATTACTCGAGTAATTGTAGAGTTTGGCTTGGTTGATGAGCTGTTTAAATGTTTTTGCATTCTCGACGATTTTGAGATGAAATAAGAGTGATATATTTGCCTTAGTACGTACTCCGTATGCTTTAATTTGGTATTAACAATGTTAATCAACGCTTTTGGTAGAGAATGAATTCATGTGAATTGCATTGTTGCTTTTATGTCTGTATTTCATGATATGAATGAATCTATGAATATAGTTGAACATGTTAACTCGAATAGTTTTGCTTTTCGTGTTTGATAAATGATATTTTGATGATTATGAGATGATTGAATAATGAGTTTTGATGCCTTGATAAGATCGTATGTATTGTGATGTGGTGTTACGATGTTGAGAATAGTTGAACTTGTTTGTTACTGTATGATCTAAAACCCCGCTGCGCAAATCTTTTCCTTGGTGTCGTGCGACGATCAAAATGAAATTTTAATTAACTCGTAGGTAACCAAACAAGAAATTAATTCTAAAGATTTAGTATAATTATCGTATTCCCTAAACACAAATTTTTGTGTAAGATAGGTCTTAGGGGCTAATGTGTCAAGTTTGGCCCCTATAGCTCAGTGGTAGAGCGCTAGTCTTGTAAACTGGAGGTCTGTAGTTCGATCCTGCATGGGGGCATTTTTTTTGCCTCTCTTGGATAAGACGATGTCCTCGATTTTTTACACTTTAAGCAATCTTATTGAATCTCTCTCCCTCTATATATGTATTTGTTAAAGATTATTGATATTGTATGCTGTAAAATCGCAGATAATTGTGCAAGCATATACTCTATAGTTCCCGAACGTACAATATTATTTTTAAGTTTTTAACTTACGCATCGTAGAACCAAATCCGATGACTCCTAAATGAACTAATAGTTATATAAGTTGGTTGTGCATATTGTTACGTTTTAAATTTATACCGCAAGCGTACGGGTGTCCTAGCATACGGGTCGATCACAGGGAGGTCAAGGACTAAGTACCAGGTTGTCTCAAACTACAAGTTATCTACGCGAATCAATTATGGGTGTGATAATAAGCTAAATAAACTAATCTAACTATACTAATAAAAATAATCATAAACTAAAGAAGACGAAACCAACAATAATAAAAGGCAAGGGTTCATATCATCGCTAGACAAGCTCAAAAATAACGACACGATTGCTTAATTGTTATTCAAGTGAGACTACTACAATTCCGGAATATTAACGCTCTCTCCCGAGTAACGATAATTCTCCTAAACAAGTCTAATCCCCGCTCCCGCATGTAAATTAGACCGTAGATAAATCTCAATTATACAAACTCGCATTCCCATGAAAACTCGTATAACCTTGATTAGATTGTGTTCTTAATTAACTCTCAGCTTCCGCGTTTTGAATTAATTATAACCGTATTAGACGACTCAAACTGATCAATTTAACACTCAACCCAAAAATCGCCCAACTTCCGTTGATAGCTACAAATAATCTCATGCCAAACCCAATCAATAATCATCATCTAACAATCACGATAAAACCTAATCAAACTCGAACAAACAACTTCGCAATCGCATCAATTAACAATTAAAACATGCTTGTGCAATTAGCGATGATATAAAACCCTAAAATTAACTACTCATAAATTATGGAGAAAACACAAATAATAATAACAATAAACATAATCAAAATAAAATAGAGCGAAGGGAATAGAAAACTTAGTCTTGAATTAATCTGGAAGGAAAAAAAGCATCGATCTTGTCAAAGTAGAGAACTTGAATGAAATTGAGTTTTTCCTAACCTAAAAATAACGTACTGTAAAACTAGAAGTAAAACTGAAGTAAAAACTAAAACTCAAAACTAGAATTAAAACTGAAGTGTAAAACTAAAGTCAGGTTTCTTTTATTTTATTCTACTTTAATTACAAGTTGGGCTTTAGTATATTTGGCCCGCTTCTTAATTAATTATCCGGCCATCATGTGCTGCTCGGGTTTTGTCTTCACAAACTTGCACAATTCACCACCCGCGTGTGCTCCACGACAATTTCAGCTCATAAATTTCCATCCTGCAAATAATATAATAAACTCATAGTAAATCGCAAAAGGAGAAAATATTATAGAAAACGTGCTAAAAATGCCGGGATAAGTGTAAAGTGACGGGGAATATGAATATAAAATATAGGTAAAATATCACATATATAGCTTGGATATCGGATTGCATGTTCGGGACGGTGAGAATAGCCAGTCGTAGAAGCAGTCATAGAGTTGGTTTTCGGGTGTCACAGTTTACCACGCGCTTCAGTTTTAGACGCACTACACTAGCACAAAATAAAGCAAAAACAACGCAAAAAAACCGTTTTATATAGTAAATACCCCCGTTGTTTCCATGGCCGTTGTTTATAATAAAAAAACAACGCAAAAAAAATATACGAAACCGATGTTTATATCAAAAATAACATTTTATAAAAATTTGGCGGATTTTATAAAAAAAAAAGGTTTTTCAAAAAAACCGTTTTTTTTAATAATTAAAAAAAACGGTTTTTTTAAAAAAACCGTTGTTTTTAATTATTAAAAACAACGGTTTTTTTAAAAAACCGTTATAAATAATAACTATTAAAAAAAACGGTTTTTTTAAAAACCGTTGTAAAAAATTCAATTTTTTTTTTAAAAAAAAAAATAAAATTACGAAATTGCTATAATTACAAATAAATTATCAAAAATTTCATAAATTATCAAAATACAATTTATATAAATTATCTAAATACAATTTATATAAATTATCAAAAATTTCATAAATTATCAAAATACAATTTATATAAATTATCTAAATACAATTTATATAAATTATCAAAAATTTCTAGATACAATTTATACAATTTATATAAATTATCCCCGCATATCTCGTTCCTCATCGATTTCTTGCGCCGTATATGTCCAGGTGGACTTTTAGCGATATACTACAAAAACAAAAAATATATAATTATCTTAGTGCATAATAATAAAATAGATACTTGAAAGTTTAATCTAACCATCGCAGTTCAAGCCGTCTGTAACACCCCATTTGAGTTGTGCGGACCCCACCTAAATGAGGACGTTACGCGGCTCGACTGAACGAGCCCGCTGCGCAACCTGTGGTTCAACAAGACACATATATAAATATATATAGCAATACGCTCATAAGTAAGTAATCATTCACTCATATACGGAGTAATCAACGCTCATAACTAAGTAATCATTCACTCATCAAATGTATAATATGCACTCATAAATAATGCGATCAATCGCTCGAATTCAAATAAGCCAACTCGACCATGCTAAAATAGGCGGCCAGCGAGCAAAAGCACCAAACAACGGAAACGTGACACGTCAGGTACAAAATTATACTCCGTACCTTATCTGTCTTGATGACACTTATGATTCCGCCATGTTATCCACACCATATTGAGTAATTGATAAGGAAGGGGAATCTATACTTGCCTTTTCTTCAAGAAGGTTTTAAGAAAACAAAGGAAGGCCTCCGAGAAGTGGCTTCCACAAGGCCCTTTCCGCAAGTCAGCAATACAAGGACATTCTAACGCTTGAATCAATAGACTGAAAAACACGAATAAAAGTAAATCACAAAGTGAATAATGAATATTTGAGGTGATACGTATACTATTTCAACGAGGTAATCCGTATAATGAAAAAGGAAACGCTGAAGTTAAATGACCTGATTGTCGTCATCACCATATGCTGCTGCCTCTGAAGAAACAAACATAGACAAATAAGCAACAGTAGATAGACAGGTCAACTGAAAGCAGTATGTATATGATTGTTAAACGCAGATATGAATGTGAATTGTTAAAGGTAATGAATTGTTAAAGGTAATGAATGGTTAAAGTACAAAAAAAAGCGATATCAAAACACGCGTAAAATCAAGCAAGAGAAATACCTAGAAAATCAAATTTTTACTCGAGTAACTGATAAACATGACGTAGAAGTTCAAAGAAAGAACCTTGCAAACTTGAACTGTGGAAGTACATTACTACAATCAGTACAGCTCCATGCAATATCAAGACGGCTACGGTTACCTCATCCCATATTCCAAAAAAAAAAAAAAAAGATGGTGAAACATGGGAAAGTGATTATTGTTGTGGGCCAGTGAATATCATGTAGATAGATAGACGAGATGAGTACTTCAGGGAAAAAAAAAAAAACTCGAGACAATGAAACAAGGCGAAATGTACATTTAAACCTTTTAAGTAAAGCACACACCTGGCTTAGAAAATCTCACGCCACAACTCTCTGGATACAGCGAGCAAGCGTAGAAAATCACAAACTGCAAAAAAATTTAATCATATTTCAATAACAATTAACAAAGTTACCAGTCACAATTAACGATAAGACGATCCCGATAGCAAATTTATACCAATCGATAACTTAAGCACTCAGCTCCAACGTAACTCACTCAAAACTCTCTGTTATTCCTCACTTAAACTCAAAACATCACACCTAATTGAACGACCGCAATAATCCACGCATAGCAGCATCAAACGACATGAACACCGGGTACCACCCCACCCCTCCAATTCAAATTTCAACTGCACGCATGACACAAGCGGCCAAAGAATACACATAATGCACACAATAGACCGAGGCGAAAAGCAAGACACCAAGACACGACAAAGGCAGACAAGACACCACCGCAGCAGCGAGGCACAACTAAAACTACGAACGCACATACACACACTTACGGTTATAATAAACACACATAATCACATCAATACCCACAACAACACGTCACAAAGACCGGACTATGTAAGGATAAGCCTTACCTCGAAGCGAAACGCGCCAAAAACCCAACTTTGAGAGCGAAAAACGTCACCAACCTCGTTTGTAAGCTCACTCTCTACAATTAGCGTAAAATACATCAACAACCATACTAAACAAAGCCAAACTCTTCTTAAAATCATGAAAAACGACCCCAAAATAGAAAGCCCCAAATTCTAGGGTTAGGGTTTATACGAAAATCGAATTAAAATGATTAGATACAAAGTATACCTTCAATTAATAATAGGATTACTTCAAAACTCGACAGCCCCGATGAATTGTGACTTAAACTCGAGCAATTGTATATTGAGACGAGGAGAACGAGTGGGAAAAACCGAAACAATCAAGAATAAGAAACACCACGACTCAACGAGACGCATTTACGGCGATGATGATGATGATGATGATGATGATGATGATGATGATGATGAGTGATGATGATGAATGATTGAAGAAGGGGAGAACAAAGAAGGCAGAAGAAGAGGAGCAGGTCGAAGCAGAAGGAGAGCTACAGTCTCGCCCTTTTTTTGTTTTTAGTATTTTGATTTCATCGACTAAACATAAGGGGTGCTGGTGGGTTGTTTTAGTTTTTGGGTCTATTTTATTTACTCTTACTCTTATTATCATTTAAAAACTCCACTTAAAAAAATAATATAAACTCGTATAAGCTCAACTTAAAAAAAATAAAAAATAAAACCCGATTTAAAGTATGAGTTTTGCTTATAACAAGGTACGAAAATACGGAGTATTACAGGCACGGTGGTGATGGAGTAATACGGAGTAATTAGTTACGTTGTAAATACGGAGCTAATTGCAATTTTTTTGAACCTTTGAAAATACGGAGTAATTAGTTGTAGTATGTTTGTTTTAATGAGATTATTCTTTTTAATTTCAATTGAGTATAATGGATTACAAAATCGAGTCACAAACGACACACTATGTTAAATCTAAATCGAGAGTTATAACGTTAATAGTGGCGGTTTCAACTATAACTGCCACAAATGTCCCCTTAATTTTCTCAAAAAGTGAAAACAGCCACATCTCACGAAATAATGGTGTCACAAATTTGTGGCGGTTTTAAATAAAACCGCCACAAATACGTATTTTGTGGCGGTTCTGACAAAAACCGCCACAAATTTCACAAAATTTGACTACTGCCTTTTGAATTATCGTTTGTGGCGGTTTTGGAAAAAACCGCCACAATAGCTGCGACACATTAGGTGTGTTTTCTACTAGTGATATTAGCTAGGAAATAGTTTATTTAAATAATATAAAGAGAGATGGTATATAATAATATAATTTTTAAGTTTATATATATAAATAAAATCATTTCATTTATATATTCATAATATCATAAAAATTACCGGCTAAGGAAAAACGGGGTAGTACATATGAAGTTTTTAAATTTACAAAATCACTAATATATTCATAATATCATAAAAATTATAAACCATTTCATTTCATAATTTAAATTTTGTTACCAAATTCTACAAATTATTAGGATACATATATTATGAGTATAATTATTTAAATCGGTTTAGTATTAAAAAATTTCGTTTTTTTTGCTTTTTAATTAAAAATAACGGTTTTTACTATAAAAACCGTTTTTTATTTTAAATCAAAAACAACGGTTATTTGCAAATAACCGTTTTTTTAAATAATTAAAAATAACGGTTTTTAATAATCAAAAACAACGGTTATTTGCAAATAACCGTTTTTTTAATAATAAAAAACAACGGTTATTTGCAAATAACCGTTTTTTTTAATATTTTGTTAAAAATAACGGTTTTCCACTACGAAACCGTTATTTAAAGTCTAACTCAAAAACAACACATTTTTAATAAAAACCGTTTTTTATAACCCACCCGTTGTTTTTAATGATTTTTTCGTTGTTTTTAGTGATGAGTTTGATTTGGCGCCTAAAGTTTTTACAACGGAAATTTTAATTGCGTTGTTTATAATATTATAAACAACGAACATAGCAATTTGTGTTGTTTTTGCTCCGTTGTTTTTGCTCAGATTTGTAGTAGTGCTACTACAAAATGTAGCTATAACAACATCATGAAAGTGATGCTAAATGTCTTAGAAATGTTGCCATATACTTAAGGCAACACTTTCAAGAGTGCTGCGTAAAGCTCCGTTGCAATAGCTTAATGCAACACTTCCTGCAACACTTTACTACCAAAAGCAACAATTTAAGATAGTGCTGCAACTTATTTTAGTATGCAACACTTTTTTTGAACACAAAAAAAAAATATGGCAAATGAGGGTCAAAAGAATCAAACCCATGACCTCAACTTACAAGGTTGAACACCGACACCACCTTAGCTACTACAATTTTGTTGTTAATATTTTCAGCTATATTACTAAATATTTCATTTTGAAGAAAAGGAGTGGGGGGGCACGTGCCCCCCTTGGCCCCCCCTTGGGGCCGCCCCCGTTTTTAATGAAATTATAGATTAAAAGAAATTATTTTGATACATAATTGTAAGGAAAAAAAATGCAACTATTTTTATTTTATATTATTTAAATAGATCATACACATGCAAAATACCCTATTGCCCTCATAATAATGTCAAACCAAACGTGATATACAAGTTAAATTCGACGAAATAGTAATTATTGTCATGATATTTTATTTCTAAGGGTAATTTTAAATAATTTAAAAGACACGCGGCCTTACTAATTTCCAATTGCAAAAAAACGTTGTTTTGTAATTTCATTTTTTCTATGTATGCAACGTTAGATATAACTATATAAGTGTTGCAATATTTATAGAATTTTCAACACTCTACAAAAGCGTTGCACTTTCTGCCTTTCATTTGCAACACTTTTAAAGAAGTGTTACACATTGCCAAATATTTGGTAACGCTTTTACATAAGTGTTGCTATAGTCTGTACATGCAACACAATGTTGGAAAGTGTTGCATTGGAAATAAAATTTGTGTAAATTGCAACAATTTTGAGAAGTGTTGCCTTAAAAATGTTGCAATAGGTGCAATTTGTAGTAATGGCGTTGTTTAGATTTTGTTGTTGATTTATGGATATTAACTTTTGTATTCAATCAGTTGTTACCACCTTTCGAGTGGTTGTTGTATATCAGGCGTCGTTTTCAGTTATTTTGTTTTGTTTGTCCTATTTGTTGGAAATATACGGTTGGTCTCGGTACTCGTCGGAATACCGACATGTAAGATAAACTTGGATAATGATCGAATCGCGCAACCGCTTTCTTTTGAGAGTATTTCGACCCTTACATTTACCCCGGGTATCACGAAATCCCTCGCAGGAAATCCCACTCGTTCATGGCAAAATAGAAGCGGGAGTATACTAATGGAATTATGTGTGTTTGTTTAATTCAAAGTAGAAAATTCAGATTTTCCATGTATATCCTTACCATGTATGATGACATATATTTATATACACATGAATACATCCTTATAGAAAAAACAAAAAAAAAAACTATTTCTGATAAAATTTCGTTTGAGACACGACATTTCACAAATAGCCATCAAAAATACCCGCCAAAATTAAAGCCCGGAATAAAGTGAACCGGAGCCGGCCACCCGGCGGCCGGTGATGAACCGGCGCTGAAACAAGTAAAAATTGGCGGCGAAAAAAGTAGAATAAAAATGAGGCAGCTTTACACCAAAATAAGTGGTCATGGGCTAGAATTGAACCAATGACCCATTCAGCAACTATAAAAATGCCCCATTCATTCAATTCTTTTACCAAAATTATTTTAATATATAATTTTACACTTGTTTCAAAATCATAAATTTGACCCAAGTTCTTATATAAATGTGTACACCACACTCCCGAACATAAATAATAGCCGTTCAAATTTACTCGATTTTGACCAAATCCCGACTACACTTAAACGGGAATCTAGCGATTCACTTAAATCATCAGCACTATTAAGTTCAAAACTAACAGGTTGTTATACTATCACTCAAACGTGACCAGATATGTTCACCTAAATGAGGACGTTACAAAATTCATTTCTGAACATTTTTTACTTCTTTCTTAACAATTTTTTTTTTTCAATTTATATCCCTCCCTTATTTTCCTCCCTCAATTTCCGTCTCCTTTTGACGAATAAACCTTTATAATTTCAACTGAATTCTAATTTGTCCTTAATTTCAATAAGAGCTTTTTGTTAGGCACTACCTTACATTTAGGTCGAATTGTGAATAACTACCTTAAGTTATTTATTTATTTACGAAGAACGTCCTTTCTTTTTTAAAAGTTTGTGAGACACTACCAAATCACTAACTCTGTTAAGTTTTGGGGTTTGATCGTCATTGACTGACAGATGCCCTATTTGCTTCAAAATTATCTTTTATTTTAGCTTTAATCTTTATTATTTCCTCCTCCAAATTCCACCTTACTCAAACTACTACTAATTCAAACCCAAATTTCTTCATATACTTCTTCATCATCTTCATCATCATTGGATTTGCATATTTACTAATTAAGGCATCAGTTTTTCTTCATTGCTCAAAGATTGTGGATGAAAGAAAACTTTTAATCTCAATTATATGTTTGTTTTTTACCATTGAAATTCATAGATCCTCAAATTAAACAATAAAAATTTATTCTTTATTCTTCCCCTAACACCATTAATCAAGAACGTACCGCACCATTATCACCATGACACCACTCACATCAATCACAGTCTCAATTGCAAGCCCAAAATCACTACCCCTTTATATGGCTTTATCGGAGAGTAGTTGATAATTTTACTTTCCCAAAGCGGCAATGATTTTTCAAATCATTCACAGTCTTAATCGCAAGCTCACTCACATCATTTATAGCCTTAATAATTGTGCCCAATCCTTCCATTGTTACTACTAAATATGAAATTATAATCTTATTGTTGGTTGCTTATTTTGCATTTTGAAATATTGTGTATGATTTACAATTAAAAATGTTGTAGATAATAAGAGAACAATGGTAAATTAGAGAGAATATTTGAAGGAAATGAGAATGAAAGAGAAAAATAAGGAAATTTGCTCTAAAAAAAAGGATGCTTTAACAACAGTCAATATCCAAAACTTAACGAAATTCATAATTTGGTAGTTCACACAAACTTTTAAAATGTAAGGTAGTTCTTTGAAAAAAAAAATGTTAGGTAGCTCATCATTATAATTCGACCTAAATGCAAAGTAGTGTCTGGCAAAAACCTTTTAAGTAATACTTCGTATATAAATCATTCCAATTTTTCAATATCGTTTTAATATTTTATTATACTAGATTAAAATGAAAATTCTCCGCGATAATCAATTGAATATACACAAATTAAATAGATTACTAGTTGTAAAAAAAAAAGACAAATATTTGTAAGATGAAGAATAATGTTAGGTAATTCATCAAAAATTATATTTCCAATATATATCCTACGCATTTTCATTATACACATATATCAATGCCTATTTTATTTTGTATATATTTTTGGTTACGTATTACCAGAAAATTTAAAAAGTTAATATTCATAATGTACTTGTTACGACAATTTAAATATGATCTCCCATGAGTATTGTTTATACTAGTATTACTCAAAAAAAAAAGTATAAACAACTCACTCGAACAGTTGACATATATATTAAAAGACCGTTTAGAAAAATTTCTCTGTTATAAATATTGTTCAAAAAGAAAATGTATACAATTGACTGAAATTGAATTGATGCAGAAATAAATTACATTTAGAATCGAGTAAAAAACTAAATACGTTTAGAACTGAACTATTGGGTTAACACAAATTCTTGTATGAGTCAGCCCTTACAATAAGTTATGGTAAGTCCGACTCATTTGTACTCGATTATATAGTTTTTGCACCATTTAAGTGATAATTATGATTAATTGTCACTGAAATTTTTTATTCCCATGTAAGTGACTTTAGTAGATTTATTTTATATTTTTTATACCATTTCAAGTGAAATTCGTACTTTATTCTCACATTAAATTAATGTGAGTCTGTCCTCACATAAGAATTAGTGATCCGTTAAATAAAGGCCATTTTAATTCTTGGATACCGTTGTCGTGAAGTTGCCATTTCTAACTACGAAAGGATATACTTTCACCATTCCGTTTGATTCTATACGTTTGACCAAAACACGGTAATTAAGGTAGAAGAAAATCAAGTGGGGTAGATAATGGAATTACTTAAATACCCCTACTTTATTGTTTGCAAGTGGGTTGAGTGGGTATTAGTGAAGGGTATATTGGTCTTTTAGTTTAATAAAGTAGAGACTAAAATAGAAATGTATAGAATTGATTGGAATTTCCGAAAAAGGAATATGTATAGAATCAAATGGAATGGAGGAAGTATAAAAATTGCCTAAATTGGATAGCTTAGGTTACATAATAATTTATACATATGAAGCTTAAAGTGTACAAAGTGGAAGCTAAGTAGTGGTGCACGTCTTTCAAGTAGATTACGTACTCCCAGTTGTCCAATTAACATACTCCGTAATATTTTGTTGAGAATGGGGGAACAGATGGTGTTCCGCTGGATTTGTAGACATGCCCATAAGTGGCAAGCAACAATTTATTAATATACTCTCCTCAATAAAATAACAATTTAATAATATAAAGATAAGTTAGATGATAATAATAATAATAATAATAATAATAATAATAATAATAATAATTGTTCGGGGTGATTTTCTCACACGGTCCGTTTTAGTGATTGTGGATCTACTAGTACTATCCCTTAGGTTGCTTTTAGTGGTGATTTATGTGATTGATTTTAAATGTACGAAAGATAACAAAAATGGTACAAGACACACGATATGTTACGTGGGAAAAACCCTTAAATGTTAAGGGAAAAACCACGGGCGCCAAGCCAGGAGAGGATCTTCACTAGTTCTGAAATAATGGGTACAGAGCCTGGACCAACTGGTACAGGATACAAATAAGGCGTAAATTAATTATAGAGTGTTTAGTTGCTTGAGAAAAGTGTTGGGAGTTGTGTGCTTGTGTTGAATGATCTCTGATCCCCTTCTCTTCTGAATTCTCTTGCTTATATAGTGTCCTTAGGGTTCAACGTTCCTTTCCTTGGTTGTAGGTAACCTCTCCAACGATTTCTGAAGCTGTTCCTATCTTCAAGGCTGAGTTTCAGCATGCTTGACTGGGTCTCTCCAACGTCTTCTTTAGGGTTGCTGCTACGTCCTTGGGCTTTCCTCTTTGATGTTTGACTCTTTTTGTTGGGCTCGGCCCATCTTGGCTTTTCCTCTCCTGACCTGCACCTTTGTTTTGTCTGCATCGCCTCGGTGCCGGTGTATGTTCCTGACCCGACCGTGTGGATCTCGCACTGCCTAGGCCTGGCCCAAAGTTCTGGACCAGCCTGAGTTTTTGGTCCCAACAGTTTGTCCCCCATCTCCTTGCCCTACAGTCCTGAACTGGGGGGTAAGGAGATGCTTCTGTCCTTTATCCTGGTCCAGGGCTGAGTCTGGCCCAGGCTCCTTCTGTTTTGCTGTGCCTTTGGTCCTGAGACCCGAACTTTGTAATTAATGAAGTAGTTGGTTTTTCGTGGGGGAGTGCGCCCTATTTTGGCGCCCAATGTACTGCGCACGTCCCATCATGGGTCTTGTCACATCTCTTCGCGCGCTTATTTTTGTAAAAACCATCCAACTTCTTTTTTGTCCCACTATATATACCCTAGTTTTTTGTTTTGCTTCTCTCTCTAACTCATTCCCTTGATTTCTTTTTGTTTTGTATCTGATAACCCACGAAAAACCCCCAAATTGACTTGCTAAAAACCCTAGCTTTCTTCTTCCTCCTTTTCCAATCTTCAATCATGGCACGCAACGATGTTGGCCCTTCCACTGCTGTTTCTTACACCCATGGTGACTCCACTTTCGAAGCGACTGACTTGATCAAGGATGTCAACATCTACCCTAACCTGCTTGCCCAAGGGGCTGTGGCAAGGCTCAAAAGGGAAGGAAAAATCCCAGAAAGTGCTGAGGTTTGGGCCCCAGAGACGAGAGACGTCAGAGTAGATTGGGTTAGCCCTGTTTGGTTCTCAATTTTTGAATCTTCCTTCAAATTCGGTGCAACTTTTCCGCTTTGCCCACAAAAGAGCGCTTTCTTGGGCACTGTTCAAGTGCCGCCTTGTCAAGTCATGCCTTCCGTCTGGCGATTGATCCACAGGATCGATTCCCTTTGCCGGAGGTATGGGGTTGATATTCAGCTGGCTGATATTAGGAATACTTACCGTTTGCGTATGTATAAGCAAAAGAGGGTTCATTTTCGTTTGAGGGACAGATGCTCGCATCTCTTGACCCGCCAGATGTGGTGATGATAGTAAGCTGGACCCGGTTACTACATGTTCATCCGTAGTAAGACTTTGGGCCCAAATGTCCGCGCTCGAAGTTCTCTTTGAAGGGGACTGGTATGTCTTTCGAACTTTCGAATTTCCATCTGCTTTGCTCTTGCATGCGTCTTTTGTTTAGGTTTTGTTGTAGATTTGGCTTTGCAGTTTCTGATTGGGTTCCTACTCCTGACGACCCTGAGTCAAGGAGGAGGATTGAGGCGTTTCTAAAGTTGCCAGCTGATAAGAGGGCCTGGCCCAAATGTATGAATCCTGATGATGATGATGACGTTGTCGAAGTGTCTCCTGCCCCTGAGCGGCATGCTGGTGATGGTGGAGAGTCTGAGGGGGATGAGGAGGAGTCTGAAGATGAGGAAGAGGCTGTGCCCGAGGTGGGTGAAAAGTTTGTGAGTGGGGTTGCTGGTGAGAGCAGTTCAGGTTACTTTGACCAAACTCCCATCCATGTGACTCCGTTGAACTCTATACTTGCTGGGGCCAGGGGCCACTCAACCCTGCCCCCACTGAAGATTCCTGGATCTGGCCTGAACCCTACACCTAGTGCTGCTACTGGTATTGATTCTTTCACTCTAGTCCACGAACTCATTTATTTGCCATTCTTTTGTAACTTGCTTCTAATGATGTTTCGCAGCTGGCCTGGGTCCAAAGAAGGGTTTCGCCTATGGAGGATATTATCGCCGCTGCGATTACCCAGGCACGCGAGGCCACGAAGTCCTGGTGGTAGCCTTGTCCTGCTGTGAATCTGGTGGCCTCGCTTCGAAGTCTTCCAAGAGGAAAGGCGCTGCAGGGTTCGAACAGTGTCTACCAAAGTGGTTCCCGATCTCTGAACTCGCTTCACGACCGTAAGAAAAGGGAAAAAGGGAAGTTACCTCGATGAATCTGTCTTTGTCCATCCTCTCGCATTCTCAAAGCCAATCCGAGTATGTTTCCCAGGAAGACCTTGAGTGAGAACTTTCATTACATCCTCTGCACTTTCTTTGTTCTTGAGCCTGGCACGCCCGGGCGCACAAAATGGTGGGCTGTTGTGCTCAGGTTTGTATCTTTTCCCTGGCTTTTGTTTTTGTTCAGAGATACTTTTGATATGGTTCTGATTTTCTGCTTCGTTCTGTACCTGTAGCTGCTACTCATGTCTGCCAGTCTTGGTTCCACGGTGCCAGTCTTGGAGAGTGGTAGGAACAAAGCTGAGGCTGAAAATGAGGTGCTGCGCTCTTCCCTCGAGATTGCCAAGAAGGAGCTTGAGAGTGTGAACCATCGCTGCGAAAAGATGGCTGCTTTGGACAAGGCGAACTTCAAAAGGATCAGGCAGCAGGATAAGCACATTGGTGAGTTGACCAAGGAGCTGGAGGATCTGAGGGAGGCGGTCAAAGGACATAATGCAGTGGTGAGGGACCTGAGTATCTTCCACACACTTCGTACCAGGATCGAGATGATGAATGCCAGTTCTGAAGCTCGCGCTGGCTGGGATCTTTCCGCGGAGATTACCACCTTCAAACAATTGTTCCCTGATGAAGCTGTCCCAGAGCAGGCTGAGGTCACTTCGGCTGTACAGCCTGGTGCTGGAGTAACTTCTGGTCCAAGCGTTGGGGCTGCAGGTGGAGATTCTGGCGCTGGTGCTGATGAGACTGGTCCTTCCCATGTTGACCCTACAGAAGAGCATGCTGAGAAGACCGGTGAGTCCGATGAATGAATCAATTAAACTCTGATTTTGTTGTTGGTTTTTGAACGAACTTTAAATTTGCCGGGGGGGAATGTCCCCTGTGTTTATTTGGCCTGTAAGTATTTAAACTTTGTCTTTTTGGTTTGAACTTCGTTTCTGAATTCTGTTCTGACATTTGCATCCATGTGCTGGCATGGGTTGCTTGGTTCTGACTCTTTTGCTATACGCTAAGCTATGTTAGGTTATGTTTTGCTTATGTTATGTTTTGTTATGCTTTTTGTTATGATGCGCATATAATTTGTTGTGAATCTGTCTAGTAGCATGCATGCGTTTGATAATTTAGGCGACTTACACTTTGGGGCTCCCTTAACGGACATTACTCCCTGTCCAGTTGCTAGCCAGATCGGGCCTGGAGCCCAAGGTTTTGTTTTTGTCTTTGGTTCCTGGCTGGACCAGATTGCTCGCTTTGTCTGCAGACAAAAAGAGGTCAGGGCTTGACGATTGGCGTTAGCCAACCCCGACGCTTCAAGTCGATCTGATTGCATTGGATAATTTGTAAAGGAAAAGTTTTGAGTTTTGTGGATTACGGATGTCTTGGTCGGGACACTTTACATGTGATAGAGCTTGAGGTGGAGTGTGTTCCAAGGTCTTGGGATCATGTCTCCTTCGAGTGTCCGTAGTGCTGTAGAGCCTTTCCACATTCTTTGAATCAATAAGGTATGGGCCTTCCAGGTTGGGGCCGCACTGCTGACCACATCCTTTGTGTTACGAAATACTTTTCTCGGGACCGGATCTCCATCCTGAACATTCGTACTCGACATTCTTGTTGTAACCGGCCACCGATTGTTGGTATCTTTGCCAACCTTATCGCCGCTAAATCCACGAGCTCTGGTGTCGGTACATCCGCAGAAGTAGTTCATTATTCTCGAGAAAATGTATTGAGTCCATACCGACCGTTGGAGCGTGAACGCACTTATTGGTAGTACTGACCACATCCATAAACCATTGAGTATGGAGTTTGTCCTGTTGCTCTCTTTGGTGTAGTCCTATCTGCCCATAGCACCAGTGGCAGCTCTTCTACCCATCTCCCTTGTTTCTCCATCAGCTTCCTCTTGATGCAATTGGTTACAATCTTGTTCTTTGGACTCGGCTGTCCATTTGCTTGAGGGTATCTTGGTGCAGAAGTGACCAAGTTGATGTTCCACTTTGTACAGAAATCTCTGGTCTTGTTCCCCACGAATGCAAGTCCATTGTCGCATATTATTTCTGAAGGAATTCCAACCCAGCTGATGATGTTTTTGTTTATGAAGGCTATAACTTCTTTTTCTGTGACGCTTTTGTATGCATCTGCCTCTATCCATTTAGAGAAGTAGTTTGTCATTGCCAGCATAAACACCTTCTGCCCTGGAGCCATTGGTAATTTGCCAACTAAGTCCATGCCCCATTTCATGAATGGCCATGGTGCAGATATCGAGTCGCGAGGTTACGTGCGGTGATGTATCTACGGACCATGCCTTTGACAGGCGTCACATTTTGTGGCATACTGGATGCTATCTGTTTTCATTGTGGGCCAGTAGTCCCCCATCCGCAAGATTTTGTTGACCATGCTTCTACCACCTGTGTGGTTTCCACAGTGTCCATCGTGTATTTCGATAAGATCTTGTCGACCTGGTCGGAGTTCTAAGCAGCAGTACGGCCCGGATTGAAGGATCTTTTGAATAAAATGCCTTGAATGATTGTGTACCTGGACGCTTTGATTCTGAACGCCCTTGCCTCAATCTTGTCTTGTGGTAATTTGCCTTGGGCTAGCCACTCATAGTATGGTCTGGTCCAGGATCGAAGTTGCTGGGGCGTGTTCTCGCAGAATCGGTTGCACCTTCTCGATGGCCGCTCCAGGATGTGTACAATTGGTATCCTGTCCAGAGCACCAAGTTCAAATGCTGATCCAACGTTGGCTAGAGCATCAGCCTGTACATTCTGATCTCTAGGGACTTGCTCAACCTCAATGTTAGTAAACTTTTGAAAAAGATTTTTAACCAAATCAAGATATGCAATCATTTTAGAATCTTTAGCAGCGTACGTACCATTGATTTGGTTTGCAACCAACAAAGAGTCTATCTTTACCTTTAGATTCTGAACCTTCATGTCCAGACACACATTCACCCTGTTATCGATTGCCTCATACTCAGCCTTCATTGTTGGTAGTCACGAACTCACGAGGATACGGCTGCACTATCTTGTCCCCCTGTGGCGACTTCAGGACCACCCCTAGTCCAAGACTTACCCACGATATTGGGTGAACCATCCGGCCCGAGTTCCCAGGTTTCTTTGTTCTCGGTCCAGATGGAAGATTTCCTTGTTACCGCTCTTCTAGTGTGGGAGTGAAGTCGACCACAAAGTCCGCTAGAGCTTGAGATTTGATTCTTTGATTGCAGGCTCGTAGGATAGATCATAGGTGCTCAACTTCATCGACCATTTTGACATACGACACGAAAGTTACGGTCTAGACAACACCGATCTCACAGAACATTAGTATGAATGATAATATGATGCGCCAAAGTAAGTGGCTAACTTGGTACAAGCAATCATAAAGCCAAAACAAATTTTTCCAATACGAGAATACCTGGTCTCATCCGTAAGACTCTTACTTACATAATACACCGGATGTTCTTTGTCCATCCGCTCTCTCAGGACTGCACTTACAGAGCTTTCTGTTACAGACAGGTACAGGACCAGGCCAGTGACTCCCCTGGTTCAGGCTTGGATAAAAGTGGGGCTGATGATAGGTATGCTTTCAGGTCCTGGAATGCTTTCTCATGCTCTGTCCCCCAGTTGAACTGTTTGTTCTTTCTCAGAAGATCATAGAATGGCTTGCACCTTTCAGAGGACCTGGAGATGAATCTGTTCAGCGCTGCTACTCTTTCAGTCAGTTTCTGGACATCTTTCGGGTTCTGGGGGGACTGCAAGTTGATTATTGCTGAGATCTGCTCTGGACTAGCCTCTATGCCTCTTTTTGTCACCATATAGCCTAAGAACTTTCCTGCAGTGACACCAAAGGTGCATTTAGTAGGGTTTAACTTCATATTATACTTTTCCAGAATCTCGAACGCCTTTTCCAGGTCCTGGATGTGATCCTCTGCTTTCTTTGATTTCACCACCATATCATCAATGTAGACCTCCATTGTATCTCCAATCTGGTCCTTGAACATCATGTTCACCAGCCTTTGATATGTTGCACCTGCATTCTTTAGTCCAAAAGGCATAGCCTTGTAGCAATATATTCCTCTGCTGGTCATGAACGCCGTATGCTCTTGGTCTGGAGGGTGCATCCTGATCTGGTTGAATCCGCTAGCTGCATCCATGAATGTCAAGACTACCTCGTATCTGCGGTGGCGCCCACCATGGCATCTATGTGTGGTATTGGAAATGAATCTTTCGCACGCCTTGTTCAGTTCAGTATAGTCCACGATACTCTCCACTTGCCATTCTTTTTCTCCGACCACAACTACATTTGCCAACCAACTGGGTACATTACTTCTTTAATCATGTCCATGTCCAAAGCAATCTCTGTACCTCCTGGTTCACAATCTCATTACGCTCGTGCAAACTTCCTGCGTTTCACGTTTGCGAGCTTAAAACTTGGGTCAATATTTAACTTGTGCGTAATAACATCGTAACTTATACTACCATATCAAAATGGGACCAGGCAAAACAATGCTCTTTCTTCCTCGAAAGTCAATTAGAGCGGTCCGATTACCTGGAGCGTCAGAACCAACCGTAACCTTCTGTCAGGTCTTTCTTCACCAAAACAATTTCATCTGTCTCCATGCGTGGGACAGGATTCTCAATGCACTGACAGTCGCTTTAATTGCTATGCGAGGACTTACAGGCTAGGAGGTTTCGTGGTCGCCCCAGAACACTTGTCTTTGTTTGTTGCTCTCTCCTGACCGATTCTTTGTCCCCCCACTTTGTTGGTATCTTTATGCACCGGTGAGTACGTTGAAGGTCTGACCTTGAGGTTGTGGATCCAGGTCGCCTAGAATCACGTTGTATGAAGACAGCAATCGATGACGCAGAACTTTTGAAAGAGGTGACTCTTCCACATAGGTTGGTAGGGTGATCTCTCCCAAGCCGCGTGCTTTGTCTCTCCATCAATCCTACCAGACGCCGGACTTCTTCGTTACGCCGGACTCTTTTCACCCATAGCTTCCAGCGCTTCCATCATGATGATGTTGGTGAATCGCTTCCATCTATTAGGACCCGCTCGACCATGCGAGGTTCCATGCGGATCTTGATCACGATCCCATCGTGGTGTGGCCCATGCACTCCTTGTAGGTCCGACTCATCAAACACAATCTCTGGCTGGACTCGCTTGTCTGGCGGTGGTGTTGCCGTTCTCCCGAGCCACACGCTTTGCGTGAGAATATGTTGGTCCACAAATATCTCCGAACCACCGTAAATAAATTTTACCTCATGTGTTGGCGGTGGTGGTGGAAGATCTCTGGCTCATCTCTTTCATCTTTGTTCCTCCTGCTCTGGCGGGATATCCTTCAGGTGACCATTCTTCAGCAGATGAGCTACTTCCCTCCTGAGAGCTATGCAGTCCTCTGTGGTGTGCCCGATATCAGAATGGTACTCATACCACTTGGTTGTGTCTCTCCTTGGGTTGGGCTTCTCGCTTGCTTTTGGCCATCTGACTGCTGAACCTAGCTTGTCCATCTTGTGGATCAGTCCTGGAAGGTCTACAGAGAAGCAGTATTCTGAAACTGGAGGTGGAACTCTGGGTGCATCGGTCTGTTCATCCACAGCGTTTGCCTCCCTCCTGTTTGGTCTCTGATATGGACCAGGCCTGTTGTTGCTGTGCCTCTGGGTGGTGGCTTTTCGTTCAGCCCTGCTGATAAGTGCGTAAATGGATGTATTTTATTTATATAATTTACACTTTTAGAGTCGTCTTTTATATTATTTGAGCTACAAATTTATATATTTTTGTAAAATTGAAGTTTATAATAAGCTAAATATTATTTTATTATAATTTGATACTTCATAATCTGTTTTGCTTCTTAGGTACGTGACGGGACTTAAAAGAATTGGCCCGAACAGACGACTCAAACAAAGTTGCAATACGTTGAGAACAAGATAAAAATAAAATAATAAAAGAGAAGGATGTGAACTAAAGTCCACGTGCTCTTCAACTAAATCAAATGGACCAAGAAAATTAGAGGAGAATTGCAAAAGGCAGCAACTCCTTCAGATTACTCCGTACACAATAAAAAGAACAGCGCAGCACATCGATGGAACAAGTGTCCTCCTTCTCGTCATATTCGATTTCTTTCCAAAAATTACAAACACAATCTATTCTTTTTATCTCAATCTTTCCAAATTTTATCAGGAAATTACCCCAAAATTTGTATATATACACACATCGAATTCACAAGCAGAGGAAGGCAGAAATACCCAGAAAAAAAGCGAAGGCGGAAAATACCCGATTTTTCTACAGATATTTTGAGCGAATTTGAGTGACGATTTGAGACCTAATTGGGTCGAGAGAGCAGTAGGAGACAGTGCTTGGTCGTCGTCCTAGTACACGGTCGAGTAAGGGCGAATTTGGAGCTCGGTTGGAGGTGCGACATCCGAATTCCGAGTCTTGCTTATTCCGGGCTAAAATTAAGTTCTCTTTACTCTCTTGTATCTAATTACGGTTTGAATTCGTTGATTAATTCTAGTTTTGTAAACTGATTTCGAGTTGAGTTGATTTTGAAGTTGATTAGTGTTCTTGTTTTACTGATTTTATTATAAAGATTCGATTTTTATTCATAATTTGCTATCTTATTGTGAGTGATTATTGAATTATCTGCTATTTGTGTGATTTTGGCCTAGTTCGAATTGCATAAAGTGAGTAGCAACTAATTTAAACTGAAATATGCGAATTGAGTTTAGTTTAGATTAGGGTAAAACGTGATCAGTTAAGGCTTGAGTATTGACGACACTTGAGAATTAATTGGGTTAATGATGTCTTCTTTGTTCAGTAATGCTGCTAAATTGATTAGTTAAGAATTAATCTCGGCCTAGTTCAGGTTAATTGTAATCTAAGAGAAGATAGGGAGGTTTTGCTATCTTAATCTCCGCAGTTAATCCATTAATCGCTTAGAAATCGAAACAATTTGTTGTCAGTTAACGAGCTAAAATTACCTATATGAAATACGAGCTTAAATTGTGGGTATTTGGTATCAGCGTGTAAATATTAGTTAGGTTAGGTTTATTCTTCTGTTAATTATTTTAAGCTTAGGAAATCAGAATTTAAACCCCCCTAAATCGTAAATACGACTAACGCTTTTAATTTGTAGTTTAACTAACTAAAAAATTCATCACGATTATAGTTTTTCCAATCTCTCCGTGGGATCGACCCTACTTATCCTTTACTATCGTTTATATTTTTGAGGCTAAGCTAGGTTTATAAATTATTAATTTGTAGCGCTTAACGACACGCTATCACCTGCCCTGGTCCTGATACCTTGCCCTGAACTGCTGGTCCTCTTCTACCCTGATCTGGGCCAGAGCCTTAGCCTGCACATCCTCAAAGGTAGAACAAGGGTAGCGAGTTAGTTCAACATAAAGATCAGAATCTCTAACCAAACCTTGCCTGAAGGCCTCTATGGTCGCGGCCGATGTCACATCCGGGGATGGACACTTTCTCCTTGTTGAAGCGGTGCAGGAAGTCCCTCGTGAGACTCGTTCGCTCGATCACCCGATGCAGATCATCGGTCCGCTTCTCCAACAACTGCCATCGCTTAACCGGATGTTGAAAAAGGTTGATCATCTCCGCAATGGACTTGATGGTCTTGGTAGCGGGTTGATGTACCATTGGAGGTGGACGATCAAATAAAGTTGAACCAAAGCTTTTGCACATGCAAGCCTCCCTCTTCTCTGCTGGGATAGGAACGTTGAACATCCTTTGCCTGTACTGAGCAACATGTTCCAGAGGATCAGCTGTCCCATCATAGAGCTTTAGGTTGGGCGCTGAGTACTTCTTTGGCATCTCCACCATCGCAATGCAGTCATCAAAGGGTGAATCAGCATAACTTCTTGGGGCTACTTCTTCAATGGGTTGTGGAAGCCCTGGAACCTTTCGCACCAAATCCGAGTTTCTGATCTCCATCATCATGTAATCGCATGACCTGGCCTGGCACTTACTCCTTACGGTGCCTCGGATCTCCACCTCCACCGCACCGTTGTTCTCGATCTTCCTCCACATTGTGTGGGTCGCCTTTTGAACCTTTTGACCCTGCAGAAGAAAAAGTAGAGAAGTCAAGTTGCTTGATCACATCAGAAAATGGTGTACCTGGTGGGATCCTGGATCCTGTGGCTTTCTTACGACAGAGGACTCCACTGCTTTCTTCAGATGCCTCAGCCTCCTTCAGCCTTGTTGCTTCAGCCTTGGCATCCTTTGCAGCTTTCTTGGCTTGCTCTGCAACCTGCTTGGCTTGTTGCAATTCCTCCTGGAGCTTGAGCATGGCTTCTGCACTTGTGCCTTCCATCTCTCACGTTGGTTGATCCCGTTGGTTTAGAAAATTTTGTAGGATTAATAAACTAGTATCCCCACAGACGGCGCCAATCTGTTTGGGGTGATTTTCTCACACGGTCCGTTTTAGTGATTGTGGATCTACTAGTACTATCCCTTAGGTTGCTTTTAGTGGTGATTTATGTGATTGATTTTAAATGTACGAAAGATAACAAAAATGGTACAAGACACACGATATGTTACGTGGGAAAAACCCTTAAATGTTAAGGGAAAAACCACGGGCGCCAAGTCAGGAGAGGATCTTCACTAGTTCTGAAATAATGGGTACAGAGCCTGGACCAACTGGTACAGGATACAAATAAGGCGTAAATTAATTATAGAGTGTTTAGTTGCTTGAGAAAAGTGTTGGGAGTTGTGTGCTTGTGTTGAATGATCTCTGATCCCCTTCTCTTCTGAATTCTCTTGCTTATATAGTGTCCTTAGGGTTCAACGTTCCTTTCCTTGGTTGTAGGTAACCTCTCCAACGATTTCTGAAGCTGTTCCTATCTTCAAGGCTGAGTTTCAGCATGCTTGACTGGGTCTCTCCAACGTCTTCTTTAGGGTTGCTGCTACGTCCTTGGGCTTTCCTCTTTGATGTTTGACTCTTTTTGTTGGGCTCGGCCCATCTTGGCTTTTCCTCTCCTGACCTGCACCTTTGTTTTGTCTGCATCGCTTTGGTCCGTATGTTCTGACTCGACTGTGGATCTGCACTGTCTAGGCCTGGCCCAGGGTTCTGGACCAGCCTGGGTTTTTGGTCCCAACAATAATAATAATAATAATAATTCTTTGTATTAGGCATAAATTTTATAATATTATCCTCTAAAAATTTCTACGCATAATAGGTATTGCTATGAATTTATGATGTTAATTATAATAGTATTTGCTTTATCATAGTTATTTATTTATTTCACCATTTTATTTTAAATTAATGTATAAATTGATCTTTTTATTTGAGTAGATATATAGTTTTGATTAATAAAATTTGATAAGGTGGGAGGAGATCAATTATTGGTGAGGATTTTGTTGATGAGGGGGTCAAATTATACATATAAGTGATTACAAAATGAATGTAATAAATTTTATGTGATATTGTTTCATATCATAATTAACATATATTTATTGGTTACTAACTGAATGAAGTATTAAAATAATCATTAGTATAAAATGTACAACAATAAATTTACCGTAAAATTGCCTCATTTGAAAATTTAACATAAATAGTTTTATTAGACAGCTAATTTTTATGCAGTTTTCAATTTAAGGTTTTGATTAAAATTTTCTCTAATTATATCTACAATGAGTACTTATTTTTAATATGGAGTAATTATATTATAATTATTTATTTTTTTTAGAATTTTATTTAAGCTCAGCTTTTCAAAAGTTGAAATAACTGTAAGCCGCCTGTGAGACCGCCTTACACTGTAGGACTTAAAGTTTTACCAATAAAACCATTAAAATATCTAAATACTACTCGTACATTTTCAGGTGAGGATCACACAATAAATTTGCTGAAAATTCGTCTCAAATGAGAATCTAATCTAATACATATAAAAACAGAAACATTTAAAAGGTAAAATGAGAGTATTACTTGCGTGCTTTCTAAAAAATTGACATGTCATCTAAATTACCCGTTTTTCACATTACCACTTCACCCTAAAAGCAAGTCACATACCTTCTCGGCTTCCCGTCTCATTCATTAATGATAGTTTGATTAATGGTATTAAATTCATTAAGCCATTAACTACATGTATTGAAATAATCATATATGATATTTAAAAGCAATATTAATTCAAGACTATGATAGAACAAATGACATTTTAACAATATTTACATTTAAGTTTTGAAAAACATAATAGACATATAATTATAACAAACGACGAACTAATATGTTTCAAGGTTCATAATAGTACTTAAACATATTCCAAAATATAAATCAGTCATATACATATTAAACATTTAATAATATGTAGAGAAATATTCTAACTAGAAAACCACTTAATTTAGTAAATAATTTCTTAAAATAGAGTGTACATTCTACTAGATTTAATACTATGTAATTTTATTTTATTTTAGAAATTACACTATTTAAAATAATTACACACAATGAAAATTTAATGTATCAAAAACTACTAACCCATTAAAATTCAAAAAAAATATAATCTAAATTAAATTGAGTTGAATCAAATTAATTGGTGATAGTTTGAAAGTTTTTTTGAATTAATATTTGTCTTTAATTTATGTGTCTTTTGACTTTTGAAATGCCAAAATTGTGGTTACAAGTCAATTTAAAGTAGTATAAATATTTAGGTTGTTCATTCATTTTGGTTAAAACTAGACATTTACAAATTAGTTTAAAGTGGTACGATGAGTTATACGGAGTATTAAACATAATGAGTGTGAAATTTGTTTATCATTATCTATTTTGTTTAAGTATTTTGCAATTATCGTTGTTCCTACAATTAAGTTTTCACAATAATTTTAGAATAATAGATTATTTCATTTCATTGTAATTTTTATATCTTCGTAATTCAATTAGGAATATTGATTAAATTAAAGTAATATCTATATATTCAATATATATCTTCACTTAATTGTATGACAATATCCATGTTCATCGTTTTTAATGTTTCTTACGTGATGTTGGTTTTGATTAATGTAAAATTCGCATGAGAAGGTTGTCTACTTATGTTGAAATGGTATTCTTCGTTCAATATCATGATTGTATTTATTTTAAATCTATTTTCTATTTTTATTTTTACGTTTTTTTCCCAAATGGTGAGGACTAGTACAAGTATGTTTAAGCCATAATATCTTAACGTCATACGAATTTATAGCGGACTAAGTTATATATTATTCAAGAAGATATCTCTATAGATTATTTTGGGGTTTGAAGGTATCTATATTGTTTTATATCAATAGACAAGTTAAATATCCAATGAGATAAAGTAATATACTCCTTTCATCCCAAAATAAGTGTCCCCTTTTATGTGTAATTTACATAGAAAATGAGACACTTATTTTGCGAAGGATGGAATATTATAATAGGAGAGCATGAAATAATTTATCAAATAAGATGATCTAATTATAACCTTATAGTAAGAAATCTCACATTGAGGTAGTTATTTCTCTTCATTTTAAGGATTTTATAATTTTTAATTTTTGCAAGTCCTATCTAATACGACAGTCTTAACGGAGGCATTTGAGAAATATCGTCTTTCACTAATAAAGTAGTGATGAGTATCCTAATACGTACATAAAATGTGACCACATAGTCCACGTGCATTTACGTTGCTCATGACTAAAATGTGGTCACTCAATCTTAACAACTCTTAATAATGACCTATGTGTAGTCATATATAGTACAAAGTAATATTTACGATCAAGCATAATATAGATCGTTGCTCCGTATTTAGCTTTTAATTTGTCAAAATTTTCTTTAACTTAATTGATAGTACTATGTATATTAATATGAGTTGTTGTTCCTTTATGATAAATATAAATTAAAGGTAAATTTTTTGTCATTTTAAAGTCTTCATAAAAGTAAAAGTTTTATGTTGATTGCTATCGTGTTGCCGTATTTATTCTACCTAACCAACGTGAATATTGTATAATTATTTTAATACAAATTTAGAAGTGATTAGGATTTCAAATCAAGTAAACAATCGTTTAATCGTGATAAAATATTCAGACAAATATGAACATTCAACAAATAAGATTTTTGGAATAACCGTGTATTACACGAGTGTTTAAACTAGTTTACAATGAAATAAGAAAATATCGCTCCTTGTGTTTTATTTATAAGATTTATCATTGTATGCAAGTGACAGTACTATAAAAGGCGTGCTCCGTATTTGTGATTGTACGTTTTGATAAGCATTTGATCATGTCTCCATGCTTAGACCTTGTCAGTTTCGTGGGTTTCATCCATTTTGTAACGAATAACTCTGCCGTTTATTCAATGCATCTGTTTTAATGATTTGAAACAACTTCTTCCATCCTCTCGCAGCGAAGACCGTCAAAACCTACATTTCTACTGTATTTTTTTAACCAAACAAGCTAATTTTTTTTTTTTTATATTTTAATGGATTTTTTGTCAGATAGTACCTTTTATTTAGGGTCATTTGTGAGATAGTACCTTTAATTTTATTTTTTGTTTTATAGTATCTTTTACTTTCAAAATTTGTTATAAAGTACCAAACTAAGAATTCCGGCGATAAAAGTCAATTTTCCGGTAAAAAAAATAATAATCCGGTGATAATTTCTATTGGGTTATGTTCATTCATGTACATGTTTTACTCATTCATGTACATGTTTTTCCATTTTATACCCTTCATCTTAAAATCTCTCTTATTTTCTCCCTCTTCTTTCTCTCTCCTTTCTCTCATCATTTTAAACTTTCTCATTTTTTGTACACCTTTTTTTTTACTCATTTTTGTACAACCTTTTTTTTTTAGTCATTTTTGTACACTTTTTATTACTCAATTTCATACACTTTTTAAATTAATTTCTAGTTTTTTTTTATATTTTAGTTACTTAGTTATTTTAATATTTTAAATATAAAAAAATTACATTATTAAATAAAAAATAACAAAATTTATTTTTAAAATTCAAAATTTAAAAAAAAAAAGAAGAAGAAAATAATACAGTATGCCACCCCCACCCACCCAACCAACTCCCCTAGCAAACCCTAACGCGGTACGCACAAATGTGTTGTTTTTTTACCGGCGCCGGCACCGGCACCGGCACCGACACCAACACGTATCTCTACCGATACCGACCTTATCCCGTACCCGTCTTTTTATCGTCATGTTTTAACAACATACCCCGTATTATATCTCCATTATCACCCAAAATAAAGTCGTGTTTGTTAATAAACCGTATAAATAAATGATATTTCAATTGAATTATTCACAAAAATCATTAAAATAATTAGATTTACCTCGTGAAAGGATAAATTATCCGCTATAATTGTTTGATTATAGTTAAACTATGCAATATAATTGTGAATATAAAAGAGAGAACAAACTATAATTGAAAAGAAGTGAGAGGTATTGAATGAAAATATTAAGGTAAAAAGTGTACATCAATGAGTAATTGTGTACATCAATGAGTAATATCGTTTCTATTTGGCAATGAAACCTAGTAAAACTATGTTAAATCCTATTTTTATCTTACTTTCTCTCCAATATTAGATTTACCCAAAAAACTTCCCCCAAATTCCACCAAATTTTGTCAATCCTCAATCTAAAACCTAAATTCAAACTTTTCCCCACAAATTCCAAAAATTGTTTTTGTCATCAAACACGTGTTACACGAGAATAAAATGCAAATGTGACTTACCTTGTGTAAATCGAAATTTTAGAACCTCACAAAATTTGGGGAAAGTAATGAAATTAAAGTTGTCAAGTAAGATAAAACATTGAAAAAATCTCAAACGGGTATGATGATGAAAAATCAAGGAAGTAGTCACAGAGTTGGTTAAATTCAAAGAATTAAATTTTTAAGCTTCAAAATTGAAGTTGTCATCCTTGAAAAGATTGGAAAATAATATATTGAGAGAATGTTTAGAAAGTATTGAAATAATTAGTTAGAAGAAGAAGAAGAAGAAGAAGAAGAAGAAGATGATGATGATGATGATGATGATGATGATGATGATGATGATGATGATGATGATGAAAGGGGTTATGTATGTCAATTTAGGTTTGTTTAATTATGATTTATTGTATATTAATGAGAAATATGAAATTGATAGAGAAATTTAATAATTTATGGTAGGGTTTAACAAAATAAACAAATTTAAGGTAGTGTTTAACAAATAAAAAGAAAGAAAACAAAGGTCAACCGTCGGAAAGTTGACTTTAGTCACCGGATTCTGATATTTGGTACTCTTTAACAAAAATTGAAAATAAAAGGTACTTGATAACAAAAAAAAATAATTAAAGGTACTAACTCACAAATGACCCTAAATAAAAGGTACTATCTGACAAAAACTCTATTTTAATATACAAATTGAGCAAAATAATTATTAAATCAGAAGCTAATACGATTAGTAGGCCCATGATTGTATAGTCTTGGCACGGCTCAGTTTCGATCTTTACTTAGCAAGATGGGCATTTGTGATCTGTATACTCCATCTTGAGGGGGTAATACGATTAGTAGGCCCATTATTGTATAGTCTTGGCCCATGAATTAATTACATCCTATTACTTGTACTCTACTTATATATTTGCTTTGCAAATAAATAAAGAAGGTGGACTTTCTCCCATATTTTATTTGTTATCATTAATATTAAACTTAAATACTACTCTAATTATTAAGGACATAAATATATGTCCATTCATATACTCTTAATACTCTAATAGAAGCAATATCAATTTTAGCTAAATGGTTTTGAAAGATAATTTAGATTAGATTTTAGTTTTAATTAGTAAAAACGATTCATTTACGTCATTCTCAAAATAAAAAAAGTAAACAAATGATAAAAGATCGTATATGATTTTCCGTATACAGATTTTACTCACGTCGTATACATTTTTCATTTAGTTTCCATTCCTTACCCTTAAATCTTATTGATAGTGAACCACGTAAATATTGTGTCTTTTAATTCTTGGCATCTACTCTATATCGCTTCCGCGCACAACAGAACCACATTGATATATATATTCTATTCTCTTAAAAAATCATAAAAATCTCATTTCAAATGTTAAAAAGCACATTTATATTAGGAGTACTATATATATATATATTCATTTTGCCTAAAAGTTGTATGTTCAGTCTTAAAAATTATTCAACTAAACTATTTTCATTAAGTTTTTCGATCTTCTTAAAATGTCATTATTTACATGATATTTTCATAAATTACCATAACATATTCCTACCTTTCATTACAATATAATAATATGAATGTTATTAGCGTAAATAATTTAATATATTCCATACTAGCATAATGCCCGTGCATAAATGCACGGGATGTATAAAAATAAGTTAATAGTTAATTGAAAAATTTGGTAATTAAATTAAATATTAAATTAGAATAAGAATAATAATATAAACACTTCCTAAATAAACATGTATTTTCAGACCCAAAATACAACAAACTGTATTTTACCCGTCCACGTATTTATTTAACATGTAACCCGCGTATATGACTTGTTTAACGTAGTTAGGTATTATGAAAATATTTAAATCATTCAACCCGTATTTGTCTTCTAATTAACCCGTTTAATAGGTTTGAAAGTTTCAATTTTAATTTTTCTTAATTAACTATCAAAATTTAGATGATGGAAACGTTGAAAATCGTAACAAAAAAATTAGAATAGTGGAACATTTTTTTTTTTTATACAAATAGAGTTATAATTTTTTTTTAAATAATCATAATTTGGTGAAAACCGATCAAAGTACCGCAATACATTGTCTTAAAATTCATCATTTATATTAATATGGTAAAGCGCGCTTAAAATGTTATATTGAAAACACATTATATAAAAATGGATAGTTTAAGTGATTAAAAAAAATATATACTACGGAGTACGTATTACATAGAAACATTTACTTACTTATATGACATAATTTCAAAAAGGAAATAAAATAAAATAAAACAAAAGGAATAAAAATAAAATAAAATAAAAGGGATAAAAATATGTAAAAGTTGGAGGGAAAATTTATGTAGGATGATTTTTGTTATATATAATTAATATAGATTACTCTTAGCCTTGAATTTAGCATATCACTATGCAACTTGTAAAGAAAAACCTTGTACAATACTCCCTCCATCCCACCTTTTTCCTCCCATTTACCAAAAAAGGAAGTGTAAGTCTTGTGTGAAACGGGTAACCCGTTTCTCACAAGAAACGGGTCAAATAGTAAGCTAAAAGACAAGGGACAAGTGGGAAGAACATCTTTCTTCCTCACTTGTCCTTTGTCTTTTAGCTATTATTTGACCTGCTTTCATGGTAAACGGGTTACCCCTTTCATATGAGAATTTGTGAAAAAGGAAATCCCATCTTTTTCTACCCATTTGCAAACTTTCCTTTTTCATCCATTGTTTATTATTATTTTACTCACTTGCATCATCCTTCTCCCATTTTTTATTAATATTTATTCCACTTTTTCAACTTCTACAATTTTTTATTAATACTTTTTCCACTCAAAATACTTTATCAATTGTTTATTAATATTTCTTAATATTTGGTCCAAAATGAAATGGGAGAAAAAAAGATGGGATGGAGGGAGTACTAAATACGGAGTATAAGGCAATACAACTACACTCCCGAGGGGATTACATTACTTACATGGTATCGAGACTTAGTTCTGAAACCTAATTTTGATAATCTTTTCGCTGCCCTACCCATGGCCTTTACTCCGTTTCGATGGGTAATAAACCGGAGCCATTTGGGCATCTACCTTACCAAATTAATAGGCTATAGTCGCATCGCCTGATCAAGGTACCTGGACTCTTACTGGGTAAATAGGGTAAGTCGGGATTGTATTTCCACAAGGAGTCGGTTTAAATCGTAGGTTACTTATGGGTTGATTCTAGTATCGATCGGTACGAGTGTTTTGTTGGTTTAGTATTGCTAAGCGTAGTATAAGAGGTGTTCAATTAAGGGGAAAGGTTTAGGGATTTGGGTTCGTCACGGCTATGCTCAGATTTGGGTTAGGTTATGCTTGCTAAGGTGGTGACTCGCCCTCTCGGTCTTAAGTCTCCCTCAGGTTTCGTTAGCGGGCTCTCACAACTTATTAGCGAAAGTCCTGTTGATTAGCCTAAGGCCTCTTCCTGAACTAGGCTTTCGATCTTAAGTTTAAGGTCGCAATAAATTTGTCGAACATGGTCGGTGATCAACAAACGACAAAACTGAACAAGGCAATGAAAACGGTACCCAAACTCATACTTAAGTCAAATTAAACCAAAACGCAATCTCATGACTCATCTTTCTCCCTTGAAAAGTAAGTACTCACCTATGACAATGATAAATACAACTATACAATAATAAGAATGCATGATTGGAAACAAATATAATCGTAATTGGA
This sequence comes from Dianthus caryophyllus, assembly GCA_023091065.1. Lineage (NCBI taxonomy): Eukaryota > Viridiplantae > Streptophyta > Magnoliopsida > Caryophyllales > Caryophyllaceae > Dianthus > Dianthus caryophyllus. The sequence goes on along the minus strand of JALGRB010000019.1, from coordinate 2,938,482 downwards.
ATTGAAATCAAAGAAATACAATTACCAACAATCATTCAAAGATGACAAATTTTAATCAAACGCATACAATAGCCCAGGATGAATTTGCAACGATTCTTTAAAACAATTCAAATATACAATAGAAGTTAAAGAGAGAATTTTTCTATTTTTCAAGAGAGTATATATTTTTGTCTAAAAATAAAGCATCCTTCGAAAATAAGCTTGTTAGAAAGCTTTTCATTGTTTTTTATTCTTCATCCTTGCAGCTTGGGACGAGGTTTGTCTCGTCCCATGGGGGATGGGACGGGCTCTTCTTTGAGGATATCAACTTCTCTTCGTCCTTAAAGCTTGAAACGACTTCAAAATGCTTGTTTAAGTGCGTACCGATCCCAGGAGTGTAACACCCGGTGTTGTCCGAGATTATTCGGGCCGGGTTCCCCCTTGAAGTGGTCCATGTGTTGGCTCAAGTACTACTCATATCAACAAGATGCATCTTCTTTTCTGGTGGCTCATCTTAAGAACTCTTCAGTTAAGCGTGCTTGTTGGAGAGTAGTCTTAGGATGGGTGACCTCCTGGGAAGTTCTCAGGATGCGCACGAGTGAGGACAAAGTGCGCTGGAAAGGGCCCATGTTGGTCTGTGGGCAATGTACGCAGCCTGGCGAGCTACCGTGAATGACATTTCGGCCTTTAGTTGGGGTCAGGGTGTTACAAGAAGTCTGTAACATCGTCCTGATTGACGCGATCCCCCTCCCAAGTGATCAAGTCCTATAAAACAAAATCAACAAGCAAAACCAGAGAAATGCGAAGGAAATAATTGCAACAAACGAATAAAAGCACTAAAGTCTTAACAATCGCTAGTGACATGAGGGTATAAATCATATAGAAATACAGCACATCATAAATCTGCCTTGTATACAGTATTTACGGCGTCAGACATTCAACACATAGTTCGATTGGTCGATAGCACAAAGGTAGCAAGGTGACATATACGACACTCCACCTCTTTAGTCTGAGACTGCCAATTATGAGAATGGTACGAAATTGATGCTCATTTACTCCAATGGATATATGGGACTCTTAACGACGATCTTCTTCCTCGCGTTTCGAGATCGAGTCAACCGCGTATCGAGCTTGGAAACGAGTCGAGATTATCTTTCTTAACAAAGGCGCGTGTGCTGCTACGTTGGAACAAGAGTTTAATATTCTTAAACTCGCGAATTTGATATCTCTAAAGGCATTTAATTTGAAATTTTGTCACGATAAAAAATAATTAAAGAATTTATTGAAAGGTAGTGAAATCAAGACGCAGCGTCTCTCACGATACTCATCCCCACGATCAGACACTAACCTGCAAGTTATTTAAAATACTAAAACAAAATCAAGAAAAACGCTGAGTAAGCATTTCCACTCCATATCTAGTTAAAAAAAATCGCGAGTTTTCAAAAACATTGAAAACTGTTTTGAAGGAAATATTTCAGAAAAATATTGTAAAAGTATCATTAACAAGTATTTAAATAGAAAAATATTTTAAGTAAAGATCGTTGGAAAGCAATTTAAGAAAACGGAAATAGTTTCATTAACAAGTACTTAATATAGAAGATAATTTAATCCCATAAGAATGAGACCCTTCCGATGGCCAATAATTTTAAGGTAGACCCTTGATAGTGGTTATAAGATAAAAGACCCAATAGTCCCGAATACGTGTATCCTCCAATGAGTACTATATATTGAAGGGAAAATCTAAAGGTGAGAGTTCGATCAACTAATCCTATATTTGAACTTTAATAATGAATCATCACTTGATAACAATTCTCAGATATAATTCCCATTAACAAACCGGATATCATCTGGATAACCATAAATTTAAAGTACTTGAGAACGACGTAATTCATTCATTAGTTTTCCGCTTTTCTAAGGTAAGTTCCCATTTATGTCGGTTTCTTCTTTATCGTTTTGATCATATAGACATCTTAAGACTCATAAGATGTCATTATAGAGCTTATAAATAAGTCACCTTGTCCATTTATTATCCCGTACGGAAAAGGCGGTAATACTCCCTATTTCGCTGCGTCGTGGTGTAACTTTGACATTGCTATATACCCTCATTTTTGTACGTCAAATCCTTTCACCAAAACTTCGCTCCGCCGGCACCCGCCTCGCCCTCCACCGCCCCGCTTTTACCTGTCTTATTAATATTAGTGTGTTAACAACTTTGTCATAATATTGATATTGATAGTGAGGTATGACATTTAAATAAAATCCAAATCTATCTATTGTTTTATTAAATCAAAATAAAAAAAATTAAGTCAATATTAAAAATTATAGTTGGGTTTGTCGGATTGATTCTTGTTTAATTGATAATTATAATCTAAATGTGTTTCGATCGTACGTATTTGGTTACAATACTTTGAATTGGTAATTTCAAATATAAGACCTATGTGGCTAGACCTGGTCATGGGCCGGGTCCGGGCTGGGTCCGGGCCCCGTTGACTCCGGGCCAGGGTCGAAAAATGGACCCGGGACCGCCGGAGGGTCCGGTTGCTCGCCGGGCTTGCCGGTTCAGGCCCGCTTGTCCGGGTTGGGAGCGGGTCGAGGGCGGGTTAGGGGCGGTTTTGGCAGGATCGAACCTGCTCGATTCTGGTCGAAATCCGCTTTAAAAAGCGATTGAGCAGTTTAAACTACGGTTCAAATTCCGGTTCGCGACAATTTTGAGATAAATTTGATTAAATTTCCAAATATTATTTTTTGGTTACTGATAAGCGATATTTTTACTGATTTTATACCCACATTATAATTCTTTTGTAGTCCATTTTGCGGTTTTAATTGGTTAAATAGCTCAATTTGTAGTCGATTACAAATAAGTGGGCTCGATCTTATATTTATCGTACTTTAGCTGTTTTGTCGAGAATATGGTACTGCGCTTTTGTATAAATAGTTTCAGAGGTGCATCAAATCGGTAAGACCTTATAACATATCGTGAAAAGACGGAGAATGAAGTAGAGTAAAGATGGTCCGAACAAAAATAAATTGACCAAAGCCGTATTCATCAACTTGGCCCAAGAATAAAATGAAGAAAAGAAAAAAATGAAAGCCCACTAAAAAGAAATTAAAAAAAGAGAAGCAAGGAGTGAAGCACGGAGGAAAAAGAGAGCAGAAAGAGAAGACAGAGCAACGAGTAGAGCACCAGGAAACGTAGAGCCGATTTTCCTCCATTTCATTTTGTAATTTCTTCTCCAATTTAGTTAGGTTTAATTTTAATTAGTTTTTAATCTTTAATTTCTTAGTTTTATTTACAAATCATGTGAATATTTCATCTATTTTATTTCGATTTATGTTTTGATATTATCTCTTGTTTAATCTTACGTCTTTAGTATTTATGATGTTATTTATTCAAAGTTTTGATCTTTATCATTAGTAGTACTTAGTTTTTAAGTTTGAATTCATTATCATTATGATTAGTGTTGATTTGATTATGATTAGTGAGTAGTTATATTTTTAGGGTTTGATTAATCCCTAGTATGGTTTAATCCTTGTGATTGAATTTCCCTATACAAGTTATTGAGTTGCGATATTTGGGTTTGTTAAGGGGGTTTTTGTTCACTATTTGGGTTAAACTCGGGAGAGGCAACCTTTTGAGGGTACCCCTTGACTAGGACCGAGACTTTTACCATGGGAGTGGAAGAGGAAAGGTCGGGATTTTAGACACCATTTTATTCCCTTGACTTATATGGGGTGTCATGGGAGTGAGCTTTCATGTGAGTTAAGGAGTCCTTACACAAACTCGGGAGGGAAGTGTTGGGTAATTTAGGGTGCGACCGTACAAACTCGGGAGAGGAGTATTTGGTAGCTTCATAGGTGTTATCCCCCAAATTTGCGATCCATTGACTTGTCTTAGGCGTGCTAGTGGAGAAATCGAACCCTAATTTCTTTATCTTATCGATTAGACCCTTTATTTCTATTTTCTATTACTCATTTTGTATTTTATATTGTTTAGTTTAGAAATTTCCAAAACATATTTTTATCGACTAAACTAAAACGAAAACAAAACTTAAAGCCTAATTACCCATCCCCGTGGATTCGACCCTCTCATACTACTACGACTGCGTTGCGCTTGCGTGAGAGGTATATTAAACCGTAACAAGTTTTTGGCGCCGTTGCCGGGGATGGTGCTTAGTTAGATTTGAGTCTTGTCTAGTTTTAGGATTAGTCATTTTATTGTTTTTTGAAAAAAAAAAAAAAAAAAAAATTCAAAAAAATATCTTTTCTCGGTCTTTTGAAATGTCTTCTATAGCCGACCTCAGTAGACTCGATCTTAAGTTGATTTCTTCCCCTATTGACATTGGAGTTGTCGAGGCTATCGAGTATGAAATTAAACCGGCTTTGATTGAGCTTGTACGGCAAGATGTGTTTTGTGGTTTAGATAATGATGATGTTGTAAACCATCTTATGACTTTTGAGGAAAAGTGCGCTACTTTAAAAATTATTGGTCTTCCCGATCAAACCATAAGACTCCTACTTTTTCCCTTTAGCCTTAAGGGTAAGGCTAAAATTTGGTTGTATTCCCACTCCCCTAAGACTTTTACTACTTGGGATGACTTAGCTCAAGCTTTTTATAGAAAGTATTTTCCTCTTTATAAGACTTGTTTGTTTAGACAAGTGATTATGTCATTTGAACAAGGCGAGTTAGAGAGTTTGGGTGAATCTTGGAGTAGATTTAAGGCGTTGTTGAGAGCTTGTCCTAATCATGGGATCCCACCTTGGCTAACCACATTGACATTCTTCCAAAACTTACTCCCTAAAACTAGAGATATGGTACTTGCGGCTTGTAGAGGAGATTTTGAGGGGTTGAAAGTTGAGGAAGCTAATGCATTGATCGAAAATATGGTTATGGCCGAGGAGAATTGGGGGTGGGGAAGAGCTACTCTTTGTGGAGAGCCACATTTGTCTCATCATGTTTATAAAGTTCAAGACGATCATGTTCCCCCTTCCTTTGAGAATGTGAATGTTGACAAGTTTAGCGGTCATGATATGATTAATGATGATGATGATTATGATTGGCTTGTGGAGTCTAATGAACATGTGCATGATGTGAGTTCACCTTCTAATAATGATGTAAATGTGCATATTGATATCCCCTCTCCCAAAGAGCATGTTACTTGTGATCTTTCTTTACCTTCACTTGAGGATGATGATTTGTTGAGTAACGATGATGTTGTGAAGCCTTGCGAGCTTGATTGTCATGCTACTAACTCTTCACTTGATAATGAGATTATGGTTGATGTTTTTCCGTCTATTGATGATGTGTTTTCATCTATGGCCAAGACTTTTGATAACCCACTTTTTGATATTTTTAGTAATGTGGAGTTGGTCAAGAATCCATTCTTTGATTGCATGACGAATGATGAGAGTTTAGAGTCTTTGAGTGATGATGTTGATCTTGAGATGGTGGATATTTTTGATTGTGATGTTGATGAGAAACTTGTTGATTATGACTCCGCCCTTGAGATATTTGTTGAGGAAGAATGGAGTCATTCTTTCGATAAACTTGCTTTGACTTTGAGTTTGTCACTTGATGAGGCTTTGGTTGATAAGTGCGTGGATAATGATTTTAGGAGGAATGATACTTTGATTGATTTTGATGATTTTGAACCTCCTATTATTTATTTGAAGCCTTGGAGTGATTTTAAGATTTCTAAAATGCACATTCTTCCTCATAAATACTTTGTTTGTATTCTTACCTTTCTTGGTTACGATTTGTCATGTTTATTTTCTTGGATTTCATATGATCATTTTTGTGAGGATTGGTCTATTCTATTTGACATGCTAATGCGATCTTTAACCGGAATTTTAAATAACTAGATCATTTGTACATATTGGTATACTTTTTTTGGTGTGTTTTGGTTTGTTTTGTTTTATTTTGTGTAGATAACAATTTTCCCTTCACTTCGGCGGGAGCACAAGCGTTTCGAAGCTTCATTCTTATGGTGACCAACACTTTTGCGTTTTAGTTGGTATATTCTCTTACCCTTTTTCCGTTTCACCCCTTCCCCAAGTGTGAACATTGAGGACAATGTCCGATTTTAGTGTGGGGGAGGATGCTTTGCATGATTATACTTGGTGGTTATGGAGATTGTGGTATTGTTGTGGATTTTTGTGCTGAGGAGTTCGGAGAATGTGTTTAGTGTACATATATTTTTATTTTTGTTTGTCTTTTATTTGAAAATTTTCGAAAATCCAAAAAATTTAAAATTTTTAAAAACCCAAAAAGAGTTTCTTGATGCCATTTTCATGACTTGTCTTAGTTGATTATCTAGCTCGTTACTTGGATGATAACACTAACTAGAATTACTTAGTCATGCATCTTTTTATTGTCGTTGATTAAGCTCCAAGGGTGACTTGTCGGGTGTGATTTCACCTCCATTATTCCACCCTCATTGTACTTAGTGACTTGGTTATCTCGTCTTAAGGTGACCTTTTTGGCTCGATTATCACAAATAATTACAAAAACTACAAACAAAAAAAACAAAAAAAACAAAATACAACAAAACCCGTTTCTAATTGTTTTGCAAGATGCTTTGATCTTAAGTTTTTTTAGCTTCCAAAAGTCTCAAATAACGGGTTGTGGTGACCACTTCGATGCCACTACAAACGGTCACTTTAATTAGACCGAGTGGTAAAGAGTGTAAAAACCCGTAAGCTATTGTCGTGTACTCACTTCGTACCGAGAAAACACCCGGTGTGTCGGTGGCAATTTAGCGAGCGTGGGATTAGCCACACCCGATTCAAAAGAAAAAAAAAAAAAAAAAAGAAAAAAAAAAAAGAAAAAAAAAGGTGAAACAAAAAAGAGGTAATAATATGGAAGCTTTCTACTTTCATAAGCACTTATTTTATAAGAAACGAGCATTTAATTGAGCCAATTTGGGACGACCCTTCCTCCTACTTTTGGAGGCGAGACTTGATGCTAGGAAGCTTAGGACATGAGGTTCATTTCTCCCATATTTCCCCACACCCCGACTTGACCTCGATAGAGCTTGATTAGTCGACAATAAGCTAATGCACGACATAAAGTTCATCTATTTCGTCTTGTCATCCAAGTAACCTTTTAGATATTTGACTTTGATACGTTGTATTCTCGCTCGTGTTGAGAGCGAGAAAGCTACCTAGATGAGGAAGGTAAGCTTATTTTTGACCGAACCGACTTTTTCTTATTCTTGATTATGTGCTTATATGAGTGTCGGTTCACGATTTTGAGCAAGACCCACCTTGCCTTGCACGTGGTACTTTTTCCTCATGAGTATTGCGTTGTGAGTTGAAGGGGCGGATGGACCCGCTAATTGTCCCGATTCGGATATTATAGTTAGATTAGTTTATGTGTATATGTTTGATTTTTTAGTTGTATTTTGAGCTTACTCGAGGACGAGTAAGAGTTTAGTGTGGGGGAGTTTGATAAGCGATATTTTTACTGATTTTATACCCACATTATAATTCTTTTGTAGTCCATTTTGCGGTTTTAATTGGTTAAATAGCTCAATTTGTAGTCGATTACAAATAAGTGGGCTCGATCTTATATTTATCGTACTTTAGCTGTTTTGTCGAGAATATGGTACTGCGCTTTTGTATAAATATTTTGTAGGTACCAAATTGAGAAGAACTTATAACATATCGTGAAAAGACGGAGAATGAAGTAGAGTAAAGATGGTCCGAACAAAAATAAATTGACCAAAGCCGTATTCATCAACTTGGCCCAAGAATAAAATGAAGAAAAGAAAAAAATGAAAGCCCACTAAAAAGAAATTAAAAAAAGAGAAGCAAGGAGTGAAGCACGGAGGAAAAAGAGAGCAGAAAGAGAAGACAGAGCAACGAGTAGAGCACCAGGAAACGTAGAGCCGATTTTCCTCCATTTCATTTTGTAATTTCTTCTCCATTTTAGTTAGGTTTAATCTTAATTAGTTTTTAACCTTTAATTTCTTAGTTTTATTTACAAATCATGTGAATATTTCATCTATTTTATTTCGATTTATGTTTTGATTTTATCTCTTGTTTAATCTTATGTCTTTAGTATTTATGATGTTATTTATTCAAAGTTTTGATCTTTATCATTGGTAGTACTTAGTTTTTAAGTTTGAATTCATTATTAATATGATTTGTGTTGATTTGATTATGATTAGTGAGTAGTAATATTTTAGGGTTTGATTAATCCCTAGTATGGTTTAATCCTCATGATCAATTTCCCTATACAAGTTATTGAGTTGCGATATTTGGGTTTGTTAAGGGGTTTTTGTTCACTATTTGGGTTAAACTCTGAGAAAGAACCCTTTGAGTGCACCCTTGACTATGACCAGACTTTTACCATGGAGTGGAAGAGAAGGTCGGGATTTTAGACACCATTTTATTCCTCGACTTATATGGGGTGTCATGGGAGTGAGCTTTCATGTGAGTTAAGGAGTCACCCTTACAAACTAGGGAGGAAGTGTTGGGTAATTTAGGGTGCGACCGTACAAACTCGGGAGAGGAGTATTTGGTAGCTTCATAGGTGTTATCCCCCAAATTTGCGATCCATTGACTTGTCTTAGGCGTGCTAGTGGAGAAATCGAACCCTAATTTCTTTATCTTATCGATTAGACCCTTTATTTCTATTTTCTATTACTCATTTTGTATTTTATATTGTTTAGTTTAGAAATTTCCAAAACATATTTTTATCGACTAAACTAAAACAAAAACAAAACTTAAAGCCTAATTACCCATCCCCGTGGATTCGACCCTCTCATACTACTACGACCGCGTTGCGCTTGCGTGAGAGGTATATTAAACCGTAACAGTTACAATAAACGGGCTCCTTCGAAAATAATATCAATCTAAAATTAAGTTTGGCCGCCGCGTTGAGAACTACCAGCCTCGTCCCTCTTATCCACTTATGCCGTGTGCAATTTGTAAATGACATATAAGGGTTCCGTAGCCGCCATTGGTCTTCAAAGCATAACATTTCTCTTGATTAATTTTTTGGCATTCGAGACAATATATGAAGTATTGATTTGTTGTACCCGGAACCGGAACCGAAACCTTGTCAAAGTATGACCATACATAAATTGTTTCCCCGGCCATATTTTTTTTAAGTAATATTAAAATATAAGATTTTTTTATTATTTATAAAGTAATAGTAACACTAATATTTTTTTTAATAAAAACTTGATAATATAAAATTTAATAGCTATTTAGAAATGTGAATATATTATAAATTATAACTTTGTAAATAATGGAGATTAATTAGAGAAATAGTAGATAAGTATAGAGATGAATGATTTGTTGTGAAAGGTAATGAGGGATTATGGGGCTATTTCTAGGGAAGAAAGGAAAAAAAAAAAAAAAAAACCGTTGAGTAACGTTCGACCCAGTGGGCCGGGTCCGGGTCTAACGGTCGACCAGCCGAGGTTGGAGTCAGGGTTGGTAGGGTTCAAGCAAAGCCGAAACGGCCAGTGAGCCGGATGGAGCAGGTCACTTTTGAACCAGGGTTCGGTCAGAGGCCAGGTCGGGTTTCTTAGGGCAGGGTCGATGAACAGTTCAAACCCGGCCCCTTGACCAGGTCTATATGTGGCTAAGTCTTTATTGTAGTCTGTAGATTTGCAATTATTGAATTTTTTTTTGGAAAAGTTATTTAAATTTACGTTATGAGTTTATGACGATGTGATTATATGGGACGGGTGGGGCGTGTCTGGGCAGGGGAGGCAGGTCTAGGGCGGGAGGTGGGGCAGGTCTGGGTTTAAAAAAAATCCCTGTTAGGTAGCTAGGGATGTCGTTAGGGCGGCCGGGTTAGTGGTGGATATAGGTCCCTAAACGACTTATCATTTACTGTTTAAGCACAACTAATTGTCATTGAGCCCCCTTTAGCTACAATCTTTTCCTTTAATTTGTAATTTTTTTTTTCCAACCAGATAGCATTAGTAAGTCTCCAATAAATTTCCACAATAGATTGAAGTTCGACTTTCCAACTCAAGATTTCGATTTCTTCTATGTAGCTGCAAGCCTACAACCTCTCTCAATGGCAAGCTACTTAACAATTGTAGCTTGGATGAAAAACATATAATTTATTATTTTTATTATACGTATTTTTTGTCTGCAGTTATATTTGAGTTTGTAAGCTTGAACAGGCTACGTTGGCTTTATTCTGTACACCTAATTTTTCATCTCCAATGGTGGGCTTGTACCTTGATTATTTTAGAAAATTGCAAGCAAGTCTTTATTTTTAGCCATTGAAGATGCTCTTAGATTATCCTATTATATTACCTTTTTATTTTTGAAATTGTTATAGGTGAACCATTTTCTTTATTAAATCTAAAATCTAATCCAACTTTCCTCAACAATTTAGATAAAACTAATATCCATCTAATCCATTAATAATTCTAGATCAAGTTATATTCAGGAACGGAGTTGTGGATAGGTCCGCAAGGTTTCAACCTGAGTAGGAATCTTAGGACATATACATTGTGAATTAGATAAGGAGCACTATTTTGTAGGTGGTTTGGTGGTTAATCCTCCATGTGATTTAAGTCTTTGGCCAGGGGTTTGATAAGGGGCGGACCTAAGAATTAGTGTTCGGAGTAGTAAAAGTATATTTATTGTTTATTATACTGAATGATATTATATTTTTCATCAATGTTTAATTTGGTGTAGGTGTGTAGCGAAAGTCCATTTTTAACACGATTTTTTTCTGTATGGGGTAGCGGCAACTGCGTTGTTATTAGGTGGGTCCGCTCCTGGTACTTTGATTCCACCACAGACCATCCTTCCTTTTATTTTTAAAAAAGCCATAACTTCTTTCATAATTCGTTCCATTATAATTTTACAATATAAATTCAACTATTTTTACCTCTATTAGTTTTTACTTTTTCCATCTCTTTTCTTTTGATTTTCTCTCTACGGAGTATAATTTACCCCAAATTGTATTATGCATTGGAAAACGATTAATATGAAACGAAGATGCATATTTTAATGACACTAACCTTACATGAGATCAATAAGCCATACTTAAGATAAATTTATTAAATGTCTTAAGCCTTAAGGCATTTGCCAGTGATTTCTCCCACTTGCACATAAAAAAACAAATATATTCCATCTTTTCTATCTTCTTGTCTTTCATCTTATTTATAATACTTGTCCCGTCTTAATTAAGACGGATATCCGTCTTAAATAAGAATTTGTGACATGCGATATATGCCCCCATTATACTTACTACTCGCTACAGGAGGCCAATTTACTCAAATAAGTATTTTTAGCGTTAGCTTTAACTATAATTATTTTTAAAGAATTAGCGGAAATCATGTTAATAAAATAAAATCAATAGTCAATAACTACGTAAAATATTTAGTTTACCGAAATTACTATTTTTAACCATTATTTTATAAAATGAAATTTTGTTTACGTCGTTGTTAATAAAGTTAAAGTATACTTCGTATAAATAACTCAGTATTTACATAATATAGAAATATTTGCGGTATGTCATTTATACTTTATCATTGGTAACTGTGAAGGACTTTCACATGTAAGGTTCTACTTCGATGAAATATAAGAGGATTGTCTAACTTATAAACTAAAAGAGTTACTCTATCTATAGCCAATTGGTTTTGGGTTAGAGCCTCTTACAGTTGATGAAGCGAACATTCTCCATGTTGCGGGTGTGACCCAGGCCCGTTTATTGTTCTTAACAGTAACTTTTCAGCTTTGGTAACATATCATTCATGACTTCGTCCCTGGTTATATTATATAGGGATATTTCCCATGGTACCCTCGAACTTTGACAGATTACACATGGTACCCCATGTGTGAAGTTTGTTCACATGGTACCCCTAAACTTTGTGAATATGTGCCCAATATGTCCATTTTGTGACAGAAAACTTGACGACGTTAAGTTTATGGAAGAAGACGCCAATTATGAGTTTAGGATACATTTAAACCAACATTATTCCTCAATTAAATGCTATTATTTGTACTCTAATCAACAAAATTTACACTAAATAATCAACTCATAATAGCATTTAATTGAGGAATAATGTGGGTTTAAATTGTACCCTAAACTCATAATTGATGTCTTCTTCCTTAAACTTAACGTCGTTAAGTTTTCCGTCATAAATAAGATAGGCATATTATATTCACAAAGTTTAGTGACTACGTGAACAAACTTCACACACGTGCACTACAGAATCCGCCAAAGTCAAGGCACTACTTAAATATCCCTATTATATATTACAAAGAAGACCGTCAATTTTGTGCATCTTTTCAAAAATAGAAAATACAAATAAATCTTCGTAATATAAACGCAGAAAGTATATAAATGTTGAACGATTGTACGATAAATTTTTGCAAATTATAAAATGACACGAATTACAGCTAAACACTTTCCCTACGTGTAATATAATTAAGCATCTGTGGTTGATATACGACCAAATATGTGCAATCATAGATAGTATGAAATATTCGAGAGGAATTATACAAACTTACGCAATTATTTAATTCAGTGAAATTGATTGATCAACATATTCAAAGTAGTGGTAGACTTGAAATATATATTTTATTTATTTATTTTCCAAATTATGTGAATTTGTTGCCTTTTATTTGTTGGCATTTATTTATTAAAGAAAAAAAAAACAATAATAATAATAAAAATAGAAACCTAAGAATCATGTGAATAATTTTCACTCACCCAACATGCCTCGTGATTGAGTCTATCTAATCTGCTTTAGTTTATTTTGTTCATTTAATATTCGCTTAAACATGAAGCACCAATGAGTCCTCAAAAGTCGATGTTGATGAGAACGAAGGTGACATTTGCGATTAATTTTTGAGTTCACTTCCTATGTGATGAAATCATAGCGTCAATAAGCATGGTTGATGGTTCATATGAGTTCAAGAATCATGCCATGTTCACATAGTCAACAATAAAATAATTTAATTCCTATATAGTAAATAATTTTTTTTTATTAATTCTTATATGAGACGGTTTTACAATAATATTATTGTGAGACTTCTCACATGAGGTGGTAATTTGCTTTTCTAAAATTGATAATTCTTATATGAAACGCTTTTACAAATGTCGCCTTTTGCTTTTAAATTTTTTCCAAAGTAAATGCACCCTTTTTATTTATAGTGAGTATTTACAAAATATTTTAAAAATTAACTTATTTTTTATAATTATATCTTAAATCTATCCAAAATAAAAAATTGTGACACTTAAATGAGATGTAGGGAGTAGTAAATTGTGACACTTAAACTGTGACACTTATTTTTTTTTTTATAATTATATCTTGCGCTGAGGCCGAATATCGTGGGGTTGCTAATGTTGTTGCAGAGATGAGTTGGCTATGGAATCTGCTCTTTGAACTTCAGGTACCCATCACCCGTGCGACACTCGTTTACTGCGATAATATTTTTGCTGTTTATCTCGCCAGTAACCCCGTTCAACATCAACGCACAAAGCAGAATATGCAGACATATTTACGAAAGGGATTCCACGTTTTTTGTTCGATAAGTCTCGATCCATCCGAAGCGTTCGGCCTCCTGCCGCTCCAACTGCAGGGGCGTATTAGAGGAAATATGTAAATATTTTCCCGTGTTTATAATCTTGTAAATCCGATTATATGTATCTAGAGTATTCTACTATAACATATATAAACGATTTACTTACTCAACCCTAATTAGGGAATTATTCCTTCCGTTCCACATTGTTAGTCCCGCTTTAACTTTACGCGGTTACTCCCCCATTGTCAGTTGGTTTTGGGATGGAACCCCTAGTCCTTATGGACATGGCTCTCTCCTTCTATTTGTGAGTGTGTTCCGAACATATCTCTACTTTCACAAACGGAGTATTATTATTGAGTATATGTTAGAATCATGAAACGGGTCTGGCCAAACCCAAGTGGAAGAGAGCGAGCCCGCTTTACAAGCCCAAGGGTATCCACATTTTTCAAAACCAATTGACAATGAGAGGAGGACCTTTGGACCTTATAAACCACACTACACTCACTTCCACAATCAATGTGGAACTCTCATATGTGGGCACTAAAACTCCAACATTTCCCCTCATATGTGAGGTCCCTCGGAAACCCAGGGCGAAACCATGGGAGCACATCAGAGTGGTATAAACAACCCGAGCCCATGAGGGTGGCAATAACCCAAACCCAATAGGAGAGGCAAACCCTCAAAGAGGACCTCATCCGGTGGCATAATTTTCAAGGGCCATTTTTAAACTTATCGAACCCAGGGCGAACCCGGGCTCTGATACCATGTTAGAATCATGAAACGGGTCTGGCCAAACCCAAGTGGAAGAGAGCGAGCCCGCTTTACAAGCTCAAGGGTATCCACATTTCTCAAAATCAATTGGCAATGAGAGGAGAACCCTTGAACTTTGTAAACCACACTACACTCACTTCTACAATCAATGTGGGAGTCTCACATGTGAGCACTAAAGCTCCAACAGTATTTTTCACAGACGGGGTAATATTTTTAAAAATATTAAACCAATTTGGAATGAATTGTAAACAATGAAACATGTGTGGAAGATTAAAACCCCAGGAAAGGCGAAAGGACAAAATAGTAAATGACCCGTAAGCCACCCACCTCTACCTTCCTCTCAAAGCCACTTTTTGTGTACTTTCAACCTTCCTATGCGAACCTTCCTTCCTTTTTGGCCTCTCTAAACCAACAATTTTTATTCAAAATTAATCCAACCTCGTCATGTCGTCTTATAAGTTATAATATGCCAGCCACCACATCTTTCATCCTCTCGCATCTCATACCAAATAATCCTTTCGTTCTATGAGTAAATTAAAATTTCTTAAATTTATAAGGAGAAAATAAATAAATATTAACTATAATTAAAGTAAAATTAACATTAAAAATCTGACTAAAATCAAATACAAGTGAACGCAACTATGATAAACAATACTCCGTATGACATAATCACTCATTTTATATGGACATGTCCACATATACGAGTAATTTATTTGGTCAAAATGTTAAAATTTTGACCGCAAATATGATAAAAAGTTACTCCATATATACGGACTAATATTTTGAAAATAATCAAAATACCACTTATTACTGAACATTTTCTTTAATGATACATTCACAAAACACAGGTAAAAAATTAAACCCTGTGAGTCTGTTTTTTTTTTTTTTTTGTCCAATATGAGCCACAAGGCAATACAACGAGGGAGGGGGAATCGAACATGTGACCTATTATCACGGGTACCTCAATCTTAACCGCTAGGTCAAGACATGCTCGGTAATAAAATCAGTACCTCTTGGGCACACAAAAAAAATATACAACTAATATGATCGACTTTTGTTAACACTTAACACATGTAAACAGCTACCAAAAAAAAAAAAAAAAAAAAAACACATGTAAACAATAGACTTTAATTTAAGTACCAATTCAACAACATAATTAGGACGTGTTATATATAAGAAAAATAGAGGCCTTCAAAATCAAAATCAAAATCAAAATCAAATATCAAATATAAAACCCCTCATAAACCCTTCCTCTCATACAAAAACCCCCTCACAAAATACACGTCTCTCTCCTAATCTTTAATCAAACATTTCCAACGTTTCAATATCATCATCATCATTCATATCATAAATCACAAACAATAAACCAATAAAATTTCATCCAAAATTAATTAATTAATTAAAATGCCACCGGCGGCAGGGCCCGTTTCACCGTCTGAGAAATCGACTGCGGCGGCCGCGGTGGTGCCGTTTTCGTCGTCGCTGTCGCCGTCTCAAAAGGAGACGGTGTTAGAGTGGTACAGAGGAGAGTTCGCGGCGGCCAACGCCATCATCGACGCCCTCTGCCACCACCTCGTCCAAATCACGACCGCCGCAGACGGCGGCGTTGTCTGCGGTGAAGGAAATCATTTGCCGGAGGAGTACGAGAGGGCTTTTGCCGCGATTCATCGGAGACGGTTGAACTGGATCCCCGTGCTGCAGACGCAGAAGTACTATTCCATTGCTGACGTTGCCAAGGAGCTACGCCGTGCTGCGGAGGTGACGGCCACCGTGAACGGTGGTGGCGGTGATGAGAAGGTTGATGGTTGCGGTGGTTACGATGATCATGTCGTTAATGGTTGTGTTAGTGAAGGGGATGATTCGCCCAATAGTGAAATTACTGACTCAGGTATACTCCCATTTTTTAAAAAAAAAAATTTCGATTTTTATGTAAGGTAAGTCTCTTGTAAAATTGTCTCGAAATAAAAAAATAGTTAAATAACTATAAAAATAATTTGTTTTTTTAATAAATAGATTAATTTCATTAATAACGTCAACACAATATAATTTGATTTGATGTCAATTTTTAAATTTTGTAAAACACAAATTTCCAAAAAGCTTTGGATGATTTATTGCAAAACTTTTTTTGTGAGAATGTATAAGTCAGAATTCTGGCATTTTCTGATTCATCATAAATTTAATCGATTGGTTTTAATTTTTGCAATTTCTAATAATCTTGGAGATATTAAAAAAAAAAAAAAAAAAAAAAAAAAAAAAAAAAAAAAAAAAGTCAAAAGTTTGTTAACATTTGTCTGTTTTTTTAACATTTGCAAAATTTGTATTTAACTTAAATGAAACATAAAGTATTTTGATTTTTTTTTAAAAATATAATCAATTAATTGTTGTAGAGGATAAAAGTGACCAACAATCTTTTCTTTTAACCCAAGAAATTATTTTTTTAAATCAAATTTTATGATTCTATTATGGGAGTAGTTATTCTTACTTAAAGTAATTGATTTTTTTTTTTTATAATTATTATAACTAATAACTAATAAAAGTGAGTAGTAATCTTTTCTTTTTCGGCAAGAAATTAGAGTATTGTACAATGAATAATGTGCATGGAATTTAATTTAATAATAATGGCTGACGTGGCGTATTTTAATATCATTAACGATGTGGAGTTAAGCTAAGAGCAAGTGCAATGGAATTTTTTTTTATAAAGTTCTTCTTATGCCAAGTCATTTTTTTGCATATTCCAAAGTTAAGAACTTTATTATACAATGGAAAAACTTTTTAATTTATTTTTATTGGCCCCATTAATTTTTTCCTCACCAATAATTTTTTTTAGTTTTTCTTGTAAATTGAAAGAACTTGGTTCTTAAAAAAGAACTTAGTTCTTATTTTAACAAACTCAATGTACTATACAATGGAAGAACTTTATTTATAAAGTTGTTATTTACAAACCCAATGTAAAAAACCCACCATTGCATTTGCCCTAACCCACCACGTAAAAATTTATGTTAAGCCTCATTAATGAGACAAAATTGTACTTTTTAATTTACAAGGAGAAACTTATGAGTAATGTGGCATGTTTATTCCTGCTTTTCTTTTTCTTTTTCTTTTTTTTTTTTTTTTTTAAAACTTTTATTCGTCTTTTTTTGTTTTTTGTTTTTCAAACAACAATTACTAGAATTTTTACTTCTTAATCCGTAAATTTCAATTCAAGTCATATTGATTACTTCCTCCATTTGATTCAATTCTATACATTTGTTTTTTGCACGTACATCGATGCACGTTTTTTTTTGTTTATATCTTTAGTTACATAATTCTGAAAAATATGAAATTTAAATATTAATAATAAGATCTCACATGACTATTTTTTATTTCATATATTAGACGATATATCGAAAATTCTCCTTACTTTTGAATAGTGTACAAAAAGTAAATGTATAGAATTGAATGAAAGGGAGGAAGTATATATTAATAATTACTCTACAATACAGAGTACAATAGTAAGTATAGTTTCAATTATATGAATTAAGATTAACTAGTTTAGTCTATTTTAAGATCACTACATCGCTTACGATCATATGATGAATTGGTGATTGATTCATACCTTACTTATAAGTGTACGATTTAGGAGTGCATTTGAATTATGAAACTATTAAATGCATGCATTACAATGATCTTATTTTTGAATATGTGTTTTCTTGTTAAATGCATTACAACGATTTAGAAGGCCCATGATCGATTTTATACACTCTAACAATAATTATGTGACATATATCTAAGTGAAACCACCAGATTAATTACAATAACAATAATTAATACGGAGTAGTAGAGGTTTTTGTTTAATAACGCTTTTGTACATTTTATAATTATATTTCATTTATATAAGTAAGTCTTAAATCTTTCTAAAATAAAAATGGAGGTATTTAAAGTGGACGTAGTGGTTGGTTTGCCGGGCTGACTTCCGGTGTAAAAAGCCACTTACTTCATTCGACGTTTCGGGGCCCCTTTGTGTTCCCTGCTGGACCTATTTATGAGAATGGAAGGAATACTTATCTATGTAGATTAAATCTTAGTTTAGTACTCCGTACTCCGTAAAAAATTACTCCGTATGTGTAACATTTTTTCAATTATTATTATTTATATGGTTTTGATTGACCTATGATTGAGATTTCAAATATAAATTATAGTCAAATGAAAAAAAAAATAAAAATAGAACAATTATTTTATGCTTTTGTATTTTTGATTAAGTTAAAACTCTATTAATAGAAGTACTACGTATAATTTATATTTTATTTATGCATACTTAATTTAGAAAGGTGAAAATAATTAGGGACTTCTTTTTGTGGGAAGTTAATCGGATAGTACAAGACATCGGTTGTTGAAGAATCTTTCTACGGAGTACACATGTTAATTAAAAAAAAAACAAAAGGAGACATAAAGTTGATTTTTATTTAGTAAGATAAGAGCCATTCTTTTAGTAAAGGGTAGGTTAAGTGGTGCCGCACAAAGTGCATGTAAACATTTCTTCTCCTCTAACATGAGTAGATGCTTGACACAACCTAGCAAACTCCCTTGGTAAACTTTTTTACTCCCTCCGTTTCAGTGAATTGTTTACAGTTTGACTTTTTAGTGAGATGAAAAAAGTCAAACTGTAAACAAATGACTGAGATAGAGGAAGTATCTTTCATTCATTTCTAAAGTCAAACATTATCGTCTTTAAGTTAAACATACTTTATTTTAAAACTTACTCTATTATAAAACTTATTTGTGAGGAGCAATCTATTTTATTTATAATTTTAATTAGTATAACCGTCGCAGTTATGATTAATACTGGTCCAGTAAAATATAAAATTCCCTTCGTTATAGTCATTTGTGATCTTTTTTTTAAGAATCGACGTAGATGCATTATTTTTTATGTATAAAAGTAAAATTTATTTTAATTAATGTTTAAAACCATTTAGCCAAAATCGACACCTATTGAAATTAGTGATAATTTAGGATTAACTCTTATTGCAATATATAGAAAACCGTCAATTTTCGTATGTTCACAAAGAGTAAGTCTTCTATGAGTACAGTCTCACATTAAATTATTGTGAAACCAAAGTACAAACGACAGTTAAAAAGGTACTAAAAATTTAGTGACAATAAATCATAATTATCACTAAAATGGTACGGAGTACAAAGATAGATTACAAATGTGATGAACTTATAATTGTAAGACCCAACTTACACTAGAATTTGTGGTTCACGAATTATTGTAGAAAGGTAAATAAAAAATCGAGATGGAGGGAGTAGCCGTTTGTGATTAGAATTAAAGGTAAAATCGAATTACAAAAGATGTTTACTTGAAAATTGAATTAGGTTTTAAAGTTAGCCTTTTATGAAAAGCAAGAATATATATAAAAATTATGGAACAAAATAATTCAATTAGGACACTATCACTATGAACACTTGCCTACCCTTAAATTTAAGGAATACTACCTAAACATAAAAGGAGATGCCTAAGAATAAATACCTTGAATATATATATATATATATATATATATATATATATGGTCCCAAACATCAAATGACCTAAGCTAAGCTAAACCTTATTGAAGTAATACTCCGTATCAAGGACCACTATCGCACTACTAGGGTGCGTAGTGTTCTATGCCTTCACCAATTTTCGCCTGTGGTAGTACTTACGCTTTTATTTTTCGGTTCAAAATGTGATCGACTTTAGTAGTCTTATATTATCCCGAGGTTTTAAGGCGGTCAAATTTTGGACCTATTTGATATCCGCAAGAAATTTATTAACACTACGCCTTATTCTTTCTTAGAACATAGAAATTTGAACTTATAGGAGAAATTTAGAAGCTTATGTGAAACTTTGAAACTTATAGGGTTCTGAATTTATAGTGTTCTAACTTATAGGAAATTTGAATTTATAGGAAATGAAACTTATTGGAGTTAAATTTATTAGAATTTAAAACTTATTGAATAATAATAATAATAATAATAATAATAATAATAATAATAATAATAATAATAATAATAATAATATTATGAAAAAATTTATTAAATTAATAACAATAATAACAATGATATTTATAGTAATGATGATGATGATTACAATAATTAAAATCTTTTAATTTATTCAAAATGACTATTGTTACTATTAATAAACAATATTGTTCAATATCGATGTTGCGTTCTAGTGTAGTTAAATATCTCAATATATAGTTGATTATAAATAAGTTGGCTCGATTAAATATTTTAATATACTATATTTATTTTCTCGAGAATTTTAGTATTGCATTTTGTAGAAATGTTTTATAGGTGTCAATTTATTTCATTTTCGACCCTTAATTTTTTTATTCCACAAAAAAAAAATGAGAAACATA
This sequence comes from Dianthus caryophyllus, assembly GCA_023091065.1. Lineage (NCBI taxonomy): Eukaryota > Viridiplantae > Streptophyta > Magnoliopsida > Caryophyllales > Caryophyllaceae > Dianthus > Dianthus caryophyllus. The sequence goes on along the minus strand of JALGRB010000019.1, from coordinate 2,917,846 downwards.
TTATTATTATTATTATTATTATTATTATTATTATTATTATTATTATTATTATTATTATTATTATTATTATTATTATTATTATTATTGTTATTATTATTATTATTATTATTATTATTATTATTATTATTATTATTATTATTATTATTATTATATTATTATGCAATAATAGTTATATAAAAATAAAACATAATATAATTTATAGAAATTTGAACTTATAGTGAAATTGAAATTTAACTTATGTGTTCTGAGAATTTGACTGAAATTAACTTATAAAGTGAAATTAAATTTGAAAAGAACAGGGACTATGAAGTATGAACTGTCTTATACGGAGTATTTTATAACTTTTTAATTTACTAGGAGTAATATTTTTTTATCAACTTATACTATAATATAAAGGGTTTTTCTAACGTGGTTCATTGGCACACGTTAAGGATAATTTTGTAAGTATAATATTTAAGAGTTTTATTTTCAATTTCTCATGATATATTCACGAAAATTATCATCAATTAGTACACTGACATGTTCTGTAATGGCCCACGTTAGAAAAACCTTAATTTAAAACTTTAAAAGAAACTGTCGATTTGGGTAGCTTTCGGAAACTGCAAGAAGAAGTGACCTAACAATTTAATACTGTAAATTATTATTATTATTATTATTATTATTATTATTATTATTATTATTATTATTATTATTATCTAGACGCAATTACAAAATTACAAAAAATTAATGGGCAATCGAGACACAATCTCAGCTCCCACTCCCTTAGCAATAGCAAAGCTAAGACGGGTAACGGGGTAAGTGAAGAAGTACGTGGACGGTGGGATCTGGCGCCAGACTGGTGTATTCTGTTTGTATTGTTAGTTAATCATTAATCTATCTAATTCAATTGAATGATCTGTGATTGATACATAACTTTTTAATTGACCTTTCAGTGATTCCATCTCTTATTATGTTTATTATTAAAATTAGTTGTTTGATTCTGTTTCGTGAATTAAACAATCAAGTAAACTAAAACTTTGAGTATTTTAATTGGATTTCTCCTTTCATTTGCTTGGTACTTGTCAACTTTATACTTGTATTTTTCAATTGATAATGTTAATATGTCACCATATTTGTTTGTAGTTTCGGTACGTCGTTGTCGACACGAATTATATATATATCCATGACTGTCAATTTTATATTAAACTAAATTTCTACTCGAAAATATAGGTTTCATTTCAAGCTAATAGATAACAATTCGAAGATATTAGTCAGAAATTAGAATAGACAATTTGGTGATCGATTATTTGTTATTTAGATTCAAATTTCATAATTTTGTACGTCGTTATTTCGATGTGGGTCACTAATACTCCGTGTGGTTTTACATCCAATCTAATCTAGTCCAAGTTATTCTCTCATATACGTAGTTAACATATTTATGTTTTACGTTAACGATCACTTTATTCTAGGCAAAAAAACGTCGAGGGCTACCAAAAAGTAGCACATGTATTGCCACACTTGCTACTGAAGTATTAAATCTTTGTAACATCATGATCACAGTAAAGGGTGTCGAGGCTTTTATGTCAGTTAATACGGCCAATATTGATTCAGAACACGGTGAAATACATTTGCAGTGTTCATCAAAATCTTAAAATACTGTAACATTTTGGCGTAATGGCCTATATTTGAAATATTTTGTACGGTTTTTGTCAAAATGTAGGATCCCATGAAGTACAAGCAACTATGGATCACACTGAAGTCTGTGATAACCATGAAAACTGTACATTTCGTCGTGAACAGATTCAACTAATAAAAGGTTTCATAGCCAAGGAGTCGGTGAAAGGGCACATGGCGAGTTCTTCTGTCAAAAACTGAACTATTATATCCGTATTTTGAATATGTTTTGTTGTAATTTGTTTCTGACAAATTAAATGGCTGTAATTGACAGGTAAACGTCACAAAAGGTCTGAAGATGTTTGAAAATGTGTTTAACGTCTCAGAGCTGTGCAGGCTACGCACCTTTGTGGATGAATTACGAGTGGCTGGCCAAAATGGAGAACTTTTAGGTTCGACTCTCTATGAACTCTTGCAAGTTTACTTCTCGACACCTATCTGTGAGTCAGTAAGAGGAGCTGGAAATATGCAAATCTTAACCTTGTCTTCAAAATTCAATGAGTCGGGTTTTTGGGTGGCATAACAGAAAACAGTTTGACAGTTTAATTTTACCATTATAACTTCTTCGGAATGAAGCTCAGCCAGTTTCTGTGAAATACTTTGCTGTGCGCAATCACATTGTCTTAAGCTATGTGTGAGACGGTTCTAACTGTGTCATCTATTGGTGTGAATCCAGGTGAAACTTACATGTTGTTTAACAAACAAGTTAAAACAAATAAACGAGAGCAGATTCAGCTTGGTGTTCCATTATTTGGACATGTAAAAGACGATGCAACCAACGAGCAACAGAATTGTAAGAATGAACAATTTTCTCAATTTTCGTCGAAACAGTTTCAGACTTTGTGGAGTATTCCGCGTATAATAGCTTCGTGCTCACTGACATACATATATTGATCCAAGCGTTATGTATGATGATTTTCAGCTAACAATGAACCGATTCCAGAACTCATTCAAAGTGTAATTGATCACCTTGTCCAGTGGCAAGTATTACCGGAAAACAGAAAGCCAAACGGTTGCATTATCAATTATTTTGATGAGGTAAACATTATCATGTTCGTTTCTGATGATTCTAATTCTTTCTGAGCTTCTATCTTTGAATGCTCGCTTTCATAAGACTGATTTTCCTAAATTGTTATGTTTATGGTATAGGGAGAGTATTCGCAGCCTTTTCTCAAACCACCTCATTTGGACCAACCACTCTGTACTCTAGTACTCTCAGAATCGACAATGGCTTTTGGGCGTTCCTTAGTGAATGACGGTGAAGGGAACTTCAGAGGGCAGTTGATGCTTTCCATGAAGGAAGGGTATTCTTTTAACCCTTCAATCTCTCTTTCAAAACACAGGAATTATTTACTGTTGTTTTATGTTTTAGTTGATGGGTTTAACTGTGTCAGTACTCAGTTGATCAGTGTTATTCACAAATTTCCGATGTTCTGCATAGGTCTGTTCTCGTCATGAGGAACAACAGCGCAGACGTAGCCAGACATGTAATGTGCGCGTCTCCAACAAGACGGGTCAGCATCACATTTATTAGGATTCGACCTGACCATCTCCACGCTCATTATCCGACGACACCTCTGCATCCGCCAAACCAAGCCATAACTCTGTGGCAGCCTGCCGGTATGCCTGACCCACGAACTATGCAAAATGGAGCCCCGATGGAAGCCTTCCCAAAGTGGGACGTTGTACGAGCGCCCTTGGTAATGCTTGCTCCTGTGCGCCCCGTGGCCGTGAACCCGAGAAGTATCCCCCATGGTGGGACCGGAGTGTTCTTGCCGTGGACAGTTGGGTCGAGAAAACCCGCAAGACACCTCCCTCCACGCGCCCAGAAAGGACGATTTCTTGCGTTGTCTCGCGGCGAGGGGCGTGTGTCTGATACCATGTCTGATCCCGGGGTTGAAGGAAGGGTGATCTGAGGCAACGTCAGTTTTTCCCATTTGTTATTTTGTTTTGTTTTTTTTGTTGCTGCAAAGGGTAGATTTAGGTACTAGTGTTGTTAATTTATAGGAAAATGAAACAGCGTCACCGGTGACATTATTTCTCCAATGTATGGGGAAAACAATGATCACGTGAGAGGGTGGTACTGAAACTCGGTATCATCAGGTGATGCCCTATTATTGTGGGTGAGTCGTTCTCTAGGCTTTGGTTGGTAGTCTAGAATCTTGTTGTGTTTGGGTTTGGGTAAACCTGTGTGAAAGTTAGGACTTTGTACGAAACATATGCGTGTGGGCGTGTGGCTATTTAAAAAAGTTTCTCTTGGGGCTTTACAAAGGAGAAATTTCCGTCATGAAATCGTTTGTCCTCGCTATTTTACAAAGACTTGCAAACAAGAGAACTCGTGATCTACGTATTTATAACAAATAAAAAAATATTCCATCCATTTTTTTCTTCGCACACCAAATAATTTCTAATTCCATAGATTTATACACAAATTTACTCTGTAATTTTGTTCAGTTTAGTTTAACAAAAATTAAGTAAAAAAAAAATATTCTAGTATAGAAAAACAAAAAAATTAGGCAAATAGAAAATCCTACATACAGTAAAATATTACAGGTAGGTATCTATCTAATCTATCTAATATATATATATATATATATATATATATATATAGAAATAGGATCATTAAGTCACAAAAAATTAGAGTCACCAGAAGTCAAATTTATTGATCGAAAAAATGAAATTCCAACCACAAAAAATGAAATTCCAACGAAAAAAATGAAATTGTTGATTTTACTCTAGGTTGACTCATTCACTGGCCTGACCTAGTCCCACACCTTTTTTGTGATTTAATCTCAGCCGTTGATCTTCACAATCTAATGGTTTAGATTAGGACTCTAGGACTCTATTCTATTTGTGGACTCTATATAACCTACCACTATATATATATATATATATATATATATATATATATATATATAAAGTCGAAACTATAGTCTCTATGATCGACATTTGTCTCAATATAATTGGTTGATAAAACAATTACTCCATCCGTTTCGGTGATTTGTTTACGTTTACTTTATACACATTTATCGATGTGAGGAGAGAGGTTGAGAAAAAACTAATAAAATAATAATATAAGTAAAAAGGGGGTCCCGTTTGCTTAAAATTATCAAATGTAATTGGTTGAGAGAGTAGGGGTCACCTCCCACATGGGTCAAGCATAACCATTTTTGGAAAGTGTAAACAAACGACCCGTACGCCCCAAAATAGAAAGTGTAAACAAATGACCGGGACGGAGGGAGTATTATTTTAATATATATAATCTAAGTTATTATATTAATATATAATAAAACTTATTAATTTTAGGGATATTTACGTCTGCCTCGAGCTTTGTGATTCACATAGTCTTACATGTATGAAGTTTGTTCACATGGTTCCCCTAAACTTTGTGAATATGTGTCCAATATGTCCATTTTGTGACGGAAAACTTGACGGCGTTAAGTTTATGGAAGAAGACTCCAATTATGAGTTTAGGATACATTTAGACCAACATTATTCCTCAATTAAATGCTATTATTTGTACTCTAATCAACAAAATTTACACTAAACAATCAACTCATAATAGCATTTAATTGAGGAATAATATGGGTTTAAATTGTACCCTAAACTCATAATTGATGTCTTCTTCCTTAAACTTAACGTCAAGTTTTCCGTCACAAAATGGGCATATTGGGCACATATTCACAAAGTTTAGGGGTACCATGTGAACAAACTTCACACATGGAGTACCATGTGTAATCTGCCAAAGTTCGAGGGTACCATGGGAAATATCCCTTAATTTTAATATAATTGGATATTTTAATATTATTGGGATTCTAAAATAAAACAATATTTTTTTTAGTAAAGCATTTCAAAAAAAAAAAAAAAAAAAAAAAAAAAAAAAAAATACTTACCTTAAACAAAATCAAATATCCTTAAAAATATCTAATCAAATATTGTAATAAACACTCTATATTTCCAAATTAAAATTGGAAAAAATAGATATATTATATTTGGAAGGTGTGAAAAATAAAAATAAATAAATTTTTGAAAGTAATATATTTTTTTGATGAAAATTAAATTAGTTAGGTTACATTAGGAAAATTTAGAATTTAATTCTTAGTGTACGTGCACGTGCCAAGAATGCCCTAAAGCCCTCGTCCTTCAACTCCCGCTGCACGTGCACGTACACGTACAATGCCACACACCTGCTGCTCCCCCGCTCAGCTGCAACGTTTGCTTTTTCATATTTGTAGGCGTCAATATTGGTTCGATCATTACCATGGAGCATAATACACTAGACATAGCCTGCGCGAGGTGGTTGTTGGGGTTTCCCACTGAAAAGGCCTTGTTGCAGAACTAAATTGAACAATACTTTTAAGTTTCAACATAACACAATAAATATAAAAAGGTAAATCAAAAATAAATTACACTAAAAAGTTTGAATACCTAATATTGGTGAGAGAAAGCGGGGCAGAGTACTTGTGGCCTCGTGGGTGAGGAGGTCGTAGGCGTTCTTGTCTTGAAGACAAGACGAAAGGATGTACACAAAAAAAAATATGAAATTGATAATTCTGAATTTTTTTGAGAATTACATGAGCACTCATGGCATCAACAATTATCAGGAAATCGTTGGTAATGGTTCTCTAATGACGTCGGTTGTTAACAAAAAACTGAGGACGATAGACCATCGCATATTATGCCATGGATCTCAAAGCAAAAAACCAACTATTTCCTTAGTACATTATGCCATTATTGGTTTCTTAGCATGAACCAACGCCACTTTTTACTTCGCTTGTTTTTTTAAATCAGAGATGATGCTAATGCTTTTCCAAATTTCTCGTACACCTAATTTCACTCATGACGTCTATTGGTTCTTGAACCTTGAACTGATGTCAATGCATAGATGCAAATAAAATTACTTGTACTTGTGAACAATACGATTTTTGTTTAAGAGGAAACTGGGAGTCGTTTGATTCTCCAATGTGGTTTATAATGTGAACAAGACATATCGATATCACGCATTCATATCAGAATCATACGCCATGCTGCACTACTGATTACCAAAAAAAAAAATTCTTTTGACACTTCGTGCAGTCTAAAGACAAAAGTATGCTTTTCAATCTTACACTGAGAAACAAAATGAGACTTGCTCTAGTGCTCGAACTTACTAAGTGTTACCGTGGGAAAGATTCGGCAGTACTTGGATAGCGTTCCTTGTGCTCATGATATCTACAATGGACTTTATGTACTATCAAGTTGGATGGACAGGTGAGTGGTGACGAATTTTTTAGATCTTTGTAATTTCGTGCATGTTCTTTCAGTACTTTAGAACGGAACCATCATCTGCAACACGGATACGTAGTGCCTCTGGAATGTTCAGACTCTCGACAGGAAAACGCCCACGTACAGCTGATTCCACTAGTTATGCTGCACGTTCTGAGTGAGGGTGTCAGCAAGTGAGGTAGGGCAAATTTCATATTTCTTATGGAGCTTAGCTTATTTGAGATCAGACTGTAAACCAATTTTAGCAACAAGATTTGAACCATGTTCCTCTGTAGAATCCTTCTTATGACTGAAGATATCGAAACTTATGTATACTGAATTCCTCTGTGACTTGTTTCTCTTTGCAACTTCTTTAACATATGAGAGCGGAAGACCTTGATGTTGGACATCAGAATTTCAAGCACAATCGCAAACTTCTTAAGTACTCTTTCCGCCCTGCTCACTACAATAATTGATCACTTTGGCCACGATTTATGCCACGAAAATTCGTAGCTAAAATCACTTGCCCCACGGAAAAATTATTTTACATGGGCACAAGAAAATTTTATGCCACGGAATAAACATTTCGTAGCTAAAATCACTTGCGCCACGGAAAAAGTTATAAACGTGGCAAATACGTTCATTTAGCCACGATTATAACTTTATCCGTGACGCAAGTGATCATTTGCCACGAGCTCATTTATCCCGTGGCAAAAAAATCTTTTGTAAACATATTAAATTAAAATTAATATGTCTCAAAATAACGATAACATAAACTAATATATGATAATTATAAGCTCATTTATTCTTTGGCAAAAAATTATAGTATAATTATATTAAATTAAAATTAATATGTCACATAATAAATCTAACATAATTTATACATGATAATTTTATCATCATACGTATTTTATAAAATAATTTCAAAATGTTTAATTTTCTATTTCATTACAATCACTATTTAAATATTTAATCAAACATACCCATTAATCTCAGTTGTTTTCTATAAATATTTTTTCAAATTTTCTATGATACACATATAAACTAATTTTTTTTTTAAAATACTTAAATATTTGAGAAAAATCATCTATGATTTTATTTTGGGTTTTTTTCCCATCTATACCCTCATACTTTTCACTTTTTCCAGTTGTACCCCTACATTTGACGTATTCCCAGTTGTACCCTTAAACTTATAAACGTAGTCCCAACCGTAACCAAATTAGAGTAAACCGTTAAATTTAACCGTTAGTTATGTTTCATATAAACTTTAACCCTTGTTTTTCAGTTTTTTACTCAATTTTTTCGCATTAAATACCCTACTCTACCTTCCATTATAAGAAACAAGGTGTTTAATGCGAAAAGATTGAATAATAAACTAAATAAAAAAAGGGTGAAAATTCATATAAAACAAAACTAACGGCTAAATTTAACGGATTTTTCAAGTTTGGTTATGGTTGGGATTAATTATATAAGCTTAAGGGTACAACTGGAAATACGCCAAACGCAGGGGTACAATTGAGAAAAGTGAAAAGTACGAGGGTATAGATGGGAAAAACCCTTTTATTTTATATTTTAATGACGTAAGTGTTACAACTTCATCTTTAAAAAGTGAATTTTTTACTAAAATGGAGCTCCATTACAAAGTAATTACAAAATTAGTGTCCATTTCAAACTATTTACAAGGCGTGGGTCCACGTCAGCAAGGCCCGTGTTTTTTTTTAAAAAAAAGGACAAGTTGAATTCCAGGAATTCGACCAACGCTCAAAATCGACCAAAAAACAATCAGAAATTTCAGGCAAGTGTTGCTCTACTTGGTCGAAGTCCGGGACTTCGACTAGACCTGATATAACACAACCAGCCTCTTCCCCTTCATTCGTTCCCTCTTTCATAAAACCAAAAAAAAAACCCCAAAATCCCCAATTTTAAAAACGAAAACTTCCCCCTTAAAACCCAATTTCTCACTTTAATATCACTCAATATCACTCTTATACCTCATTTTAAGGTAAGTTATGGTGTTTATTTAATTATTAGGTGTTTATTTGTTCTTTAAAAAAAGTTATTAGGTTTTTTAGTTATTGTGTATCCCAAACCCTAAATCGAATTTGAAATTAGTTTAATTATATTGTGATAGATATTGTGCAATGGAAAATTATCCTTTGTGTTGCTATAATAATGGTGAAATTGTTGTCGATGGGGAGAATGTTAGTTATAAAAATGGTGAACAATCTTTTGTGTTTGTTGATGTTCATACTAGTTATAATGACCTTACTAAGTTAATTTGTGAGGAGTTAGAAGTTGATAGAAACAAATTTAATGTCGATATTAAGATGAAATTTCCGAGTGTTAGGGGATACAAGTTGATTACTTTGAAAAATGATAAGGGTTTGAGGGCTATGTGGGCTAGTATCGGTCATTCGAAAGCCGCTTCTATGGACTTATATGTTGAATGTGTGCCCGTAGAACCTGAAAATCAGTCATTGACAAATTTGTTGTGTCAAGTAATTAACGGTGTCGATGACATGGTTAATTTGTCTTTGTCGGCTAATAACGTTGATCAAGATTTATTTGACGATAATATTGATGGGAATGAGGCCAATGAGGATGAAGATTTACTATTGTTAAATGAGGAGAATGGTGATAACGAAGATCTTGTAACCCCTACCGCTCCCTCTCAAGAATTTGCTAGACTTCACCCCCTCGATATAGATTGGGTTAATAGTTGGCATGGGAAGAGAGCCATTGAATATGATGGTTTGGGTGAGTTTGATGTGGGTCAAAGGTTTAATAATAAGTTGACTCTATTCCAATATATCCAACAATACCATATTCGAAGGAACCAAATATACAAAACGGTGGAATCTAAATCTCATACCGTGACGTATAAATGCAATAGGAAACCAAACCCATGTCATTGGACATTAAGAGCCACTCAAAAAGAAGTCACCCATGATGCTTTCACTATAGTAACATACAAAGGTCCTCACGACCCCTCTTGTGTGGTTGATGCTCCACCACTTGATCACCCCAACTTGACTAATTTGTGTAGGGCAAGTAAGAAGGGTGCGAAACAAATAGCTGGACCTCTTCTTCTTTTGCAAATTTGGGGTTGGGAGCGAATATCAATTTCACGTCCGTTACGAGTCGGGGCACAAGATTATTTTCAACCCAATATTGACCCCTTGGCATGTAAGTGGTTTGATGTCGACTTTCGATATAAGGATCATAAGCTTGGTTTAGTTGTGGTGAGAGATTTACTTGATCAAATGGTGGAGATGCAATTCATTTGGAATCCATACCCTCGTACGGTACTTCAAACTCTAGCGCCTCGTTGTATCCAAGATCGAGATGAGTGGCTAGTAATTGCTCCACTAATTTGTTTTGAGGCGATCGAGTGGCACTATCCAAATAGGTGTGTTCGACAGTTTGGGTGGCATCAAACAATACCCGAACCGTGTGACACAGACACCACCCTACATAGTACGAGTAGGAAAGATGATGGTCCAACTGATTATACAGTGTCACTTGTGCAACAAATAACGAGGTGGAATAATCGGATGGACAAGAGGGTCGAACCTGGTCGCCGCTACCGTGGTTTAATGAGTCAAGACGATGACTATTTACAATGGTTTAATAGTATAACACGGCGCGTCATTAGTCCATTTTCTAAGGAGGTTGGAGATGACTACGATAATCACCACTACTATTATCCAACGGCATCCGACTACCAAATACTAGTACGTAAATGTTATTGTTTATTTTACATAAATGCATTCGTATTAGATATTTAATTTATTAATATCTATTCTTTTATTTACAGACTCAGAGTAGCGTATTCGGGTACAACACGGCAACAGAATTAATAAATCAAATGCCCGCCAATGCGAACATGGAGCAAATGATTATGCTCGAACAGATGCAAGCCATGCACCTTAACGCCCTCAAAGACACTAGGCAAGCTCACCTAGTCGATTACGAAGAAATGGTTGAGTCAACCCCAAGTCCGCCTCGCTATTGTTTTCGACAAACACAGCAACGCCGTCAATTAGGACAATCACAAGAAGAAGAGCAGCCCGAGACATCCCGAAGGAGAATTGGAAAAAGTAGACGACAAAATTAGAGCTAATAATTTATGAAATGGACATTGTTATTTTGTTATATGCTAATTATGTAATGTTGTCTTAGATATTCTTCTTTTGTAATCGACATTTATGTTCAATTATGTATGTTGTCATTGGTGTTTTGTTGTCGTCGTTGGTGTTTTGTTGTTGTCATTGTTACTAGGGGGTACTAGGGGCTGGGCTTCTTTGCTGTCGTGGTTGTAGTTTGCTTGGTCGAAGTCCTGGAATTCGACCAGATAACATCACATTCCAGCCAAATTTACTGCCCACTTTTTTGTTTGAATTAAGAGCAGGTCGAATTCCGGGAGTTCGACCTGTCCTTTTTTGAAAAATAAAAGACGGGGCTTGCTGACGTGGACCCACGCTTTGTAAATAGTTTGAAATGGACCTTAATTTTGTAATTACTTTGTAATCGAGCTCCATTTTAGTAAAAAATTCTTAAAAAGTAAAGTGCAAATATTTTTTTGAGATACACAATGTTTTTTTTTTTAATATTTTAGCGCGTTTATTCCGAAAAATTTGATCAAAGTTATTGCATAAAAGAAAGTTCTAAAAAAGAGCTCAAGATATAAAAGAAAGGAAGAACATATGCTCAATAAAGTTAATTTTTCAAAATTTATACTTTGTACGTTTATCTAAAATATTGTTTGCTTTAAATAATATAGAAAAATAATTAAAATTTTTTAAATATCTATAATTTTAAGTCAATCATTTAAAAAATAATATTATTAATTCAAATATTACATTAAAATAGCAAAAAAAAAATAAACAATTTAAAATTTAAGTAAATATTAAGCACAAAAATAATCAAAATTTTCTAAGTGGCACAATGGTTGGTATCTCATCAATTACATGAGAGAGGTCATGAGTTCAAAATCTTGACGTAGGCTACAAAATGATTCGCCACGTGATAATCCATGGCAAAAAACATATATTTAGCCACGAGATAATTCGTGGCAAAAAAATGAAATCTAGCAACGATTTAGTTTTTCTCGTGGCTATTTATTTGCCACGGCCACAGAACTTGGATGAACAACGCTTGTTCAGCAGCTTCATCTTCACAGATTTCGAAGTTTTCTTCAACTTCCGAATAGTCTTGTCCAAGTTCTTGATTAGCTTTTTCAGTTTGGGATATACCTTATATCCTTCACCTTTCGGTACGATCCCGTAAGTCGTAAGCTCATTCTTTGCCCTAGATAGCAACAAGTCAGCTTCGTTCTCCAGCTTCTTTACAAACTTCTTCTTACTTATCTTCAACGGTGTAGCACCAAAGTAACTTGCGAGAACTTTCACCTTGTGGAGTTGTGCGTTCAATAGCCACAGAATGACTTGGACATTATCCGACAAGTTTTTGGAACAATACACGGTATTAGAATGACAGAAACGATAATGTTGTTAATGTTTACAATAGCTATTGAATGAAATCTTGGCAGACACCACTACTTATTCAATTTTGCTTCCTAAGTTACGTAAACATCAAATCGAGACTAATCTATTTTCAATCATCGTTTGATTATCTGAGATGAAAAACTTATAGTGAAAAGTAGGATTACTAATCAAGAGCAATAATATGTCATCATATAATCTAATCAACACGACCAATACATATCTTTAATATCAAGAGAAATTTGCTAAATTACTCAACACGAGTACAACGCAGTGGATGAATTTAATAACAGGAACTACATACAACAGCGAACACAATACTCTCTTAAAATTCAAACTTTCGAATACTTCACACATAAATTTGAAATTTTCATTCAAAAACAATTCACTCCGATGGCCGACTTTTTCTTAAATTTTATAATTCATTTCTTGAATATTCATATTTCATTTCAAGTGATTTTCTTATTTTTAGCTCGAGAAATTCGTTTTCCTTAGCTTACGTGTCTTGAGCGAGGTTGAGGTTGCGTTTATCGAGGTGTTTGTCGAGTGTGTGAGAGTGTGTGGGGGAGTTTGGAAGTGTTTAGAAGGTCTTGAAGTTGGCCAGGGGGTCTTTGGCGAGCTAGGGGCGAGCTAGGTGCGAGCAGGGAAGAAGATAACCATCCGAAAAAAAACAGACCAAAAGGGCGAGCGAGGCGCGACCAAGGCGCGGACAGGGGAGCGACCCGCTCTGGTCAGGGAGCGGTCCGCTCCAGCTGGTTTTTCTGATTTTCGTGTTTTTTTAATCCGTATTTGATTAGGGCTCGGTTCTCTTATATTCTTAAGCCTTATTTTGCCCTAATCTCTCATTATTCCCTCATTCATCTAACCCTAAACTAAAACTCTCTCTTCTCTCTCCTAATTACACATTAATTATCTCTCCAAACTCCATTAAAGTTCATTAATTTCCTCTCCATCAAACCCTAATTTTCTCTCTATTCAATCTCTTTCGGTAATCCTTCGCTTTTGCTTCGTTCTTAGCATAGTTTTATTAGTTTTTATATTATTTTATGTGTTTTATATTGTATGCTTACATTGTATGTGATTTCATGTGTGATGATCAAAGGAGTAGGCGAGTTCCACGACGTGGACGCAATTTACATCGACGAGGAACAAGGCTAATTGGTTCTTTGCATTTGAAAGGTAACTAGGTGTAGCCCTAGTGTTATTTTGACATGTATGAGGCCCTAGATGTTGTCTAGGATGTTGTATTTGATTGTATTGTTATTAAGTTGTGAACTTTGGATTGAATTGTTGTCTTGTGAATATTTTGTGGTGAATTTTGGTGTCGGCCTCATACTATTGAGTCTAGAAGCATGTTTAGGTTGTTTTGTCACTTGTTTGGCATTAATTATGATAAAGTGATGATTAAAGTTGATAACTTGAGTTGAGAATTGCTTCCATTGTGAATATATATAAGTTATATTGATATTTACTCCGTATTTAACTTGTTATTGCATTGAGGATCATATTTCATGTTGAGAGTGGCTTGAGATTGTGTTGTATTGACATTGTTGAGCTAAAGGATGTTTGTGTTGGCATTGAATTGGTTGGTTTGTTGTATGCTTGAGTTGAGTGTGCAGATCGCTTTGTTTTGCACGTGCGTGAGGAGTTACAACGTCTTTTGTAGGACGGTGCCGCCTGTCGTGGGTTCTCATCCATTTTGTAGTGGATCCGAGACTTTGGTTACTAAGTGCCGTTTTGTAGCGGTTTGATGTCTGCACTCTTTTGTAGGGGTGCGCTTGGCTAAGTTTAGACTATTGTATTGAGGCATTTTGTAGTGCCGCCATAGGGTCTGGATCTTTTGTAGGGTCCGGTGTGTTTTGTAGCGCCCAGTACTTCGTACTTTCTCTTGCGATTGATTGTTGATTGATGATTGTCACTTTGTTGATGGCATTCAGATTGTTGATTATTGTATGTCACTTTGTTGATGACAGTTTGAGATTGTATATTGACCATTGTACTTTGCTATTGTTGATTATTGTTAATTATACTCTGATCATATGCCGTAGGCCAGGTAAGATACTTGTTGAGTTGTTGGTTGAGTTTGTATTGTTGAAATATGACTGGGGAGCATCTAGTTATTCTCCACTGATTGTGGCTGTTGCATGTTTTTGCAGCAGGTATGCGCGGGGACGGGTTTGAGATGTGAGAAGCCATGAAGATTGTTGACCCCCGTAGCTAGCTTTTGACGAGAACTTTGATTGGATTTGTTTAGACTCATTGGTTATTATCATTTTTCGTACTTATGTTTTGGATTATAGTTTGTAAGGGGTATTTACTCCCCGTTTGCTAGGCCTCGAGGCCCACTCTTTTATTCGTTGCTTGTTTACTAGTGAGTAATGACTCGGATTACACGGTGATTCTGCCACCGTGGTTTTCGCTTTTACTTTCATTTTCTTTATAAAAACCTTTTTAAATTAAATTTTATTTTGTTTAAAAATCGGGGTTGTTACAAATAATCCCTTCAATTCAAACTTTCTAACAATTTACCTATAAAATTGAGATTCCATTCGTAATCATTTCACTTCAATGGTAGAAATTTCATAAAAATGAGATAAATAAACTCTGTAAAATTTAAAAACATAGTAATAAATAAGATGATAATATGATTTTACTATCTTTCTTTTTTAAATGGACTTCTTAAATGGAAGTTATAGAAGGCAAAGAAGTATTTGGGAAAATTATATAGGTTACAAGTCACAAAAAAATGAGGAAAATAAATAAATGGTTGAATAATATGAATAGAGAAAGTACGTGTAAAACAAATTAAGATATGAGAAAAATAATAAAGATTGATAAGGAGGAAGAACAAGGTTGATAAGGAGAAAGATGAAGATTGTTGGATTAATAAGGTGTATTAGATAAAAATTTAAATTTAACGGAACACTCGACGGAAATCTAAACTTAGGTTATGATGTAGAATAAGTGAAATACGCCAAGGGTACCATTTGTTAAGGATAAAGATCCTTGTGATAATATCAAATCTCTATCTCCTACAAATATGGAAACCCAGCACTAATTTGATCTCAAATACACACTGATTGATTATCCAAATCAATCACTCAAATTCTTTCCTTCCTTAATTTATTATATTCCAAAGTTTAGGATGTATGACTTAGTATATATACTCTGTAAACGTTTATGTAATTTGCAACACATTCAATACATATTATTCATTCACTGCTACTCTTTCCTCTACACTACTGCCTTTGCATTTATATGGTATCAACCGCCGACGATCCTCGGTTTTAACTCTCGCCCCACGATGTCTTGTCACACTGTGGATACCCATATCCGTACCTTCCCACACAAAACCCTGTGATGTAACATGGACTTTTATTACGCATGTTTTAACGTTGACTTAGACGGTTCTACTAATGTCGAATTCATTTTGAGTCGTTTGAAATGTTAAAATGATTTAGGTCGCCTCACATCACACTTAAATAACGTTCATTTTGTCCATTTGGAGTCTAGCTAGGTCCTTGTCCTGCTTCATTTGGCATGAGCTTCGCATTTGCACTACAATTAGCCCTTTTACATTAACGAGGTCTAATTCAGCATTCCTAAATCCCTAAATTTAGGCCCGGTGGCTAAATCTTCCCTTTAACCTCCTCTTACACAAAATACAACCTCACGTCTTACCTTATTTCACAAAATCTATGCAAATACACCTTTTTCATTTTTCCGGGTCTCGGGCCCGAAACCGAGCCCAAACCAAGCCTTTGGCCCGCACTCCAAAGCCCTGAACATCAAAATATCTCAGAAATATCCTAGGCCTTTTCCTTGACGCGCAAGTAAGGATTATACTAAATCTTTTCGAGATATAATCAAACCGGAACTAGGAAACTACGCAAAAAACCACACCTTCAAACCGCATAGTCTTATGCGGTTTGGGTGGCAACCGCATAAGCCTATGCGGTTTGCCTGGGCAACCGCATAAGGCTATGCGGTTTCCTGGCTTGTTTTTATCCCCGGGTTTCCTAATTTCTCCGAGGTTTTTAGTATATATACACCCCTATACCTTGACCTCGGGAACACAATTCACAACCAGTTTTCACAGCAAACATACTACAAAACTCTCTCAAAGCCTCACGCACTCAAATCCTTGAGTTCAACACACCATCCCGTGTTGAATTCATCCTCCTTTTAAGTTCAAGAAGCGAAGCTCGCCAGATCTGAGCGTAAGGACCAGGTAAGTCTGCGATCCAGCGGATCAAAGCTTTTTTTTTTTCTATGGACTAACAAAGGGGACAACACTCTCGCGCCCCGGCTTTGGCACCCAGCGCTTGCATTCCAAGTGTTCTATTTACTTCGGTACACTCCATATCCGATGACACGCCAAAGTCGCATAAGCAAACCGACCCTTTTAAAATAAACCAATGGACAATTGAACTTTATTTTATTTGCATGCATCTTGCACCTTCTTATTTTGCATTAAAATCAACTTAAACAATGAATTCGACCTTTAATCAACTGCATTAACAAGTTAAACATGCTAAACTGAGGGTTTTAATCAATCTTTATGCATCTGCATCTGCATTCTTTTACAACTTTATCGCACTTGTACGTAGCGATAACATTAGCTCAAATATCATCTTACATGGATTGTTCTAGGTCAGTAGAGGCTATTTTTACATAGGCTTTTCTAAAAGGTTTTCATAAATCATTAATTGAATTAACTCTTTTTCTAAAGTACCCTCACCCCGAATTCAATCTGGTTTCACAAGCCTTAGATCTGGGGGTGTCGGCGTACTCCAAAATCTAGAACATGTCTTTAGGCTTAGGGCATGATAGCAGGTTCCTAATTTTCGAGATAATTAGGTGGCGACTCCAAACAGTTCTAAAAGATTTTCTAACTTAATCTTTTTAACTTAATCCGCCCTTAAGCAAGACGTCGAGTTGGGTCCCTCGTCTTCGTTTCCCGGGTTCCATAGCATGACTCATTGGGGAGATTTTATTTTTAAAACTTAAAACTAGCTTTTTCTTTTAAAAATAAAGAGATGAAACTTGAAAGCCTAGAACAATCCATTATACATATTTGAGCTATGCACATTCGTTTAGAGTCCATTCCTTTTGGAATCTAGGCACCCTTTTACCCTTGAGAGGTGGTTCCCACATGCAGGCTTGTCCACTCGATAAAGCACATGCCGGACTAGCTTTCCTCTCGCCCCTCCACGGCTTAGAACGGCTATCTTGGCCGCCCCAAGGTCTCTTTAGAAAACCTATCGCCCACAGAAGGAAATAAAGGGGTTAAGTTTCGCTAAAGCGCACTCGAGGTAGTTGGAGGTGTACCGCGACTCATTTTTCACCCTTTTTGAGTCATACGTACAAGTACGAGGCTATGCACTCCATGGTCTTTTTCAAATGAGCATTTGCATTCATATCTTCGAAAACTCGCTTAAACGTTTCAAAGATAAATGAACCTAACATCTAACAAACTAACACCTTTTCAAACAAAACTATCGCGAATTTTTGAAACAAGCTTTCTCAAAATTCTCCTTTTTCACTAACAAGCAAAAACCCGAGCAAGGATTAAAACCCGAGCTCGTGGATTTCAATCCTCTAGGTCACACGGCCTAGACTCCACTTTTAACATCCTCGACTCGACTTGCTAACCGCTCTCGAGTCGAATCCATTCTTTTTTACACATCCGAACTCGAGCTCACCTCGGCAAATCACCGATACTAGTCCGACGGGTGCAAAGCAAAATTTTTTAACATCGAGACGAGATGTGCGCACACATCCTCGTCTCAAAAGCTTCCCTTTAGCCAAAACTCTTCGAAAATCTCCTTTTTCAAGCTTAAAAGGTCTTTCAAAACAATGAAATGAGCTAAAAATCAACGCTTAAAATGAACATTGAACCTAGTAGGTCTAACCGAATGCACCTCACACAAACCAACCCACTTCAACATCCTCAACTCAACTAGCTAACCGCTCTCAAGTCAAACCCCTTTCATCCATCCCTTAACGATGAACCGTTAAATGGGCTCGACAAAGCTAACACCTTTCAACTTCGAGATCGACGTGCGACGCTGCCCTCGCCTCAAAAGCTTCCTTTAGCTAAAACCTTTTCAAAAACCCCCTTTTTCAAAACATAAAAGGTCTTTCTAAACAAAGGAATGAGCTAAAATGAATGCTTAGAGTGATCGTGAGTCTAGTGGGTCGAGTCGTGTCACTATTATACGAAGTGAAATACAGGCCTCAGCTGGATACTCGCCGTACTAAGAATCACATAGTCATCCCCTACAAGAAACGAACCTACACCCGCAAAATGGCTGGCGATGATGATGTTAACGCACTCCGTGAACAAATCACCAAGTCGATCGACGACCTCAACGCCGCTAAATCACCACAAGACCGAGATAAGGCGTTTGGAGCAACGATCAAGGACAAGACCGACACGCACGCCTCCATCCACACTCTCGAGGCCCTTAACCAACAGGACAATGAAGGCTTCACCGAGTATCTCTCTCGATGGAAAAAGCTAAGCGCCGCAATTCCAAATCGCCAGATGAGGACGAACTTATGCCTAAGTTCATAAACAACCCGCGACCCGTATCAATTATACATGCGACAAAGAACATCCAAGACTTCGAACAACTCATCCGGGGTCGGCTTCAGTTGAAGACGATCTTAAGATCGCACGATGGCCGATACACCGCCATACCTACCAAGATAACTCACCAAAATCTCCTCGCAGCGACCAAGAGTGAGGAAAACTACAAATGGGACGACCTTGACGATCTGCAACCAAAAGCTACGGGAGCTTCATGCCTTACACTAGGGCATTCCATAGGTTGGTTGAAAACAACTACCATACAACCAATCGGCCTACTAGCGAGCCGCTCAAGACAAAAAGCCAAAATTTTGGAACCCAAATGCTTATCAGGCATACCACAGGCAAAGGCCACGACACGTAAAATCGCTTCAAATCAAGCACGCCATCCAAGATCTCATCGACCAAGGAAAGCTCGACAAACCGTCTCAAACGCTCAACGACGCCAACCGCTTTCGCCGACCACACAATCTTCGTGGGATCACCTCCCATTATGAATCGCATAACAATATCAAATCAGGCGACAATCAAATCATCGACGCCCGCTCAACGATAAAGGGACGAATGGCCTATGTCCAACCAAGCCACGGTCCAACATGACGAAAGGATTAAACCCAAATCATCCGACAAAGATCACCCTCCATATAACCCTACGATCTTCACAGGATCACTTCCTCCCATAGATCACTCAGACTTTGTCATGCCCGAAAACAACCCAACCCCTAACGCAGACATTGGGAATGAACTGACGTGCGAGGATGCGCCTATAAAATGCAAACCATCACGACTTAAAAGGAAGATGGCGATAACGGAGGCGTTGGCAAACGCAAAGAAGAAGAAATCCTCTTAGGATCTAATCATTTAGGTGTCGCGTCACCCGTCGACACACCTTCTAGTTTTAGCTTAGACTTTTTATGATTTGTCAAACAATTCTTCTTTAATGAATAATACGAATAAGTTTGCTTATGTCTCGTCTCAAGTTAAAAACAAACAAATAAACAATGAACAACAGACAAAAATTAAACAAAACAATCAAACAATACAACATAAAAAACCGTGCAATAAAAATGAACTAACGAATGAATAATCGTTAATTAAATACATTGCAAATATCGTGAGCAACCCAACACAAACCCCACTTTCCCTAAGCCTTTGAAAACATAAATGGATTAAATAACCCACGGTTATCCTAACCCATTTATCGCGTGTTTTTTCACAAAGCATAACCCAAGAATTAGAACGCATTCTTGGTGAGTCTTTCAAAGCGAACTCACGGCCCTTGGCCTTTTCGAACCCTTCTAAACAAAATTTTTTCAAACGACTCATTGTCGAACCAGCCCAATAAATAACATCTCTCGCTATACCCAAGGATGGCCAAGCCCAATCTTGTGGATTCTAACATCGGATCGAATGGCTCAAACCACCTCGATCCATTTCTCCTTTGACAAAATCCATGTGGACGAGCAAGCTCGTCCTCATCGCATTGTGACACCTTCGACTTAAATAGCTTAAACGCCATTTCGAGCATCCACCAATAGGATCTTAGCAACACACCGTTAACATAAACTTCTAGCCTTCTAGCACCAAACATCGCCGAGCATAAAACGTTTTAAAATATTTCTAGCTCAAAATCGGCCGCATGACTCGCGGTCATCGCAACCCTTTTTATCACAAAACTCTTTTCAAACCCAAGAATGTCAGCCCATTCTCGAGGAATTTCACAAAAAACAAATCGAACGGCTCAAGGCTTTTTCTATTTTCAATATAAGCATTTTTCGAAGGTTTTCACTAGCCCAAAACCTTCTAGGATCAAGCATTCCTCTTTTCGCAAAAGCACAAAACTCGAGAATGTGCAAACTCAACCCCGCGAACCTTCGATGTCGGACCAAGTGGCTTTAGCCGCTTCGGTCTAACTCTTCCTTAAGTAAATGCATGAAAACGGGCACTACCGTTTCCACCGCATTTTCGAAGCACCCTCGGTTCAAGTAGCTCATCACTACCTTGAATCATCTCTTGCACAGAGTCGAAATGTGACAACACATTTCAACTCGAAACACCTTTTACATCAAGCCAAAATGTGACAACACATTTTTGCTCAACAAAACATCCTGCTTTTCGCCGAAAACAAAACTTTTGCAAAATCAAAGACAAATCTAAGTATGCATGAAACGAGTCCCGACGCGAGCATCAACCCCATCCAAGACATGTGCGTCTCGAGCACCCAGCGAAGAATCCATCAAGGCGTCACCGACGATCTCACGGATCTCCTCAAGAAATTCGAGTCTTTTCTATACGGGTCAAGTTCTTAAGCATCGAGTCAAACTCTGTCAGTCTAGGGCAATCGAGTCTCCGACGTACGACATTTTTAACAAACCGAAAAAGGAATAAGTTTGCCTACAACCCAGCTTCCTTTTTACACACTTTTCCCATAAAAAAAAAAAACACAATTCTACACCAACATACATTGCATCCCAGGAACAATTATCCTAGGGAGATCTACGCCGGGTACGAAGGTCCAAGTCAACAACTAAATCAAGGACACAAAGACAAGAAAGCTTCCGACGACTAAACACCTAAGGTTCACTAGTCTACTTTTAGTCTACTACTCCGCTGCTTTTGGAGGAGGATCCATTAATTTGGAGCTCCACAAGGGTCATGAATTTGATCGCGACTAAAAGTACGAGTATTCATGGATCGCCCTCCGCATACTCGATCGCGTGCCTAATAAGCAAACGAACTTGTCAGAGGAGCCCGGCGTGATAGACACACGATCACGAGTGACCACCGAGCCACAGAGTTTAGCAAGGTCCGAGCTCAAGCCCAAGCCACATAGGGCGTGAGATATTCTCAAACCAAACGAGAATACAAGGAACAAAGATCAAGAACCAAAGTCACCAAAAAGCAAAATCTCAAAACTCCAAAAGCTTAAGAAGTCAAAAGCTCAAGAAGTCAAAAGCCTAGAAGCAAAGGTTTTAGAAGTCAAAAGCCTAGAAGCAAGAGCTTAAGAAGTCAAAAGCTTAGAAATCAATAAGCAAGGGGCCGAACCCCAAAAGCAAGAAGTACCGACGCCCAGAAACAAGTGGCCAAGTCTTTGTAAGTCCAAATTGAAGACTCGACAGAAGCAACAAGCAGCCTAGATCGACTGAGGAGAACCCACCCTTAGGATGCAATTATCAGGGTTAAACACATAAACACCCCTTTCGGACCAGCGGGTCCTTAAACACGCACCTTTCCACATAAACACCTCCTCACCAAAACAAACACATCCCTTTTCGAACTACGCTAGGTTTGATTCCGTACCTACGGATACGTAGGCCGCTCACTTGAGCTCAACCAACCCTTTTACACAAAGCATCCCTATGTCTAAAGCTTCCAAAGCCAAGGACATCCTCACAAAAATCCACAAAAATCCACAAAAATCCAAGGCAAACTGTTTCTTTATCGAGGCGTTAAAACGACTACGTAGAGACGAAATTGTGCTAGACCTAGGAGTAGTACTCTGCTTTTTCGTCTAACCTTGTTCGTTTTGCAGGAATAACAAAGATGCCAATCAAGGCAACCATGAGTCGCCAAGCCGGGGGCTTTACCGATGCACGTGTCACAGTCACTTACATCCCTATCAATGTCGAGTCTCGAGTCACGCATACGATTCGTCTTTGTTTTTCAAACTTTTCGGCATTTTAAGCATCCCATAAACATTGACTCGGATATCGAGTCAATTCTCTTCCAATCAAACAATTTAGCGACATTCAAACCGCTCCTTTCAAAACTTTTCAGTTCTGGAAACGATCCCACGAGCCGATACACTAATTTCAAACACGCTTTTTCAAACATGCGTCCTCAAAATAGCTAATCACCTTTCAGAATTAACTCAACACTCAAAACTTCGCTTTTCCAAAAACATGCTTTCGCAGAAGCAAAATGTGCCTTTCGAAAATGCATCTCAAATCCTTGAAACGCATCTCGAATCTTCGAAGCTAAAGCTTTTCCCAAATTTAACTCACCATTCGAGTTAACATACTTTGAGAAAAAGCACTCTTCGAATTTAACTCACTCGAGTTAACACATTTTGAGCGAAAGCACTATCGAACTACGCCGGTTTGATTCCACATTCGTGGATACGTAGGCAGCTTACGCAAAGCACAACCGAATCTAGCACTACACCCCACTCCGTGTTGTCATGAGATTCCCCCGAATTCTCATCCTCGACAACTAGGGGCTTCTCAACCTTTGCACTCAAGTGACCCTCCACGGTCTTCACAACTCTAGCTTAAGCTCACAACGTCAAAAACCCTTTTTCATCTTACATGAAGCCTTACAACCGACATTTCAAGCGTTCATTTTTAAAGCTCATTTCGACAACTAAAATGAACCTTTCACAAAATGATTTTTTTTTTTTTTAACAAAAAAATTTCAATCCGAACATCTCAATCGGGAATCATTTCACTTTCAAACCCAAGCCTACTAACTATACAGGTCCACGGAAGCACAATACAGCACGGAAGCGAAAGACGACGAGAAAAACTACAAGCCCAAGCCAAGCTACAACGAACAGTCATGTAATGAAGGGTTCACACAACCCTTATTACACAAGATCACCTAGACAACTCAGGGTGAAGACGACGGTACTCATCAAAGTCACGCTGAACCCGAGCCATCTCAGCGCAACTCCTAATCCACCCACGCTACATTATTCTCCATTTTGCCTTAATTTCGACCAAATTAAGCCAAACTACGGGGGAAATTTCAAAACCAAACACCATACTCTTCACTTTGACTCAGTTTTCATTCAAAACTTAGTCAAACTCGAGGGGGTAATCCGAAAACACCCTTTATCCTAATGCAACCCATAGCCTTTTACATAGTTTGACTATCGTTATATTATAACTCAGTCAAACTGGGGGCTCACATACACCGACACCATGACCAAGACAACTGGGGGATGACGCTTTCTATCAAGAATCAACCTTTACAACGAAAAATGGGATAATTTTTCGCATTTTTGCATTTTTGAAGACACCCTTGCCATAAACACACACACCTCCGGTTGAGCGACACCTCCAGAACCGCTACAAACATGAAACATGCACGCTAAAAGCATAACACTTCCATGTGTGCATCAAACAAAAACCACCCGAACGTCGGTCCTAACACCAAACACCCTAACATGTCCAAGAAACATCCCAAGCACCACGCATTCCAAGTCCGAGAGAGATGAGTATCACATGAATCCAAACGAATCACCAGATACCACGTCTCATGGTCAAAGCAGGCGAAAATGAAGATTTCAGAAGACAATCGCAGAATTCGAATTATTCCGGATTTGAAGCCGCGACATGTGTAAATGAGTTCACGTTTGAAGTCGCCGATTGATAAGAGATTCCCCGGAGGAATCACTAGTCAACAAGGCAATTTCTGAGGCGTTTTTTGTTCCACGTTGTCTCTCCTTACTAGGCTCGTCAAGCCCAAGTATTTTTTTCATGCACGCAAGCTTTCATGGTTGAGGCGTCACCTACAATCCGCCATACGCGTGTATTAAGCCTTTAATACATGGTACAGAAGCAGAAACACGAACACTCTTCGCAAGTCCTTACACCCTCTTACACGTCCCTGTGGAGTATCACTTCTTCCCCATGGAGTCCACACACCTATACAGACATTTCCCACGGGGTCCAAGACAATTCCTGCGACTTCCCCAACAAATCACTAGCCTACACCCCTGCGACATTCTTCCCAGCAAATACACCTCTACAAAGCATCTTGAACGAGTTATCCTTCAACTTTGGAGCATAGACACCAAACGTCTACATCAACACATACAGCAAGTCCAAGCATCTACACCAGCTACAAGACACCAACACACTTGCAATTACACGAAGCAGTATACATGAGCACGTACACCTTCCTCGGACCATGATTCCCGGCGAACGCCTGCACCCCTTATAAGACGAAGCACCAGCACTCTTCCACGAGACCAAACAACTACAACTACACCTACGCTCCTCGGCGAGACCATACCTATACAGACTATTACTTCTCCAACAGATACTACACTAAGCACCTGCGCTCCTCGGCGAGACCCAGCACGACATCAACAATGGCATTAGCGTCAACAACGGCATCAGCGTCAACAACGGCATTAGCAACAACCCCAGCACGACATCAGCAACGGCATCAGCATCAACAACGGCATCAGCAACAACCCCAGCACGACATCAACAACGGCATCAACGTCAGCAACGACATCAGCGACACAACGACGAAGGCACTCTACAGGCCGGCAGGCCCTTACAGGTATGCACGGACCGCCACGTCCTTAAAATGCGCACGTCCCTCCCCGCTTAGCCCGGTTCGAAGTCCTTGTCTCACCCATGGACACATGCTTCGTTCCGCTAACTGTATCGAGACTGTAATGGTCCGGATATGGTCGTGGAGTTTGACTTTCGCTCTAGTCCGAGCTCAGTCAAACTGGGGGCTCTGTGGATACCCATATCCGTACCTTCCCACACAAAACCCTGTGATGTAACATGGACTTTTATTACGCATGTTTTAACGTTGACTTAGACGGTTCTACTAATGTCGAATTCATTTTGAGTCGTTTGAAATGTTAAAATGATTTAGGTCGCCTCACATCACACTTAAATAACGTTCATTTTGTCCATTTGGAGTCTAGCTAGGTCCTTGTCCTGCTTCATTTGGCATGAGCTTCGCATTTGCACTACAATTAGTCCTTTTACATTAACGAGGTCTAATTCAAAGATTCTAAATCCTAAATTTAGGCCGGCTAGATCTTCCCTTTAGCCTCCTCTTACAAAATACAACCTCACGTCTTACCTTATTTCACAAAATCTATGCAAATACACCTTTTTCATTTTTCGGTCTCGGGCAAACCGAGCTCAAACCCGACCTTTGGCCCGCACTCCAAAGCTCCTGAACATCAAAATATCTCGAAATATCCTAGGCCTTTTCCTTGACGCGCAAGTAAGGATTATACTAAATCTTTTCGAGATATAATCAAACCGGAACTAGGAAACTACGCAAAAACCACACCTTCAAACCGCATAGTCTTATGCGGTTTGGGGCAACCGCATAAGCCTATGCGGTTTGCCTGGGCAACCGCATAAGGCTATGCGGTTTCCTGGCTTGTTTTTATCCCCCGGTTTCCTAATTTCTCCCAGGGTTTTTGTATATATACACCCCTATACCCTGACCTCGGGAACCTGATTCACAAACCCGGTTTTCACGTGAAACACACTACAAAACTCTCTCAAAGCCTCACGCACTCAAATCCTTGAGTTCAACACACCATCCCGTGTTGTATTCATCCTCCTTTAAGTTCAAGAAGCGGCTCTGCCCAGATCTGAGCGTCGAGGACCAGATAGTGCGATCCACTTGGATCAAAGTTTTTCTTATTTTCTATGGACTAACAAAGGGGACTACACTCTAGCGCCCGACTTTGGCACCGAGCGCGCTTGCATTCCAAGTGTTCTATTTACTTCGGGTACACTTCATATCCGATGACACGCCAAAGTCGCATAAGCAACCGACCCTTTTAAAATAAACCAATGGACAATTGAACTTTATTTTATTTGCATGCATCTTGCACCTTCTTATTTTGCATTAAAATCAACTTAAACAATGAATTCGACCTTTAATCAAAGCGTTTCGTTAACAAGTTAAACATGCTAAACTGAGGGTTTTAATCAATCTTTTTGCATCTGCATCTGCATTCTTTTACAACTTTATCGCACTTGTACGTAGCGATAACATTAGCTCAAATATCATCTTACATGGATTGTTCTAGGTCAGTAGAGGCTATTTTTACATAGGCTTTTCTAAAAGGTTTTCATAAATCATTAATTGAATTAACTCTTTTTCTAAAGTACCCTCACCCCGAATCCAATCTGGTTTCACAAGCCTTAGACCTAGGGGTGTCGGCGTGCTCCAAAATCTAGGACATGTCTTTAGGCTTAGGACATGATAGCAGGTTCCTAATTTCCGCGATAATTAGGTGGCGACTCCAAACAGTTCTAAAAGGTTTTCTAACTTAATCTTTTTAACTTAATCCGCCCTTAAGCAAGACGCCGAGTTGGGTCCCTCGTCTTCGATTCCCGGGTTCCACACACACGCTTCTCCTTCCTAACGCCAAGGACTCCGAGGCTCCGAGCCTTTACGTTAACTTGTCTCAGTGCAAAACGCTCACCACTGCTAACTACACTCAGTGGGCGTTTCAGATCCGTGCCTTCCTCGAAGGCATGGAACTATTCGGCTTCGTAGACGGGTCTCACCCCTGTCCTGCCGCCACTCTCACTTCGGGTGACAAAACCACCGCGAACCCAGCTTTTACGACTTGGTCTCGCCAAGACAGCCTTCTTCAAGGTGCTATTGTCGGCACCCTCGAAGACTCCGTTGCGGGTCAGGTTACTGAATGCAAGACGTCCAAAGCCGTGTGGGACACTCTAAAGTACTTATTCGGCAGACCCACTAGGACTCATATCAACTCGATTAAACAACGCCTTGAGTCCATTGTCAAACTCCCGACTCAATCCATCACTGTGTATATGCATAGCATTAAATCGTGTACCATTGAACTTGCCCTACTCGGGAAGCCGATGGACCCTGAAGATATTACTGCTAAAGTCCTCCGGGGACTTGACTCGACTCATTATCGTGCTATCAAAGAATCCGTCGATGCTCGTGACACGCCGATTTCGTTCGATGCTCTTCATGAAAAGCTGCTCAACCACGAACTCCAACACCCTGAAAACAAACCTGACACGGCTCCGCCTGCTGCTGTGTTTGCCGCTAATTATCGCGCTAATAGTTCGCGCTATCCTCCTCGCCCAGCCTATTCATCGGATCATGCCTCCAATGCCTCCAAAGATGTTCTGATATGTCAGTATTGCAGCTACAAAGGTCACGGTTTCCTTAACTGTCGCAATTTCAAGAAGAATCACCCCTCGTTTAAACTCACGCCCTACACTCGTCCCAATCGTCCACCTCACCAACCACCACAGGCTCATACGGCTGTTGCTGCTACTCCGCTCTCCTCGGCTTGGCTTGTGGATAGTGGTGCTACGCATCATATCACCAATGATCTTTCAACTCTCGCTCAGCACTCTCCGTATGATGGCCCTGATGACGTAGTGATTGGTGATGGCTCCTCCCTTCCGATTGCAAACATAGGTTCTTTTCACCTCTCCTCTAACTCCTTTTCTATGTCTTTTTGCAACGTCTTACATGTACCTCTGATTTCTCGTAATATTCTCTCTGTCTCACAATTTTGCGCGGATAATAATGCTACAATTGAGTTCTCACCCACGTCTTTTCTGTTTAAGGATACTTTGACGAACCAAGTAATTCTCCACGGCTCTCTTGAACACGGCACCTACTTGTGGCAGCCCTCTCTTACCCGTGCTCTTCCTGCTGTCGTCTCCTCCCCGTCTCTCGCTTTGTGGCATCATCGTCTTGGGCATCCGTCCTCTTCAGTTTTTTCTTACATTAAGACTACTTATTCGTTACCTGTTTCAGTTTCTCGTTTCGATTATTGTAATGCGTGCAAAATAAATAAATGTCCCAAGCTTCATTTTTCTATTTCCTCACTTACATCTACTGCTCCTTTAGAGTTGCTTTTCACTGATGTTTGGTCCTCGCCCGTACTCTCTGTCGACAGCTTTAAATACTATATTTTGTTTGTCGATCATTATACGAAGTACTCTTGGCTCTATCCCCTAAAGAAGAAGTCTGACTCGTTGCAAGTTTTCAATCAATTCAAATTACTTGTGGAAAAATATTTTAACAAACCAATAAAAACAGTGTTTTCTGACAACGGCGGTGAGTATATCAAAATCACCCCTTCGCTCCGACAACAGGGCATCTCCCATCTTACTTCCCCTCCCCACACGCCCGAACACAATGGATATGCCGAAAGACGACATTGCCATATTGTCGAAACTGGTCTGTCACTCTTAACTCACGCTAATCTTCCGCTCACCTACTGGAATCATGCGTTTAGCACTGCCATATATCTAATTAACCGTCTACCCACACCCACGCTTGATAATGCCTCCCCCTATTTACGTCTATTTAACAAACAACCTAACTACACTAAACTTCGAGCCTTCGGATGTCTCTACTACCCATGGCTTCGCCCCTACTCCACTCACAAACTTGATCCAAAATCCATCTCCTGCGTCTTTTTAGGATACTCGTCCACTCAAAGTGCATACCTTTGCCTTGACCCCACAACTCAACGCGTTTATACCTCGCGGCACGTCTCCTTTGTCGAGACAGAATTTCCCTATCCTCGTCTAACAACTGTTGTCAACTCTCACGCACCCACCACTAATCCCACGCCGCCTCCTGTAACTGACTCCTGGTACGACTCCTCTATCACGTTTCTACCTCCCACAAACCCCACCACTGCGCCACAAGAACAACAATCCCAGACTTCAACTCCTCCCACCGTATCTCCCTCTAACCTTCTTACTCCTCCCTCGTCCTTGGCACCACCTGCTACTCCTCCTCTCCCTACTTCGTCTTCCCACCAACCTGTTGCCACAGCACAGCATGCTCCACTACCACGCCCTGTCACTAGACTATCGAACAATATTCGCAAACCAAATCCCAAGTATGCTCAACTTGCGGTCGTCGCATCCCCACATTCGCTTCTCACTACCACCAAGCAGGCCCTCGCATCACCTCACTGGCGCGCCGCAATGATGGATGAATACAA
This sequence comes from Dianthus caryophyllus, assembly GCA_023091065.1. Lineage (NCBI taxonomy): Eukaryota > Viridiplantae > Streptophyta > Magnoliopsida > Caryophyllales > Caryophyllaceae > Dianthus > Dianthus caryophyllus. The sequence goes on along the minus strand of JALGRB010000019.1, from coordinate 2,888,115 downwards.
TGCCCTAACTCGAAACAAAACTTGGACTCTCGTTCCCTCAGAAACTGCACAAAATGTTGTTGGCTGCAAATGGGTATTCCGCGTAAAATACAATCCCGACAACACCATTCAGAAATACAAAGCACGCCTCGTAGCAAAAGGCTTCCATCAACAACATGGTGTTAACTATACTGAATACATTGATCCGTAGTTAAGCACATCGCCGTCCGCCTAATTCTCTCCCTTGCTCTCAATCACAATTGGCCTCTGCGTCAACTTGATATTAACAATGCCTTTTTACAAGGCACTCTCCATGACACTGTCTACATGTCTCAACCTCCCGGGTTCATTCATCAAGACTCCGCCACCCACGTCTGTCGCCTTCACAAAGCCATCTACGGCCTTAAACAGGCCACTCGCGCCTGGTACACTGAACTTAAATCCTACCTCATTCGGTTTGGCTTTCAATCATCACTGGCCGACCCCTCTCTCTTCGTCTACAGAAAAGACAAAGCCATTCTATACGCACTAGTTTATGTCGACGACATTATCGTTACAGGCTCCTCACCCACTCTAAACGCAGAATTTATCAAGCAACTATCCACTCGTTTCTCTCTAAAAGACTTAGGGACCCTCTCTTACTTTCTCGGCGTGGAAGTAACACCTAATCGCAATGGTCTGCTACTCTCTCAAACGAAGTACATTCATGACATCTTGCAAAAGCATGACCTACTTGACTGCAAACCATCACCCACTCCAATGCTAGCTTATCCTCCACTTGGCACAAACCCGAGCTCACCTCCGTGTGACGCAAAAAGCTATCGCTCTACCATCGGCAGTCTCGATACACATCACTCGCTCACTGGGATCTCTCTCTTTTGCTATAAACAAATTAGCCCAGTTCATGCAACAACCCCAATCTACTCACTGGACTGCTCTGCATAAACTGCTACGCTACTTACGTGGAACAATGCATCTTGGCTTACACCCACCGATGCACTTTCTTCGCCATGCGTTCTGACGCAGATCGGGCCGGGCGACACAAACAACTATCTCTCCACTACCGGCTACATTGTCTATCTAAGCAAAAACCCGATTGCGTGGGCATCAAAGAAACAAACAACCATCGCTCAATCATCGACTGAAGCAGAATTCCGTGCTGTCGCTGACACCACGTCTGAACTCCTCTGGGTCAAGTCCCTGGAACTTGGCCTTGGGCCGACCTCTCCTCCCACTATCTACTGTGACAACTTAAGTGCCACTCACTACTCTGCAAATCCAGTCTTCCACTCCCGTATGAAACATGTTGCTCCAGCTTTTCATTTTGTACGTGAACAGGTTCAAACAAGTGCGCTAAGGGTAACGCATATCAATGGAAATGACCAGCTCGCCGACGCCCTCACCAAACCTCTGCCGCGGCCCCGGTTCGAGATGCTTTCATCTAAGATTGGCCTCGTCAACGGACAGTCCATCTTGCGGGGGAATGTTAAGGATAAAGATCCTTGTGATAATATCAAATCTCTATCTCCTACAAATATGGAAACCCAGCACTAATTTGATCTCAAATACACACTGATTGATTATCCAAATCAATCACCCAAATTCTTTCCTTCCTTAATTTATTATATTCCAAAGTTTAGGATGTATGACTTAGTATATACTCTGTAAACGTTTATGTAATTTGCAACACATTCAATACATATTATTCATTCACTGCTACTCTTTCCTCTACACTACTGCCTTTGCATTTATACCATTGATGTTTTTGAAAACAGAGGGGTATCATATAGAAATTAGAAAAACACAGAGGTATCATGAAGAATAACCCTTTATTTTTTTTTATTTTTTTTTTTATTTTTTTTGTATGGAATAGAGAAATTGTAGTTACCCATTTCTAATTACACAAATTTTTACAAGAGTCAGACCTTACAATAAATTATTGTAAGTCCGCGTCATTTGTAACCGTTTATATAGCTTTTGTAATATTTAAATGATAATCACACTACAAGAAAAAGCCTTATTAGCAACCAACTAAATTGGTTGCAAAATGCCTAAAATTAGTTGCAAAATGGATTTAGCAACCAACTAGCAACCAATTTTTGATAGTTGCAATAGGCTCAGTTGCTAATCTGATTTGGTTGCTAAAAGGTTGCTAATTTGCGACTAATTTAATATAGTAGCTGATTTGCAACCAATTAAGGTTAGTTACTAATTTGCAACCAATTTATTTTAGTTGCAAATTTGCAACTGATAGCCGTAATTGGTGGCTAATCCGCAACTAACAAATTAATAGCAAACTTGCAACCAAATGGATATTTGGTTGCTAAATGTATTTTGTGACTCAAAAAAAAATACCCTCTCCTAATTGAGAGGATTAATACATACGATTAATTAATTAGTATTATTAGTTAATCCAAAAGAAAAACAAATCAAAATTAAATCTTTCAATCTTTCAATTACCATTAACTCCTACTCACAATAGTCCAAATCTACTTTCAATTACAAAAAAATCCAGACAATCAAAACCCATGAAATTCTCAAATTAAATAAAAACCCTAAAAAAAAAATCACCCGATTTCAACAAAACCCTTATAAACCAAAAAAATCACCAAAATTAAACAAAACCCTAAAAAAATGAATACACCAAATTAAACAGAACTCCGTAAATCAAAGGCGAGAGTGAACTTCTCCGATGACGTCAGAAAAGAAACAAAGTGGTCGTCGTGAAGGTCAAGTACGGTGGATCCCGTGAGTGTTAGATCCGAGAAGGCATTGGCGTGATGGCGGAGAAGATTTCGGTGTGACTCAGGTGGTCGCCTTGGGTGACCGGTGAAAGCGGTGGAAGCCAGGCAGTAGCGTGGTATTATCGTAGACTGATTAATGATGGTGATGTTCTTGTTGTTGTTGGGTGAATGTTGTTGAGGGATATATTTTTTATTTTTTTTTCTTTGTTGAGTTGTTGTTTGAATGGAATAATTAGAAAATGGAGGTTAGAAGGAGAGAATGAGAATAAGAATAAGATTTATTTTCAGATCTAAAAAATTAAGAGAGGGAGCAAGGGAGATAGAAAGAGAAGAGAGTGAACTGTGTTGAGTAAGATAACAATTGAAAAATACTTTGTACAAAGAGCTGCGGGTGCGAAGAGTAGGGTTTGTTTTTGTGGGAAGCCCATGTGATTTACTCTAGTGTATTACTCCGTATACAATTACAAGGAGACAGTGAAGTGTGTAAAAATACAAGGAGTGTAACTATTTTGTTCTAGTTTAGGTAGTACTCCGTATATTCTAATACAATCAAAATTATGTTACTTATTGAGTGGATAGTTACTTATTTAAATGCAACAAGTATTTGGATGCTAATTAGCAACCAAAAATATTTAGTCGCAAATTTGCAACCAATATTTGAAACCCATGTGCTAACGGTTGCTAATTTGCAACAATTAAATATTTAGTTGCTAAATAGCTACAAATTGTTGCAACTACTTTTAAATTGGTTACAAATTAGCAATCGATAAATATTTCGTTGCTGATTTGCAACAAAAAAATTGCAACCAATATCCAAATGGTTGCCAATTTGCAACAATTAAATAATTAGTCGCTAATTAGAAACTAAAATTTGCGACTAACATTTATCGAGTTGCTAAATTGCAACTAAAGATGAATTAGTTGCTTTTTAGCAACTAATTTATAGTTAGTTGCTAAAATTGGTCGCTAAAGAGACTTTTTCTTGTAGTGTCATGATTAGTTGTTACTAAAAAATTTTAGTACCCTTGTAAGTGACTTTAGTACTCCCTCTGTCTCAGTCATTTGTTTACAGTTTGACTTTTTTCCCCTCACAAAAAAGTCAAATTGTAAACAATTCACTGAAACAGAGGGAGTAAATTTGTTTCATGATTTTGTACCTTTTGACTGTAATTTGTACCTTGGTCTCACATTAACTTTATGTGAGTTTTGTCTCACAGAGTCACAAGAGAATTACTGTTCTAATTAATAGTTTTGAATCAAACCTATAATGTTAATTTATTTATTTTTAACATTATGTTTTTAAAAAATAAACACTCCAAATTTGATCAACTTGACATTTTTACAGTCGTTTTCTCTATTCATATATAAATTCTTTTATAAAATATATATTTTACGTACTTTGTATTAAAGATATTTTTCCGATAAATAGAAATTTTTTAATGAAACGTATTTTATAAGTTAAGAATCATTGTTTGTCAAATTTAAAAACAAATAACTATCAAAAATTAATATGGAAAAAACACGTCGAATACAAATGACTATAACTATCAAATAACGTATTTTAGACTATGTAGAGTTCGTCGTTATTTTGTTTATTTGTGTACGAAGAGTAAAGAATAATGTTTAACAAAACAAGAAAATAATTTTACTCACCTTTACGTTAACCCAACTCTTAAGTATAGAATCCTATCTCTTACTTGTTTGTATCAATCATATATATAAGAGACCACTCTAAACCCCTAAAGAATTACAAACCATATAATTACATAAAACACAAAACACCGTACCTCTCAATAATAATCAATAATCATGCGAGAAAGCAATAATAATAATAGTGGAAAATTTAGTCCAACAAATATCATTAAATGGGTATTTCATTTCATATCAAATATAATACAATATCTCATAAACCTCATAAAGCAAAATAAAAACTACCCTAGTGAAGAAGACATAGAATTTTATGATGCAATTGGTGTAAGCAATTGTCTTCACCAAAATGAGGCGGAAACGTCAATACGAGGTGATCAAATACGAGGTCAGGATCAAACAGAAGCCGAAACAATTACGAAGAATGGGAAAATATTAGAAACGAATATTGTGAGGCATGAAGAAGGTGGCACAAGAAAGAGTCTTAGAATAAGGAGTAAAGCCGAGGAAATAGAGATAATAAATAATAATGGTAGTAATAATAATATTAATGGTAATAATAATACTAAAAACAGGCAAAAAGACAAAGGAAAAGCAAAAATGATAGAAGAAAATAATGAAGGTCAAGGAAAAAATAAAGGTGGTAGACGTATGATGCCTATTATTTCTAGGGTTTTTACTAACATTAATGAGAAATCTGATGAATTTATACGTAGTAGGAAAGAGGCTATGCAAAAAAATTATAGCATGGATGTTAAGAAAGAGTAGAAAATATTTAGGATTTTATTTTGTTCTCGAAAAGTCGAAAATAAGATTATAAGTTCGTAGTGTTCTGGATTTTTTTTTTTGGGAGTATGTGTATAAATTATATGTAGTACTCTCTACGTTTCGATCATTTGTAGCCTTTTTATTTTGTAAATTAACGATTTTTTTATATTATAAGTTGACTTGGTCAAGATGATCATTAAATTAAAAGGATAGCAGTTATAGATAAAATATTTTGGAATAAAATAAGATGAAAAATTAATTTTATAAAAGCACAATGATTCATTTACGTCGATTTTTCAAAATAAAAAGGTATACAAAGGACTGAAACGGATGGAAAAATAGTTAATAAATAACTCCGGTTTGTTTGGGAAGATTAGTTGAAAATGTAGTTGAAACTGAAAAACTAGTTGAATGTATATATAAAAAAAAAAGGTAACTAAAAATTAGACTAATAAGTTAGCTAAAACTAATTATATAGTTAGGTAAAATAACTAATTGAAATAAAAATCAAAATAAAGTAAATAACATAAAAGAACATGATTATTATTGGTATTGTTGTTATTAAATTACTTTGAACAATTCAATAAAAATTATAAAATTAATAATTAGTTATTTTTCTAAAAAAAAATAAGTTAAAGATAAATCTTGAATAAGTAATTCAAAAACTCATGTTCATACATGGAGATATTTAGATGATGTTCCACCCTATATTAAAGTAGTTATAAGTTATTTAATAAACTCTTCATAAATAAGGAGTTACAAATAAAATATAAAAAAATTGTACAAATGTTCACATAAAATACCAAGCACTTACAGTAAAAAAAAAAAAAAAAAAAAAAAAAAAAAAAAAAAGAAAAAAAAAAGAAAAAAAAAAAAGTAACTGATGTTTTAATCAAATCAAGTAATTACTCTAATAAGCTACCTAAAATACCCAACCAAACAAAAGTAACTGATGTTTTAATCAAATCAAGTAATTAATCTAATAAGCTACCTAAAATACCCAACCAAACAATACTTTAAAGTGGTTGATCTGTAAAGATCATTTAAAATATAAGTTTAATTAATATTTTATACCTCAAAAAACTTTCATTCTAAAATTTAATTTGTACCTCAAATAACTTTCATTAAAAACTTGTACCTAATTATTTTTATTACTCCGTATTTCATTATCTATACTTTAATCTTATTTTTAATAAAAATACTAACGGAATAACTAATAAGGCGACTTAAAAAACATGTTTCGTGACGAGAAATTAAAATAAATTTGTTGCAAATTAAATATTTGCAACAAATACTGAATTTTAGAGACAGAATATTTTCGCAGGCTAAATAATTGATTTGGCGCCGTTATTTAGTGACGGATTTATATTTTCGAAAAAAATTCCACCACAAACAAAAAAAGATGAAAAAACTATAAAAAGTTTGCGACAAAATTTCCGTTGTAGAAAAAAAATCAATGAAAACAATCGTCGTTAATGTTGACCAATTCAATCTGCCCAAATTAAAAAAATTCGCCGCTATTTTTTTCATATATCCGCAATCCCAAATCACTTTATTCCAAATTTTGTTATTGCAAATATCATCAGAAAATTTTTTATATATAACACTTGACTTTATTCTTAAACAATTAACTTACAACGAAGTTATATAACCATAGCAAAGATAACTGTAGAAATACTTTGAAAATCTTCAGAAACTCTTCAAACTCAATTTCAAGCCTTCTTTTTACATTAAAATACTGTCAAATTTTTCAATAAGCGACAAAGTCGTCAATTTACAATAATTTCAAGATTTATTTGAGTTCGACATTACGACTAGCTTGAGGGTCTTAGATTCAAATTAATAACCGATTTTTTCTCCTATTTAATTTCTTTTACCATTTTTGTTTTTCTTTATCAAATTATACCCCGTGGGTTTAATGTTTTTGTTTTTTTTCTTTTAATTTCGTCAAATATATAATATTAAAAATAAATAATATTAAAAAAAAGGGCTTTTCCATTCCGTTTTGATGAATTTTAACTAGCGAGTCCCGTATGCGCGGAAAATTGAATGAAAGTCCTTTCCGTTTTAATGAAATTTGACGGGCAAGTCCTATACGCAAGAAGAAGATTGACGAGTTCAGAAAAGTGGCATTCTCGCTGCCGAAATTTCTTTGTTTCTATTTTATTTCTCAGGTTCTCCAATCGTAATAAAGTTCATTGCATTGCCTTTACGATTGCGTGAAAGTATTAGGTAGAATATAAGAAAATGGTATATTATCAGAATATACTATAGAATTAGATATTGTTATCTTACCGAATAAGTTATAATATTATTAGGTTTAGGGTATTATAGTACTGAGAGGTATTTTAAATACTTCACCCCATGTTATGTAATTCAACACAACTATTACTAATAATTTCTTTATGAAACTATTCTCTTTTATAAATATTATCATTTTCAAAATTACGTTTTTTTTGTTCATTTTTTATATAAAACGAACTGGGACTCCTCCTACCTATTTTACAATTTAAATTTCAAATTTTGAGATTTCAAGACGGGATCTCACAATTGCATATGTGTTATTGAAGAGTAAAGTCTTGATCGTCTTTTCTTAGTAAAGATTATTTATGATAAAATACTACTCCGTATGAAGTTTGTGAAAATTAATTTTCAAATGATTTTTCTTCATTCATTATATTTATTCGATATAGAATGATATTTATGAAATTTTAAGATATGGAATTCTTAATATATTAAGATTTTTTAACTTATATTTTTTAGAGTTTACTATTTTATTTGGTAATAATATATAAATCATAGTTCTAAATTTGAACAATTCTAACATCTTAATAAGAAAATGCCTATAGTTCCAGAACGTTTTTATAAACATTTGATATAAATGTCAATTCAATCACCACTTGTATTATCTTACTGATGATCAAAATAAACTTAACGCATGTTGGAATCAGTTAGTTAGGAGGTAGTTTGGGAAAGGTTGTTAGAAGAAGTTGTTATAGTTAGTTGGTTAAACCAAACCCTAACTTGCTCTTCTCACATTTCTATCTATATATACTCAATCATACAACTGTTGTAATTCATTCATTTATTCAGAAATTAATACAAGATTACATCGTTCATAATACTCTCTAAAAATCTTCTCTTTAATTCTCTCACATTTTTCGTTTTTCTCTTTTCTAATTTTCATACTCTGTTTTTCTGTTCATGGTTAATCAACCATGGATTCTAACAACGTTTTTTTTTTTCTCAAATGAATTTTTACTTATCTTATGCATTTGTAGGACACGTATGTTTCATGAGAAAATATGATACTAAAACTAGGTACTAATTAATCTACTGTGCACTATACCCATGAGTACTTAGATCAACTGGTGATGAGTTATTTTAGCTTAACCAAAGGTTTCGAGTTCGAGCCCTGAGAATGCAGTTGTGTTAAACCTGGACTAAACCGGATGTTATACACCAAAATGGGCGCTATTTTTACATGTTATTCAAAAAAGTTTGGATCTTCTGGTTTAAACATCTTTGGCATTTTTAAGTCACTAGAGGTATCAATCTTCACCTTCTGGATTATTCCTCGTCTGGTGTTCGCGGCAAATTTAGACGCTAGAAATGTGGCCCCCAGAGGTTGTTGGCTAGTAGCAGAAGATGTAGTACAAGTCTCGTCGACGTGACCTTCAATAAGCACATGATCTTCATCTCCATGGAAATCATTTTCTTGTCCATCATCTATCATCATATAGTAATAATCTTCTTGTTTTGCAAGTTCCTCTGCCAATTTCTTTTTCTTAAACCGTCTCCAAGCAGCTTGTATAAAGCACGCTCCCCAAGTTCGCCATTGATGAGAATAATACCTAAATAATGTAACAAGAGAATCATATTGGCATTACTTTTGAATCGTGACAAGTTTTTGTCCTTGCAAATAAGGGAAAAAAAACATTGAAAAGTGCTATTTAAACTCAAAATTAAAAGAGAGCAAAAAACATTGTATGTATAATCTATAATCTATATAGTGGGAGTGTTAGTGATATTTTGTTTTGGATATTATCACAAACACTCCCACTATATATGATCGAAAAATATTGTTGCATAGTGATAAGGTTTAACTGTCGCATAGGTACATGACTATAGATTATACATACAATCAAAGGAGTATAAGAGATTGAAAAATGACGATACCTAAAAGAATGTTGAAGCTTTTTGCTTTGGAGACGTTTAAATTGTGTTGCGACATACTTAAGGTCATCAGCTTGAAGAGCAAATGCTTCGACTTCAGTGATGGCTTTAACGGTTCTAGTTGAAGATGGAAGGTTTAGCGTAGACGTAGGTAAAATCGCCCAAGTTAATAATTCTTCCCCACAAAAGTCTCCTTGTCGGAGAATAATAGAGTTATAGAATCCAGAACGACCGCCATATGTTGTTGAACTCTCTAATTGTCCTCGAATTATGAAAAACATTTCCATGACGGGATCTCCTTCTCGAACTAAGTATGTGTCTTTTGTCGTCAATGACGATATAAGTCGTTCACATATTGCATCTAATAGTTGATCATCCATTTGTGCAAAGAAAGGAACCTTACAATGTTGAACAAAATAGTTAGGTTTTATGTTAACCTTTAAACATAATATTAAAGGTTTTAAATTTTCAAGTGGCACCCTCGCATTTTATATGATACCCTTGCCTTTTTAAGAATATCACTTGTACCCCTAAAGTTAAAAAAAAAAAAAAAAAAAAAAAAAAAAAAAAAAAAAAAAACGACCAAAATGCTCTAATCCATCTCTTTTAAATTTTTAGTTTATACAATTTGGATATATTTTGGCAATAATAATTAATCATATCATTAACTTAAACATGTTTAATCAATCATAAATGCTTTTTTTTTCCATTATTTGGCTGTTTATAATTTTAATAATTTTGGTATTTTGAAAATATTTTACAAAAGATAAGGGTACCATTAATATTTTTAAAAAAAGTAAAGTTACGATAAGTTAAAGATTTCACATCACGAAATTGAAAATGTTATAATATGTTTATAAGAGTTGTTTCCCACTAGTTGTGGTTTTGGAATTATGTGCGGATAAATTAGGGCCAAAAATGAGCATTTTGCCTAGAACTATTGCTCATTGCATTATTTTTAGTTTTTATTCAATTGAATAATTAGTGAATACATGTACTCCGTAGTATTTTCAATATATTGAATCTCTATAGGCTAGTAGCAAATTTTAGAACCATGAAATAAAATAATAGATGAAAGAACATTTTTTAATATAAAGAGAATAAAGAGTACTTACTCGTCGAACTAATCCTAAACATAAATGTTTTTGGATTTCTCGTCGAGTATCCAATGGTAAAGATTGTAGAATAGATTCTTCATCAACTCCTCTAGTAGCAAGCCATTTGTATTGGACAAATCGGCGAATGCGGTTTCGTAATTCATCTGGAAGTTGTCTATGTTGCATCCATTCTTCTGTGTCTCTTCGCTTTATTCTCCATTCTTCAATTCGTACCATAATTGATTGAAGATAATTCTAATAATATATATTAATGGAAAACATTATTGACACATTATGCATAACAAAACTATATATATATACTTTTCACATTTCTGTAAATATATTCTTTCAAATTCACTCCATAAATGATACTCCCTCTCATTTACAATGTTCTTCCCATTTATATTTTGGGTAAAAATTAAGAAAGGGAAGATGAAAGGTGTAGAATAAAAGTAAAAGAAATATGTGGGGCCAAAAAACATAATAACCATTAGATTTAGACCAAAATAGAAATGGGAAGAACAAATAAAATGGTCCCGAAAAGGAAAGCGGGAAGATCATTCAAAATGGGAGGGATATCATTGTATCAACAAAAAATTACTTTGAATATCATTGTGAATTTATTTACCCTTTACGAACAAATTTTTTTTTGTCAATTGAAGTGCACACTAAATGATATAACTTTTTTATTTTGTATAATCATATACTCCGTATACCTGTACTTGACCGATCAAGTGAGAAAAAAGGAACAACCCCATCACACAAATAAAGCTGCTGAACAACGTCTCTTCCATAGATGTACTTGTTTCGATACTTTGTCCATAAGAACTACAAGACGAAAAAAAGGTCCATACTTAAAAAATGCACACATGAATTTGTTGAAAATTAAATTAAAGAATAAATTACTTCCTCCATTCCATTAGATTCTTTACGTTTCACTTTTTTGACACTATTCATACGTGTGTAGAATCTTCGATAAAACTTCTAAAATACAAAATAAAAAATAGTCATGTGTGATCTTGTTTTAATTGTCTTAACGAGGACATTATTAATATCAAAATTTTAAAATTTTCGAGAATACGAATCCAAAGATATGAACGAAACAAAACGAGTATTGATGTACGTGCATAAAGCAAACGTAAAGAATCTATTGGAATGGAGGAAGTATTAGTTAACATGTTAAAGGCCACATTTAATAAGGTCCATATTTTTTTATTTTTTTTTTCAAATATGACCTGTTTTGCTGGAGTTCACAAACTGAAATTTCGACGTTTGACTTACCGGAGCATGTGATTTCTTTTCTTCTTCTTACCTACCTCAAACCCAAAATTCATCCCTTACATCCACAAATACACCCCTCAAATCAAGAAAATCAACACTCAAAATCTCAAACCTTGAAATTAATCCATCAAACCTAAAAATACATCAATCAAACCTGAAAATTTATCTTTCAAATCAAACTTATAAATACATTACTCAAACCACCTAGAGTATATCATTCAAACTCCAATATATTACACAAACATTTTATATATAGTCTTAGCACAAAAACATTTATATTCGAAAACACTCTAAAATTCCCACATTTTTATCCTTTTTTAAAATTTTATGAGTTCTTTATCGTTTCTCCCCCTTCTTTATCGTTTTCCCCCTTCTTTATCATCATTTATCCCCCTTCTTTATCAGTAAATGGAAAGAAGAAGAAATGACATAAAATGTTTGGAAATTTGGAGAAGTTTTGGTAAATTTGGAGAAAATTTTGGGTTATAGAGATAAATTTAGATGGAAAAAGAGAATCGCGTGCTCCGATTAGTCAAATGTCATAATTTACTTAATTTTAGTCAAACTTCGGCCAAAAGGTCATATGCGACATTTTTTTTAAAGATAGTAAATTACAAGGTTTTTTTTTTTTTTTTCTTTTCTTTTTTTTTTTTTTTAATGTGATTGTTTTACAAAAAAGACGTTTTTTAAAGATGATATTTCACAATAAAATTGTAATACCATTAACAGCATGCTCGTATTTTGGCGTGTTATTATGGTTCTAAAGAAGTGAGGCCTAAAATCTATAGCTGTCTCAAAATATATGCTATTCAAATATAAATAAAGGGTGTTGCTTAATCATATCCAATTTTTACTTAATTGTACCTAACATTGATGATTTTACCTTTGTCATTTGCATAACGCAATAATTATCTCGCTCTTTCTTTTATCTCTTTCTCCTTCTAACTTACCCCCTTAAATCCTTATCTCCAATCAACCCCGACGACCATCAATGAACAGAAATTAACAAATCACCATCAATAATAATAATAGCAACAAAAAAAAAACATATAGAAAAAAGGAATTACAAAAAGCAAAAAACCTAACAATGCATCCACCACCTGGTCCCGGTGGTCCCCATGATTTGCCGTCAGTGGTCCACGTGGCCTGCCGTTGGTGCCCCCAACGTCACCACCCGACGCCTGTTGCCCCCTCTCATACTGTTAACATCCGCCACCCTTACCATTGTTCCCCACTTTCTACAAGTTCTTCTTTCAGGCCACGTGGACCACCGACGCCTGTTGCCCTCTCTCATACTGTTAACATCCCCCACCCTTACCATTGTTCCCCACTTTCGACAAGTTCTTCTTTAGTCTTTCTATTGGAGTATATAAAAGTATAGAACTTGGATGTAAATTATTGTACGTTATGCAATTCATTAATAACAATTACACTTATATTATTTACATTATATTTGTGTAATTTAACAACTCGTCTTGCCCAATCTCCCAGCCCCACGTTGCTCCCGCCGCCCTGCCCGGGACAGAACAAGTATATCAAAATGAAGTAATTGGTAAAGAAGATATACATACCTAAGACTCTTTAGTCCCCACCAAAGACAATAAAAATAAGTCTGTATAAAACCAGCGGAAGCAACATCATCGGTGAAAGCTTGTGCGAACATTCCAAAATTGAAACGTGCTCCTTTGTGACGAGGGTTACAATTGGCCCGGACATGTGATCCTTTCAACCATACTTGGCGTGCTGGTAGAATTTTACTTTTCTCATCGAAAAACGAAAGTTGACATGGATATTTAGATTTCTCCCCTAAACATTCAACTGTCCAACATGTATGTTGTCTTTGAAGTGCCCACAAATACCATATTCCTCCTATAACCTATATATATATTGTCACTAACTCATTATCATATTCACGTTCATATATTAAAAATTTGCATGAGAATTGAAGGGTACAAATTAAAAAAAAAAAAACGCATAATTAATGAAGTAGCTTACATGACCGGCTAATATGAATAAAAGCATGTTGTAAACAGCACCAGACCAAGCATTACGGGCTGCAATTCCAGTAGAGTTAACAATCTTACGGTTCAAGGGTATCATTACAAACAAACGAGGTATAAATTGTACTAGTACTAGAAGTGCCACCGTATGATTTGTATGTGCTGTCGTTATGCTTTTTAGTGCTGGAACCACAAACCATATCATTATCTGCACATTTTTAGAAATTCTTTTGTTAAGTTTACATGAATGATTATCCCGTCTTATTCATTAAACATAGCACGGTTTATATAGAATTACAAGAATAACCTAATGGGCTGCCCAAGTGGGCTTCATGAATATATAATACACCTATTACCCCCCTCAAGTTGGAGCATGATCGAAAATCAAGGATGCCAAGGTTGTACATTTTGTTTAAGTGTATGATCAAGCGCGAACATAAGAGGCCAAGAGGGCACGCGCCTTCCGAGTTTTTGCAGGATGATAGTTTTCACTTAGTTTTGTTACTACGAATAATGAGTAGTCTGTGACTAGCGATAATCACTTTAATGTTTAAAGTGACCACGTATAAAGCCCATATCCGATAAGAATTTGAGTTCTTTTTATTTTTCATTTTCTAAGCCCATATACAATTAGTTTTTGGTTACAATAAGCGACAAAAGATGTTACCTAATGCGTTCATTTAAAGTGTTCACTTTATACATTATAATGTCACAACAAGCAATAACATTTATGCATACAAATTAAAATGCAATGTACCTGAGGTAGTGGAAGCATTGCGGCCACATCAATGGCAAAACTCGATTGTAAGTATCGTAGGGCGATCGCCTTAGGGTCGGTTATAAGTTCCTTCCGTCCGAAAACTTTAGAATTGTGAGAAATAAACGCGGTTCTAAATTTTAGAAAAATGTGCACAAGATATAGACAATCTGCGATTGTTCTTATGAATGTTATCGTGACAGATAAATTAATATTGGTTTTTACACAAGCTTCACCACATGATGTTGGAACGTAAAAATATAGAGGATCCAGGAAAAGGGTAATTAAGCAAATAACAAAAAAGAGATTGTTCCATTTTACGATGAATCCGCTACGAGGGTTATGAATTTTCGACCACCAATGATCTTTATGTCGTCGCCTGCGAAGAATCGATAATGATGAAGCGAAATGAGGGAATTTTGAAGACGTTGCATGAATGTGAATATTATGCATTTGTTTTTTTCTTTTCTTATATATTTTTGATGTAGGAGACAAAGTTGATATGCAAATTTCATTTGATTGATAATTCTAGATGCAAAAGTAGTTATGAGAGAAAGGTAAGGAGATTGAAACGGAATGTTAAAGGGTATCAGAAGATTAAAAAAAAATTGGAAGAAAAAAATTGACACTTAAAAGTAAAAAAATGGAAATGTACAATTTACATGATTTCAAACAAAAAAAAATGTTGAGAAAACATTAAAAATAAATATTATTTTTTAATAAATAGCTATCACGCACTATATTCTTTTTAACGTAAGTGTTAAAAAAAAAAATCAATAAGTAAATTGAATACTCCCGTACATTATTTTAAGCAATGAATAAAAGGTTTCTATTTGACGTTTTCCTATTTGTAAGTGTTCTTTTGTCATTTTATTAGATGTTTTACATTTCTCAATCAGCTTTTAAAATGCATATCATAGCACTATTTAGTTTTTTTCACTTTTGTTAAAAATTTATACTTCTTCGATAGGGTGTTGAATAAGTGACTAATTTGTTCCCGGGTTCTAGACTATTATCTTAAATTAAAAAAAATATCATTTGCCTCGTATTCCTAGTTTGGTAAGAGTGTCTAACTAATTTGATCTTATACATACGTACCATAAAGAAAAATGAAAGGAGTATGTACCATGCACTCGTAAGTGATGGTATTAAAAGCAAACTAGTTCCGCGTCCCGTGAGATTCACGGATTCATTATTATATTTTGCGTACTTAATTTGTAAATTAATTTACATGTTTGTAAACTTACTATATAGATTAGAATTTTGATCTATTGTCACACATATATATAAGAGTGTTGAAAGGTATATAGTGTGTTATATATTTTGTTCATATTAAATAGTTTTTTGTTTTTAATGCAATTGTAAATAAGTGTTGATATTTACCAAAGTAAATATTACACTTAATCTATTACTATTACCAACTTTAAGCGTTTGTCTATCATCATTGTTTCAAGATACTGATAATTATAATGACAATACTATATGCAATATATAATTAATTAACGATACGAATATTTAACTATAAGTTATTAGATTTATACCATAAAAAGAAAGTGCTTAAAATGTATTGCTGCATATTGTCACATTATTTTTTGGCAAGACAATCACATAATTTTAGTATCAATATTAATATTAATGTCGTATATTTTAATAGTAACATTGTCTTATTTCCAAATGTTATATGTTTCGCATCATTTATATATTTAACAATATTTTGATGTTTCGTAACCTTATCATTTTGAATGTTTTTTTTTTAATATAACGTGATTATGAAAGTATATTAATGTATTTATACAATGTCACTTTTACTTTTTCTAATTACTATAATGTGGTTATACTATAAGAAATTATGAATACAACTACATTGACTGATTAAACTAATTGTAACATTTTAAATTTGGGTTTGATTAATAAAGTTAATAAAAGTCAGTCCAAAAAAATAAAGTTAATAAAATGTCATCAAGCACTATATATGAAAAGGTGTCATTATAAATGATATTTAATAGTATTTTGTATTTTATTTTTAATTAAAATTGTGTATTTATTAGGGTGACATGTGGCTAAATAAAAAGGAATTTTTTGGCAAATGGTGAGATGTGGTTGTTTGATGGTGAAATGCAACTTTTCAACTTGCTTTTTAATTATATATATATATAGATATATATAGATATAGATGATGAAAAACTTATTACTCCCTCCATTCCACCATCTTCTTCCCACATTCTAAAAAAGGAAATTCTATCATCTTATCCCATTTCTATTTTTCTCAATTTTTAACTAATCTCATCCACACAATATACTTTATTATTTTTCCACTTTAATCTAACCCACACAATTCACCTTTATTAGTTTTGACCCAAAATGAAATGGGAAGAACATGGTGAAATTGAGGGAGTACTAATTATGAGCACCACGACTACGATATATAGTAACAAATGGTTTACAATTAAGTATTAATCAAATCATGATGATAATCGAATTAAAAAGCGAAAACATGTATATCAATTCTCCTATGATTATTAATTTTGGTACTGATAAGAAGCAACACTACTGTTTTTAAGTTTTTGAACTGTTTGGGGGATGATCCAATTTTTTTTGAGGATGGTAGCAAATGTTTGAAGGGGTAAGGTGAGGGGATGTCCTATGTATCAAATGCTCATGAGTAGAAGACTTTGTAAATCCATTAATGATATTGTGAGGGCCTTCCTGGATTATTACAAAATGATGCTAGGGGAAAACTCTGGGGTTGAGAATATTAATCCTGATGTTATGAAAAATGGGTATTGTTTGAAAGAACATGAAGCTCTATCTTTATCTAATTATAGGGAGGCTTCTAAGGTAGAAATTAAGGATGTCCTTTTTTTCGATTGATGATAATAAAAGTCCTGGACACGATGAGTTCTCAGCTAGGTTCTTCAAGCAAGCTGACGGGCTTTAAGTCGTATGCAGTCAAAGTAAATTTATAATCACTTACTCGACTAACTACTAAATAGCAATATAGTGGAAGTAAGGGTCGAACCCACAGAGAAGGACTAAGTTAATTAATGCGGCGTAGAATAATGTAGAGTAAAGTATCCAAATTAAAAGGGGGGGTTGATTGATTAATAAACTAACTACTAAAACATAAAAGCAATAAACAAAATAATAAATCTAGAGCGAAATACTTAACACGAAACGAAATCCACAAACGATAAAATCACGGATCACTGAAAACAATTAATCTATTAATCCTAAGCACTTTATTGTGAAAGTAAATACAGTTCAATTATATCAACTAACGTATTCTCTCTTAAGTCAGTAATTAGGTCAAAACGGATGCCCTAAATTACCCTTTCTAAGACTAACCCAATTCACGTGAATCAAATTCAAGTCTATAGAAGAATTAGCATGAGAATCAATAAAGATAACTAATATCAACAACGCAGTTGATACTTGAGTCACAAATTCAATTACTTTTATGATTAACTTACGACAAACGGAGTACGATAAATCAATCACAATTGCTACGGCGATAAGGTTAATAAAGCAAACTGAGCCAATAATCAAATCTAGCATATGAATTAATAATAACCCTAATTAGTTGATCACTCTAATCAAGATTAAAATCAATAATTAAAACAAGCAATTGAATAATACTCAAGAGAAAGTAGAGAAATTGAAATTTCACAGATTAATTACCGTTGCTTCAATCGATCGTATCAACTTTGAGAATTTAGCTACAAGAAATTGAGAATACAAAAATATGAAAACTAGGTCTAGATGAGAAAATAAAAAGTAATAGTTCTATATATATATCCCTAATAAAAATAAAGCAAACTATATATAGGCAATTTTCTAAAACTAATTAATTACAATAAAATAAATTACAAGTCTTCTTATCTCCTAAAACAGTTCTTTGACTCGGTCTTGCATTCCTTTTCTTGGACTTCTTTATTTTCCACCACGGAAGTAACAACGGACCGTCTCGATCAATAAAAGTATCATAAAAGTGATAACTCACCAATTATTCAACGCAATACAAAATAGCTACTAAGAACCTGTTCTTTCGGACTTTTTAGAGTGAATCAATTGAATCGAATCGAATCGAATGGCGAATCGAATCGAATCGAATCGAAATGAATGAATCGAACTAAATCGAATCGAATCGAAATAATCGAATCGAATCGAATGAAGTACAATTAAATAATATAGTCAATGAATCGAATCGAATCGAATCGAAGTGAATGAATCGAATCGAACTTAATCGAATGAATGAATCGAATCGAATCGAATGAATCGAATCGAATCAAATCGGTGAAAATAAGCTGGAAAGAACAGGTCCTAATTAAACCTCCAAGTATCTTAAAAATATATAAAACCGACTCCTACAAACTTACTAATAATGCTCCATCACAAGCATGGTTTGTCATTGGTGAGGAATTCATGGAGGTTTTTATGGAATCCTTCAAAACTGGAAGGATGATCAAGCAGATTAATCCTACCTTGATTTGTTTGATTCCTAATTAGAAAGATGTGCCTAAATTAGTTATGGATTATCGCCATATCTCTTGTTGTAATGTGATTTACAAAACTATTAGTAAAGTCATTGCCAATAGGCTTTCTTCTATACTCCATTTGGTTGTAGGAAAAGAGCAGGCTGCTTTTTATTAAAGTTAGGAATATCTTTGATAACTCTCAGTTGACACGGGATCTAATTAGAGGCTATGGTAGGGTAAATGTCTCTTCTCACTGTTTGATTGAGGTTGACATTAGGAAAGCCTTTGATTATGTTCAGTGGGAGGTTCCTTCTTAATGCTCTCTCATTGTCTGGGTTGCCACAGACTTTTGTAAGCAGCAATGCTGAGTGCATTACTAACCGTAGGTTCCCTGTTAAGCTGAATGGTGCTTCTGGTCAAGGATACCCATCTGAGGCATTTCATGCCGCCTAGAAATGTTGCCGGTACGTTGGCATGCGTCACATGATAGAATGAAAGCTTGAGCATCCTTGAATAGAGTCGGCCAATAAAAACCCGACTGCAAAACCTTCGTTGCGGTCCTCGAAGGACCATGATGACCTTCGTAAAGTGAGGAGTGACACCCCTCTAGCATACCCGGGACTTCTCATTGCGGAATGCATTTACGATATAACTTGTTCGCATACCATTTGAACAATTAAGGGTCATCCCAAAAGTAAAAGCAAGCATCGTGCAAAAATTGTTTCTTTTGCTGATAAGAAAGATCAGGAGGCAACTGCTTGTCTACTAAATAATTTGCGATATAAGCATACCATGGAGTCTTAGTAACGCCAGTTGCGTTAACCATCATCAAGGTATCATCAGGAAATGAGTCGTCGATAGGAATAACGACTCCATCATCATCAAATCTCAACCGAGAAAGGTGATAAGCAACGACATTCCCAGCACCCTTTTTGTCTCGAATTTCAAGATTGAATTCTTGCAACAATAATATCCATCGAATAAGTCTTGTTTTTGCCGCCTTCTTAGCAAGGAGATACTTCACTGCAACGTGATCAGTGTAGACAATGACTTTCGACCTAATGAGGTAAGATCGAAATTTGTCTAAAGCAAAGACGATCGCAAGTAGTTCTTTCTTGTTGGTGGCATAGTTTTGATCTGAGCTTCATCAATGTTAACATAATATATTATAATTCAAACATAATCCATTTTACAACCATAACATGTTTATGATTTGAGAAAATTGTTCAATACACCCTTATAAAAACCAGTTTTTGAAAATTACACATATTCGACTTCATCCACGGCGGAAACTCCTTCACCTGAAACAACGGCGGCTTCATCCGCCCGAGGGCTAGGACCAGGCAGGAGTCTCAAACGACGGATTATCCACCCTAAACGCCCTCGCGATAGCTGGGTCGAACGCCGGGGAGGAGTCTTGTTTACTAACGCTAGCAAGTCAACTCTAATAGGGAAGCGCCCATAGCTTAGGCAGGTTAACGCCCAATTAACTAGGCATCTGCTGGTTGATAGGTTTTTACCATATAGGGATCATAAAAAATGTAATTTCAAAACTCAGTGATCGACCAAGCCTTTTTCATCCTTAGAACTGAGAAGGTACCCAGGAGACTATCGGGTAGTTGCGCCCAATTAACTAGGCCGCGGCGCTTTTCCTTTTGCGGCCTTTACCCTTTTAGGCGCCCTTTGCCGAAGCAAAGCTGTCTATTTCCGTCGCGATGGGGGTGATCCGGTCTCTTAGTTAGCTGCCTTGAAACTCCGGCTAGTGCAACGGTTGCGGCTCCTGGACCGTCGATCGGACACTGAATCCGTAGAAGAGGTATCCGGACTGAGCACTTTTATATATCGATTTCAGGTGAAACCAAAAAGGATCAATGCACAAAAAAGATCGCCAATACCGATTGCAGGGAAGTGGAGGAGCCTGTCGACCGTGAGGTCGAGGAGGTGAACACTGAAGGACTTGAGCTCTGTAAAACAGCTGTTTTGGGGGTCGTGGCAAGAAGCCTCTTTCCACCAGTGAATGGGGCGGCATCTGCGGATCCACGAACTCTAACACAGCTACTTCCGCTGTATATATATATATATATATATTGAAACTTATATACAGAATTTCACTTTTCTTCTAAAATTGCCAGAAAATGAGATTTCCGGTGAACTAAAACACCCTTTTGGATGGATAAAATTATTTTATTATAGAAGTCGTTAATTAATACTTGATTTAATTATTCAAATATAAGCAAAAAAACCGAAAAAATGGAGCATTAAAATACTCTTTATACCTCATTTTGGAGCAATATTAGAAGAAAAGTGAAAGTATGTACTCCCTTTGTCTCAGTCATTTGTTTACAGTTTTCTCAAATCTCCCTCATATTAACAATTCACTGGAACGGAGAGAGTATGTAAGTTTCAAAAAAATTATACAATGATGTAATTTTCAAAAAGTGATATTTATAATGGTGTAATGAACAATTTTCTTTTATGATTTCTACGTTTGACCATATGTAGTATGTGACCGCTCTTATATAATTTGTTACCAATTTTGTAAATTTAGTTACCATTTTATAATTTTTATTTTATTTATATTTTCCCGCTTTTTGAGTAAAATTGGGCTCTTATTTGTCCCGTGTTAACCTTAACACGTATATGCCCAAGTAATGCCATGTTCTTTTCAGCTTAATTTCAAATTTCAGCTCTTATAATTTAGCTCAATCTTATAAATTCAGCTCAACTCCTATAAACTCAGCTCAACTTCTATAAGTTCCGCAGTTCAGCTAGTATAAGTTCAGCTTTTATAAATTCAGCTCAGCTTCTATAAGTTCAATCCCTATAAGTCCAGCTCCAAAAAGTCGAAAAAAACATAGCCTTATCTAACAATGTCAATGTATATAAACTAGGCTGATAAAAGTCTTATAGAAGACCGTCTAACACTAAGAAAGTGTTAGACGGACTCTATAATCTAGGAAGTAAAGATAATCATGGGAGTTAGTACATATTATCTTTCCTATATTCATTAATGAGTATTAGACAGTGTCGTAGGAAAAAGAAATATTGCAATTAATATTATTAGATTCCCTATATTCATTCATGACTGTAGAGAAACCAAACGGCATTTTTCGTTCTTCAGAGATTCAAAACTCCCTTCACTCCTTTTTCAGTTTCCTCTTTTATGTTATTTTCATTTCTTCTCACTTCTTTCTCACTCTAAAATTTCATTTGTTTTCCACCGATTTCATTTCTTATTCTCTCTAATTCACTTCTTTCTCACTCTAAACATTATTTTTCATTCTTCTAGCAAAAGTCAGTAATGAAGAGGAAAGCGAAATTGATTGAGGCCGTGGAAGAACATGTTGAGACAGGTAATTTTTCTGGATTTTTTTTTTTTTTTTTAATGTTGCATGTGGTATTTATTGTTGATAATTTTTAATGTAGAAGGAAGTGAAGAAGCAATTGAATCTGAAAATGGGGATGAAGAAAATGAAAGTGAAGAAGAAACAATTGAATCTGAAAATGGGGATGAAGAAAATGATGAGACTGTGGCTGAGGAGACTGGGGCAAATGAGAATAGGGATGATGCTATGGAAAGGGAAAGGAAGTCGTGGTAAGTGGTTTCTGCGGTTGTATAATTTAGTGACCTAATTACGCTAATTTGTGACCTAATTTTCGGGATTTCGGAGATTATTACTGCAGTGTTATTATTCTAGTTTTGGTGACCTAATTTGGCTAATGTGCGATCTGACTTTGTGTTTTGGTGACCTTATGTGCCGTAGACGTGAAAATTTTTTCGTTAAATGTTATTTATGTATGTTTGCTAATTTGTGACCCAAATTGGATGATTTGTGAAGTGGTTCACTTCGTTGGTGTTGTATAAGTTTCTGTGACATAAATTGGCTAAGTTGTAATGTAAATTTAGGGACTGGTAACCATAATTATTGCGGTGATTTGCTTTATTTTTGGGGGACCTAAATTTGTGACTAAAATTAAAGTATTTTTGATGTGGATTATTGCATTCCTGTTTTTAAAATATTGGTGAAACAATTTAGTTAAATTGTGATATGAAATCCTTGTTTGGCTCCCTTAGTTATTGCTGTGAATTTCTTTTATTTTATGTGACCTAAGTTGGCTTATTTGTGACCGCAAATGTGTGTTTTGTGATGTTATTGTTATGGTGGAACACTAGTAGCTATTAAATTGTATGAATTTTGATAAATCTGGTGACTATTTGTTGATTGTTGGTTAATTTCTGGTCGCTATTTCTTTATTTGTAGTCACGTTTTGTTAATTTATGGGCATTGCTATGTTAAATTAATGACACTATTTGCTATTTTCTGGTCAGCTTTTACTTATTTGTGGTTACTACTCTGTAAATGTTAATTTTTGTTACAATATGTTGATTCCTGGTCACACTTTGCAAATTTTTTACTTCTCAACTAATATGTATTCTATATCAACTTGTTGTAGAAACTTTGTTGACGCGAAGAACACAAGAGGGTCGCCTTGCTCGATAAGATGACGAACATGCAAGGAGTAGAATTGAGGCGATGTCCATGATAAAATTGATTTCAGCCAAATCTATATATTATATTAAAGAAGAGTTTTAATCTGCTGAGGTGGCAGCCTAAAATTGCAGCATTTTGAATTTGGAGCATTGTCATTAAAAGGGCAGAACTGTCCATCAAGTTATGCCAACTCAATTTTTCAGTTAAAACAAAGGGTAAAATTGTCAATTCAATGTCTTTAGCCCCAAACTACCCTCTTTAAAAAATTCTCTTCCCAAGGAAACATCTGTTCATTTGCACTGCTAATAATAAAAAAATACTATTCACGAGAATCATCATTAAAAAAAAAAAAATTCAAATTAGTTAATTTTGGTCGAATAGAAATTTTATATGCCCCATATTTCCTTCAATGAACCTCAAATCAATCAACAAAACCATGAAAAAATAACTAAACTAACCCTAATTTAAAAATTCACCCAAATAAAATACGGAGTAAAAGACTAAGAAAAATGAGTCAGTTGTTCACCCAACACTCTCATCACCGGCCCAAATACCACCGGAATCATCACTATTTTCGTTGGTATTAGAGTTTTTTTTACTGTTGGTGATTACTTCGTCAGTGAGGGCAAATTTCAAGAATAAGAGTAAGTACCATATGTGCCAAATTCTCTTCCAGAATGTTTAGTACGGAGTAATAGATTTGAGTTGGTGAAAGGAATGCATGTTTGTTGGTGAGTTGAGGATTCAAGAGTAAGCAAAAGAGGCAATAACTATGGAGATGTGTCACGTTCGTATTGTGTTTTTACGGTTTGCCAGAGAGAGGTGTTTCATTTTTATTTATTTTTCTTAAAAATTATACTTCTATTGTTTGTACATTATTTGAAAAAGTTACGGAGTACATTATTCAATGACAATTTGTCAATTACGTAGTATTATCCTAACATATTGGATTGCCATTTTTTCAGTTTTATACATATGTACAATTGTTTAAATTTTAATTTGTCAATTTTCTAGATAAAAGAGCTTTAAATAGTTGATGTGAAGCTTTAATATTTATATATTTTTCAGTGTTTCAAAAATAGTACTCCGTACTCTTTTTATTTCAATGAGAAAGGGTTTCCACAAATTTAAAGAAAGTAGATTAAATTAAGGGTGGTATTGATATTTTAGTTAAATGAACCTTATTTTTTAAGATAAAGTATTAAAGTGTGTAGTATTTGGATGAATTGAGTAAATTTGTAGGAAGAAAGTGTTATTTTTATTGTTAAAAGTTTCTCCCTCCATTCATATCCACTCCTCCATTTATTGCAATGACAATATCTATAGTTACATATTATAAAAAATTACAAAAATTTTGAGGTGAAATTTCCGAAAAAGAAAATTGGAGAAGAACAATTTTACATGAAATTGTAAGACCATCCCCATTGTCATGTTTATGGGGTGGTCAAGACCACTAAAAATATTTTTGAAAAAGGTAAATTAAATGAAATAGCTTAACTGATCTTCAATTATGGGCAACCTATGACTACTAGCAATTTCAAGGCAACCGCTTATGTGTTTACATGCTGTAAATTTTTCTTTTATCTTTTATTATCTTTTGAAATTACAAATAGATTATAAAAAAATAAGTAAACTAATCATGAAAAAGATGGTCAAGATAGTTTATTAATGGGTGAAAACATAATGTGGATGGTCTAATTCATGGTAACTTAGTTTCTGAATCTAATTTAATGTGAAGTGATAAAAGTTGTTTGTGTAGGAAAAAGTGACATACCTTTCTCGATGCGGAAGCGGAAGCGGAGGACCGTTGTGTTCGTTCCTTACCCACGAAAACCGTTTCACGGTGGCTACTAGAGTCACCGTATATGTCCACGCCTCAAGTCCCGAGCGCCTAAGCAATGGAGGGCTCAACGTGTGATTTAGTTGTGTGTTATTGTGAATCAGAAGCAATTCTTATTCTTCACATCCAAGGAGTACTCAATTATATATAATGTGAATAAGGAGGTTACAAAACCTTTCGTATAACGAGTAATAAAATCTTATTTTATTTTCTCAATTATATTTGCCTTAATCACCTAATTAATTGACTAAATTAATTATTCTTGTAAATACCACAACTAATGTGGCCGTTCGAATTACAACACTCCCACTCGGCCACACAACCGAGTCAATACTCCAACTTGGCTACACAACCAAGTTCGACACTACTACTTGGTACATAACCAACTATGTCGATAGTACAACACACAACTTAACAATAACAACCAATCACGTTTCATACGGGAAATGAGGTGTGCGACCGGTTTTTAGAAATAAGTAATGTTATATTAAGTCTCCATCAAACTAACATAACACTTTCACAATGACGATTCCCTAGATCATTCAAGCAACACCGCAGCATACTCTGTCCCTTTATGCTATAACATGTTACGTAGTTATATACTCAATATAACCGCCGGCCGGGCTTAACATGGTGAAGTTGAATTAATCATTCCTCAGACACTAATGAAAAATCATCTCAACTTGACAGCTTTCCTAATATGGTCCGTCGAACCCAATCCTAAAGGTCCTTAGGAGTCATACCAAGGTAGCGTCATCAAGTCTCGACTTTTTACCACAGCTCTAAGTCGAAGGGTATCGTACCACAAAGACATTACAGTCTATAGGGATCACACAGTGATAAAGTAGGGAAAACTCCATCACTCCCATATCGGTCGAAAAACACACATAGTATGATATATGTGTCACAACATAGCTCCCACTGCGCTGGGCATGTCACTCTTCTATGTCGTGCGAATACTAAGTCTAGATACTACTCAAGTATCTAACCCGAGCCACTAGATTAAAATACTCATATCCAATCTGACACTCGGTATTCGGTTTGAGGCTTAGTGTGAAATTAGGGTGTTTTCACACTTCGACTACTAAGAGTCTCATCTTAGATAGACTAAGGCGACTACATTATGAGCCAACATCTTTTCGCTACTCCACAAGTATAAAGATGATCCACTTATGCACACTTAACTAGTGGTCATATGGCTCAGTCTCATCTTGCACGCTACTCAAGCGTCAAGGCGATTACCTGTGTGACAAGGTCAATCATAAAGCCTGGTGATAACTTTTACGTGCCTAAACAAGCAACGTATGCGTTAGAACATTTTAAACTCCACAAGCTTAAAAGTTCTAGAAGAGTACAAACCCTTCAAGTCCATAACAAGAATGTGCACTTAACACTCGATCGTTTGTGCACTCATCTCAACTTTTGAGATTGAAAAACATATTTCGAAGACGATCTCTAGTCTTATAGAAGACTTGTCAATGCATACTATAAAAGTATCGCATTAAGGCTTGCCATATGTCAAACTTACAATAAGCACCAAACTTATCGCTAACCATGTACACAACATGTTGTATCACAATATGAATCAATATTCATATACTTAATATTTCCATCTGCTTTAGACAAGGTCCAAGATAAGGATAAATGAGTCACTAACAAAATAGAAACACAATCTAATTTTAATAGTACTTGACATATCAATACAGATATTATTATCCACTTACAAGGTAAATAACCACCTGATTTAAAGGGATAAAATAACATCACTGTCAAGATTCTTTAAGACATGGATAAATTCTAAGAATACACAACATATGTAATTTTCACCAATTAAGACAAACTTAATCGATCAATCCATGTACTACTCTTTTCCAGCATAAACTCATTATTCTGAAAATAAGTAAGTTTTTATGTCCATATAACTTAAAACATATTTAAATAAATGGACAACCAAAATTTGGAAGAACACTTAGACCAAGCTCAACATATGAGAATGTCAATATATTCTTCCACCTTATCATCTTAGACCATAACAGTCACGATATCCATTATCTCTCATATTAGTCATCCATCTCAAAATTAGGCTACATACTCTTACTAAAAGAGTAGAAAGACTCGGAAGACGCTAAAATCTCCCACTTTCTTCGGAAGAGCACATTTATCACATAAAGACTAACTTTTTGTTTTAGACTTTCACTCAACACTAGAGTGAAAATATGCTCTTTAGTGAATAAATTAATAGACAAATCCACCACTT
This sequence comes from Dianthus caryophyllus, assembly GCA_023091065.1. NCBI lineage: Eukaryota > Viridiplantae > Streptophyta > Magnoliopsida > Caryophyllales > Caryophyllaceae > Dianthus > Dianthus caryophyllus. Next base: position 2,860,601 of record JALGRB010000019.1, on the reverse strand, counting down.
GGACTATAGGATTGCTCCCACTATCCCAAAAACATTTTGAGAAGTTATACTAACCTTGGTGTCCAAAAGAACTCTAAATCCTCCCACTCACCAAGAGATAGTTCTTGTAACTTATACAAGATAATAGTCTATTAAATTTCACAAATACGTAGGAACCAATCCATAAGCAAAGCACTACACTGCGGGTAGTACATAACTTAACATATATTAAAATGTAAATGAACCAAATCATTGTTCCAAAGACTAATTTGAAACTATCACCAACTAGTTTGATATTAACTTAAAAGATACACACCGCCGTAAGCAGTGACCTCTCCAAAGTCTAAGCGAAAATCACGACCAAAGTCGAAATTCCTCTACGTATGTCAAACATACATGTTTTCTACTGAACACACACAGTTGCCGTTCTAAGAAAACGTGTCATTATCTTTGAACTAATCAAAGAACCATTGACAATTGATATTGCGAAAGAGTTCTAACTCTTCGCATCAATTGAGTAACCACTCTTATATGAAAAATCGACCAACCAATTATTTCATAATAGATGGAAAAATAATAGGCACATAACCATATTAAAATTATCATCTCCGGAAAAAGTAAGGTGAAGTGGTATCACTTTCATCATAAAATATGAACCCCGCAAAAAATAACAAAATGGATTAAATAATAAGAGATTCTAGACAACATACAGATAGGCAAAATTAAAATGAATAACAAGCGTAGAAATAATAATAAATTCTGTCCAAAACGAGAGAAACATATTCCCCCGAAAATTATGGCTAACACATTGCCACAAAAATAACTAAATCGAAAGCTTAAACTAGAATCCAAAATATCTCAACAAACTAATTGTTGAAATAGTAACATCGCACACGAGAATCATAGAGAATATTATATTTATGCAGCGCTTTGCGTAAATAAAATCGAAATGATAAATTTCACCAACAAATGATGAACGTAGGTAAAATCATCTCATTACTACGAACTAGTAAACTGTTTGTCCACTTCTTTTAAGCCCAAAAAATCAGGGATTAAGCAACTAATGCTTATGGACAAAAACTTTAACTCGTATAGAATTAAAATTATAATCAATTTCGGCTCGAGACTAACACAAGCAAAAAAGATACTTATTTTGGTATGTACTTGTAACATATCAAGTACGTCACATAATTACTCGTGCGGTGTCAAAAAAAACATACCAATTCTTCATTCAAAAATGTGAAAAATGATTTAGGTGACCAATCGTCACCATAGGTAATGAAAAACTTTAGAGTCCACAGACACTTTATTTTCATTTAGGTGACCTAAAAACCGGGTGGTGAACGGATCACTCTAGAAAATATATAAAACCCCGTACACATTCCGCCAATACATTTCAAGTCACTTATGACACAGAACTCATTGTTGGCAGAAACTACAACTTGTTAATAAGTACATAACTTATCAATGGTCAAATAATTCAAAACTTAAAGCGCAAAGCCTTAATTGAAGTTAAACCAAATGTGACATACACATTGTTTCTAGTTTTCTAAGACACAAATAATGTCTTAAATATAGGTCGATACGCATACAAAACAACACAATTTAGCATGCGTCACAATTACATTTTTACAATAAGAAAGGTATAAATGGATCCTTAATAAATTCTACTCATTTAGCAGAATATTAATCACCGATTATAGTAATCGACAGAATCTATAAATATTCTCACATTTGAAAAAACTAATTTTTCATCTCGCTATTAGTGAACAAATCACTATAGGATGTTTGTCGTCAACATTTACTAATAATGGACCTTAGGCACGCTTTGTAATTAAATTACTAATATTCCTTCATATATGTCATAAGATCGAAAATTTCGCTAAGCTCATAATCATCTCAAATGACATATACTATACAAAAATTAATAATTTAATTAACTCAAAACGTAAATAAAATGAAACAAATTCATTCACCCCATAAAAGTAGCTAAACAAATTAGTACTTGAAATAATCAATATTTCTTAAATATTGACTAAGCTATATTTGCATAAGCTCATAATCATCTCAAATTGAGAGTTCAATCATAACTTATATGATAACTCTAACAAATTTACACAAAACTTATTTGTGTACAACTTGTAATCACTAAGTTACAACTTGTAATCACTAAGATTTCCAAGGATCCTAAATGAAATTAATTTTTCATACGAGAGTATAATATATTTAGACATACATCTCCCACTTCGTAAAACAAATTTACGACACCAAAAATATATTACATAAATATATAGTCAATACAGATGTCAACAATAAATCATCACTTTGATGATAAATGATTAAAAACAAATTTACACAAAATTCATATATCCACTAAATACAATATATCACTAAGATATAAAATTTTTATGTAAAACAAATTCACATAAATAATATCACTTAGATATTACAAAATTTAATTGTATGAAAAATAAATAAGGCAATTACATCAAAAATGTAAAACAGATTTACATAATATAAGTATCACTAAGACACAAATTTCTAACAATTCGTAAAACAAATTTACGTAAATTCAATATCACAAAGATATAATTCTTGTATGTAAATTAAAATTGCAAGATTAATTATATCTCTTAGATATAATCATAAATCGTAATCGTGTATAATACATAATTATACAATAACGACTAAACAATTAATACGAAAAGTATTCGTATAGCTAATACGGTTAAAAGAACTGGCATTTTCATATATCAATCATATACCACAATGTATACTACAACAAATGTAGTATATCTTCTACCCATAAATTGTTAAACAAATTAACTTAATTGCAAATAACACTAAGTTATTTAATTTACATACATACAATTTGACAAGGTCATTTTAAAATATTACTTAAACATTTTGTCAAATAAATTTACGAAACATATTCATAAAAGTCATTACAAAATTGATTTCACCAAGAAATAAATTTCGTATATACAATAAATTTATGAAACGCACTCATAAAGAATTATGAAAAATAAATCACTTAGATTTAAAATATTGTACATGAAAACAAATTACATGGTACAATCTTATTAAAGTTAATCATAAGTATAAAACAAAATTATACTATAATTTGCACCCCAAAAACAAGTGAAACATATTCACAAAAATAAATTTAATATTTTTTGTAACTTAGAACAAAACAAATTCGCACTAATGATTACGCTAAACGAATTAGCGTAAAAAAATATCACTAAGATATTTTGGAAGGTGTAAAACGAATTTACAATGTCTCTAGTATGGAGTGGATATTTAAAATATAACGAAACGTATTAGTATAATAGTTTAGCCAAACGAATCAACATTATAAAAATAATATCACTAAGACATTATAAAAGGTGCGTAAAACAAAATTATACAATTGAATACGGAATAAAAAAAGACGAAACTTATTCGTATTTTGAACTCACTAACTACTCCGTACAGCGTTAATACGACATGAGTAAAATGTATAAAACTAATTTATACAACGACACAATACTCCGTATAATATAACAAATATAAAATACGCCGTATAAATCATTACTCCGTATAATCAAAGCACAACAAAAAAAATGAGCACAGATACAACAAGAAGAAGGCCCACTTGAGTCTAACACAAAAAGGCAGCAAACCCAAAAACCAAAAAAAATGAGACACACAGTACACACACCATCTTCTTTTTCAATATGAACCAAAAGAGAAAAAAAAGTTTAAAAAAAACCACCATTAAAACCAGTAAAAATCAAATGGAAGCTTGAAAATTTATACAAAAAAAAATAAATTAAAAGCTTCTCCGATCCCATAAGTTCAATCTAAGTCCGTTTCCAACACATGGAATACAAGGATCGACATGGCCTGATCTCGTTTTGGTCGATTCCACCGGTGGAAAAAAACACCACCACTGAACAGATCGGTGACGGCATATTCTTGTTCGTTTGGCCACGCCACCACGCTGAGGCTTTGGTTCGGCGTGTGACAGGATGTACACGCCTCCATTCGACGAGACGCTTTTGGCGGAGCCATAGACGAGCACTCGTTGTTTCCGGCAATACACGCCAGAGTGGCGACACACGCCACGCGCGGCTTAAGGTCTCGGGATTTTAGATCGAAGAAAACGAAAAACAAAGGCAAGTCAGTGCTCGTCAAACATTGATTTGATGTCTAATTACATTGATATTAGATTGACTGTTTTTACAAATTCAAAGTACACAACTTTGATTAAAAAAGAAGGAACATTACTGGCAAAAAAAAAACGAGGCATAGGACAAACCAATTGAAAAACGAATTTTACAATAAAATCGGGGTAAGGGCCAAACACATTGGCTTTGATACCACTGTAGGAAAAAGTGACATACCTTTCTCGATGCGGAAGCGGAAGCGGAGGACCGTTGTGTTCGTTCCTTACCCACGAAAACCGTTTCACGGTGGCTACTAGAGTCACCGTATATGTCCACGCCTCAAGTCCCGAGCGCCTAAGCAATGGAGGGCTCAACGTGTGATTTAGTTGTGTGTTATTGTGAATCAGAAGCAATTCTTATTCTTCACATCCAAGGAGTACTCAATTATATATAATGTGAATAAGGAGGTTACAAAACCTTTCGTATAACGAGTAATAAAATCTTATTTTATTTTCTCAATTATATTTGCCTTAATCACCTAATTAATTGACTAAATTAATTATTCTTGTAAATACCACAACTAATGTGGCCGTTCGAATTACAACACTCCCACTCGGCCACACAACCGAGTCAATACTCCAACTTGGCTACACAACCAAGTTCGACACTACTACTTGGTACATAACCAACTATGTCGATAGTACAACACACAACTTAACAATAACAACCAATCACGCTTTCATACGGAAATGAGGTGTCGCGACGTTTTTAGAAATAAGTAATGTTATATTAAGTCTCCATCAAACTAACATAACACTTTCACAATGACGATTCCCTAGATCATTCAAGCAACACCGCAGCATACTCTGTCCCTTTATGCTATAACATGTTACGTAGTTATATACTCAATATAACCGCCGGCCGGGCTTAACATGGTGAAGTTGAATTAATCATTCCTCAGACACTAATGAAAAATCATCTCAACTTGACAGCTTTCCTAATATGGTCCGTCGAACCCAATCCTAAAGGTCCTTAGGAGTCATACCAAGGTAGCGTCATCAAGTCTCGACTTTTTACCACAGCTCTAAGTCGAAGGGTATCGTACCACAAAGACATTACAGTCTATAGGGATCACACAGTGATAAAGTAGGGAAAACTCCATCACTCCCATATCGGTCGAAAAACACACATAGTATGATATATGTGTCACAACATAGCTCCCACTGCGCTGGGCATGTCACTCTTCTATGTCGTGCGAATACTAAGTCTAGATACTACTCAAGTATCTAACCCGAGCCACTAGATTAAAATACTCATATCCAATCTGACACTCGGTATTCGGTTTGAGGCTTAGTGTGAAATTAGGGTGTTTTCACACTTCGACTACTAAGAGTCTCATCTTAGATAGACTAAGGCGACTACATTATGAGCCAACATCTTTTCGCTACTCCACAAGTATAAAGATGATCCACTTATGCACACTTAACTAGTGGTCATATGGCTGGCCTCATCTTGCACGCTACTCAGCGTCAAGGCGACACTGTGGTGACAAGGTCAATCATAAAGCCTGGTGATAACTTTTACGTGCCTAAACAAGTTAACGTATGCGTTAGAACATTTTAAACTCCACAAGCTTAAAAGTTCTAGAAGAGTACAAACCCTTCAAGTCCATAACAAGAATGTGCACTTAACACTGATCGTTTGTGCACTCATCTCAACTTTTGAGATTGAAAAACATATTTCGAAGACGATCTCTAGTCTTATAGAAGACTTGTCAATGCATACTATAAAAGTATCGCATTAAGGCTTGCCATATGTCAAACTTACAATAAGCACCAAACTTATCGCTAACCATGTACACAACATGTTTGTATCACAATATGAATCAATATTCATATACTTAATATTTCCATCCGCTTTAGACAAGGTCCAAGATAAGGATAAATGAGTCACTAACAAAATAGAAACACAATCTAATTTTAATAGTACTTGACATATCAATACGTATATATTATTATCCACTTACAAGGTAAATAACCACACGATTTAAAGGGATAAAATAACATCATCACAAGATTCTTTAAGACATGGATAAATTCTAAGAATACACAACATATGTAATTTTCACCAATTAAGACAAACTTAATCGATCAATCCATGTACTACTCTTTCCAAAGATAAACTCATTATTCTGAAAATAAGTAAGTTTTTATGTCCATATAACTTAAAACATATTTAAATAAATGGACAACCAAAATTTGGAAGAACACTTAGACCAAGCTCAACATATGAGAATGTCAATATATTCTTCCACCTTATCATCTTAGACCATAACAGTCACGATATCCATTATCTCTCATATTAGTCATCCATCTCAAAATTAGGCTACATACTCTTACTAAAAGAGTAGAAAGACTCGGAAGACGCTAAAATCTCCCACTTTCTTCGGAAGAGCACATTTATCACATAAAGACTAACTTTTTGTTTTAGACTTTCACTCAACACTAGAGTGTAACTATGCTCTTTAGTGAATAAATTAATAGACAATTCCACCACTTGGACTAGAGGGTTGCTCCCACTCTCCCAATAACATTTTGAGAAGTTATACTAACCTTGGTGTCCAAAAGAACTCTAAATCCTCCCACTCACCAAGAGATAGTTCTTGTAACTTATACAAGATAATAGTCTATTAAATTTCACAAATACGTAGGAACCAATCCATAAGCAAAGCACTACACTGCGGGTAGTACATAACTTAACATATATTAAAATGTAAATGAACCAAATCATTGTTCCAAAGACTAATTTGAAACTATCACCAACTAGTTTGATATTAACTTAAAAGATACACACCGCCGTAAGCAGTGACCTCTCCAAAGTCTAAGCGAAAATCACGACCAAAGTCGAAATTCCTCTACGTATGTCAAACATACATGTTTTTATGCGAACACACAGTTGCCGTTCTAAGAAAACGTGTCATTATCTTTGAACTAATCAAAGAACCATTGACAATTGATATTGCGAAAGAGTTCTAACTCTTCGCATCAATTGAGTAACCACTCTTATATGAAAAACTGGACCAACCAATTATTTCATAATAGATGGAAAAATAATAGGCACATAACCATATTAAAATTATCATCTCCGGAAAAAGTAAGGTGAAGTGGTATCACTTTCATCATAAAATATGAACCATAAAAAATAACAAAATGGATTAAATAATAAGAGATTCTAGACAACATACAGATAGGCAAAATTAAAATGAATAACAAGCGTAGAAATAATAATAAATTCTGTCCAAAACGAGAGAAACATATTCCCCCGAAAATTATGGCTAACACATTGCCACAAAAATAACTAAATCGAAAGCTTAAACTAGAATCCAAAATATCTCAACAAACTAATTGTTGAAATAGTAACATCGCACACGAGAATCATAGAGAATATTATATTTATGCAGCGCTTTGCGTAAATAAAATCGAAATGATAAATTTCACCAACAAATGATGAACGTAGGTAAAATCATCTCATTACTACGAACTAGTAAACTGTTTGTCCACTTCTTTTAAGCCCAAAAAAACAGGGATTAAGCAACTAATGCTTATGGACAAAAACTTTAACTCGTATAGAATTAAAATTATAATCAATTTCAGCTCGAGACTAACACAAGCAAAAAAGATACTTATTTTGGTATGTACTTGTAACATATCAAGTACGTCACATAATTACTCGTGCGGTGTCAAAAAAAACCATACCAATTCTTCATTCAAAAAATGTGAAAAATGATTTAGGTGACCAATCGTCACCATAGGTAATGAAAAACTTTAGAGTCCACAGACACTTTATTTTCATTTAGGTGACCTAAAAACCGGGTGGTGAACGGATCACTCTAGAAAATATATAAAACCCCGTACACATTCCGCCAATACATTTCAAGTCACTTATGACACAGAACTCATTGTTTGCAGAAACTACAACTTGTTAATAAGTACATAACTTATCAATGGTCAAATAATTCAAAACTTAAAGCGCAAAGCCTTAATTGAAGTTAAACCAAATGTGACATACACATTGTTTCTAGTTTTCTAAGACACAAATAATGTCTTAAATATAGGTCGATACGCATACAAAACAACACAAATATAGCATGCGTCACAATTACATTTTTACAATAAGAAAGGTATAAATGGATCCTTAATAAATTCTACTCATTTAGCAGAATATTAAGCACCGATTATAGTAATCGACAGAATCTATAAATATTCTCACATTTGAAAAAACTAATTTTTCATCTGCTATTAGTGAACAAATCACTATAGGATGTTTGTCGTCAACATTTACTAATAATGGACCTTAGGCACGTTTGTAATTAAATTACTAATATTCCTTCATATATGTCATAAGATCGAAAATTTCGCTAAGCTCATAATCATCTCAAATGACATATACTATACAAAAATTAATAATTTAATTAACTCAAAACGTAAATAAAATGAAACAAATTCATTCACCCCATAAAAGTAGCTAAACAAATTAGTACTTGAAATAATCAATATTTCTTAAATATTGACTAAGCTATATTTGCATAAGCTCATAATCATCTCAAATTGAGAGTTCAATCATAACTTATATGATAACTCTAACAAATTTACACAAAACTTATTTGTGTACAACTTGTAATCACTAAGTTACAACTTGTAATCACTAAGATTTCCAAGGATCCTAAATGAAATTAATTTTTCATACGAGAGTATAATATATTTAGACATACATCTCCCACTTCAGAAACAAATTTATTTACACCAAAAATATATTACATAAATATATAGTCGGCTGCGTATGTCAACAATAAATCATCACTTTGATGATAAATGATTAAAAAACAAATTTACACAAAATTCATATATCCACTAAATACAATATATCACTAAGATATAAAATTTTTATGTAAAACAAATTCACATAAATAATATCACTTAGATATTACAAAATTTAATTGTATGAAAAATAAATAAGGCAATTACATCAAAAATGTAAAACAGATTTACATAATATAAGTATCACTAAGACACAAATTTCTAACAATTCGTAAAACAAATTTACGTAAATTCAATATCACAAAGATATAATTCTTGTATGTAAATTAAAATTGCAAGATTAATTATATCTCTTAGATATAATCATAAATCGTAATCGTGTATAATACATAATTATACAATAACGACTAAACAATTAATACGAAAAGTATTCGTATAGCTAATACGGTTAAAAAGAACTGGCATTTTAATATAACTAACATATACCAAAATGTATACTACAACAAATGTAGTATATCTTCTACCCATAAATTGTTAAACAAATTAACTTAATTGCAAATAACACTAAGTTATTTAATTTACATACATACAATTTGACAAGGTCATTTTAAAATATTACTTAAACATTTTGTCAAATAAATTTACGAAACATATTCATAAAAGTCATTACAAAATTGATTTCACCAAGAAATAAATTTCGTATATACAATAAATTTATGAAACGCACTCATAAAGAATTATGAAAAATAAATCACTTAGATTTAAAATATTGTACATGAAAACAAATTACATGGTACAATCTTATTAAAGTTAATCATAAGTATAAAACAAAATTATACTATAATTTGCACCCCAAAAACAAGTGAAACATATTCACAAAAATAAATTTAATATTTTTTGTAACTTAGAACAAAACAAATTCGCACTAATGATTACGCTAAACGAATTAGCGTAAAAAAATATCACTAAGATATTTTGGAAGGTGTAAAACGAATTTACAATGTCTCTAGTATGGAGTGGATATTTAAAATATAACGAAACGTATTAGTATAATAGTTTAGCCAAACGAATCAACATTATAAAAATAATATCACTAAGACATTATAAAAGGTGCGTAAAACAAAATTATACAATTGAATACGGAATAAAAAAAGACGTAACTTATTCAGATTTTGAACTCACTAACTACTCCAGACAAATAATTAATACGACATGAGTAAAATGTTTAAAACTAATTTATACAACGACACAATACTCCGTATAATATAACAAATATAAAATACGCCGTATAAATCATTACTCCGTATAATCAAAGCACAACAAAAAAAATGAGCACAGATACAACAAGAAGAAGGCCCACTTGAGTCTAACACAAAAAGGCAGCAAACCCAAAAACCAAAAAAAATGAGACACACACTACACACACCATCTTCTTTTTCAATATGAACCAAAAAAGAAAAAAAAGTTTAAAAAAAACCACCATTAAAACCAAGAAAATCAAATGGAAGCTTGAAGATTTCTACAAAAAAAAATAAATTGAAAGCTTCTCCGATCCCATAAGTTCAATCTAAGTCCGTTTCCAACACATGGAATACAAGGACCGACATGGCCTGATCTCGTTTTGGTCGATTCCACCGGTGGAAAAAAACACCACCATCGAATGACGGATCGGTGTGATATTCTTGTTCGTCGGCCACGCCACCACGCGAGGCTTTGGTTCGTGTGACGGATGCACACGCCTCCATTCGACGAGACGCTTTGGCGGAGCCATAGACGAGCACTCGTTGTTTCCGCAATACACGCCGTGGCCGGCGACACACGCGCGCTTAAGGTCTCGGGATTTTAGATCAAGAAAACGAAAAACAAAGGCAAGTCGCTGCTCGTCAAACATTGATTTGATGTCTAATTACATTGATATTAGATTGACTGTTTACAAATTCAAAGTACACAACTTTGATTAAAAAGAAGGAACATTCTTGGCAAAAAACGAGGCATAGGACAAACCAATTGAAAACGAATTTTACAATAAAATTCCGGTAAGGGCCAAACACATTGGCTTTGATACCACTGTAGGAAAAAGTGACATACCTTTCTCGATGCGGAAGCGGAAGCGGAGGACCGTTGTGTTCGTTCCTTACCCACGAAAACCGTTTCACGGTGGCTACTAGAGTCACCGTATATGTCCACGCCTCAAGTCCCGAGCGCCTAAGCAATGGAGGGCTCAACGTGTGATTTAGTTGTGTGTTATTGTGAATCAGAAGCAATTCTTATTCTTCACATCCAAGGAGTACTCAATTATATATAATGTGAATAAGGAGGTTACAAAACCTTTCGTATAACGAGTAATAAAATCTTATTTTATTTTCTCAATTATATTTGCCTTAATCACCTAATTAATTGACTAAATTAATTATTCTTGTAAATACCACAACTAATGTGGCCGTTCGAATTACAACAGTTTGGTTACAAACACGGTAAGTAACTTGCATAGAAAGTGCAAGTTAATTAATTAGAGCCTTAGGGGAGCAACTGGTTAAGCAACTGACTACAAGAAATTCTTGGGATTTTACAATTGCCCTTTTTTTCTATAAATATGAGTAATCAAACAACTCCTCATTTTATAGTTCATAGACTATTCAACTTCACGTGTTTTTAAAGAGACAACCAAATTAATTAAGGTAATCAAATAAACACCCTTGGGAAAATACAACACCATTTTAACGAGGGATTTTCACAGTAAAATTGACGGTTGGGAAATTAATGAGATGTTGAGAAATGTGCTCCGTATTAATGGCGTAAGATAATGTTGAGGAAACTAAAAACAAAAGCTTTGCTTTTTTTAATGAGTGAACAATTTTGCTCTTTCCATTCGCCTCTTTAGTTGGTTCCAATGGTTATTACGGAGCTTTACATTGCATTAATTTGAAAAATTTAATTATAAATTCATAGGCGGATCTAGAAATATTTAAATGGAGGTACATTAAAAAAGGGTATTGATTTTCCGTATACGGGTTTACTCCCGTTATATACTTTTTCGCTATGATTTCCAAATTTGTCCTTTTTTACTCCATGATATACAAACTTTTTATATTTTTTTTTATAACTTTTCCAAATCCAGTTTCATTCAATTTTTATTTTTTCTTTAACCAAATTAATTAAATATTTAACTTATTTTACTCCTACCGGCAGACCTACGCCGCCTGGACTGGGTGGACAACACCTTAGCTCCGGCCACCGGCAGACCTACGCCGCGGTTGTTAGCCTCCCGCCGCCTCCCACCGTCTCCCGGAAACCACCCAAATTTCAATTTTCTATGAACCCTAATTTGATTTTTAACCCAAAAATTATCAAGATTAATAAAATTAACATAGCTTTAAGAAATAAATTGAAATTGAATTGAATTACTACTTTATTGAATTGATTATTAAAATTATTAATTGAAATAATTGAAAATTGGATGAATTACTACTTTTTATGTGAAATTTCACTTACTACACACATAACCATTTATTGAAAATTTCCTTTTAGTTTTGTAAAATTTTCATTAGGGAAGAAAAATAAAATAAAATAGAAGGAGTATTATACGGAGTACTAAAAATTCCCACTAAGGACCTGTTCTTTCGGGCTTATTTTCAGCTCATTTCATTCGATTCATTTCGATTGATTGATTGATTCGATTGATTAAATTGACTCAACTACATTAAATTCAGCTCAATTATTATTATTATTATTATTATTATTATTATTATTATTATTATTATTATTATTATTATTATTATTATTATTATTATTATTCATATTATTCACATTATTCATATTATTCATATTATTATTATTATTATTATTATTATTATTATTATTATTATTATTATTATTATTATTATTATTATTATTATTATTATTATTATTATTTTTATTATTATTATTATTATAATAACGCTTGATGTTATTATTACACTTTTGAAGATAATAATAATAATAATAATAATAATAATAATAATAATAATAATAATAATATTATTATTATTATTATTATTATTATTATTATTATTATTATTATTATTATTATTATTATTATTAATATTAATATTAATATTATTATTATTATTATTATTATTATTATTATTATATTAATAGTAACAAAAACAACAACAATAAAGATCAAAGAAGTAATAATTATAATAATAATAATAATAATAATAATAATAATAATAATAATAATAATAATAATAAATAATAATAATAATATTAATATTAATAATATTAATAATATTAATAATAATATAATATTAAGAACAATAATAATAATAATATTTATCATAAAAATAATAATCAATTTTAAATATTTTGTTCGATTCATTTCATTCGATTCGATTCGATTCGATTCGATTCATTTCGATTCGATTCGATTCGATTCGATTCGATTCGATTCGATTTAATTCGATTCGATTCGATTCGATTCAGCTCTAAAAAGTCAGAAAGAACAGGTCCTAAATTATCATCCAAAAGTTAGATACGATATCATTCAACATCGGTTCAGCTTAATAAATACTGATTCGATCCATATGGCCAGGTTAAAATACGAGTCGAAAATGTTTTTGTTTTCAAACCATTTTTCACCATTTATTGGTTAAAAATTTAATCCATTTTTTAATGTTATTATTTTATTTTATTTATTCTAATGTTATTTTAATTATGTATGATTTAATTTTGTACGTATAGTATTAATAGTAATATTTGTTAATTTTTCTGATCCTGGTATTTTCTGATGGAATTTAAAACAACCCCGTGATTTTTCACGGGTGTTAAGCTAGTTATATATAAAGTATATTGAACATCATTCTTGCAATTTAATGGATTGAATTAAAGTTATAATGTCAAGCTGTCAATGGAAGATTGAAAGTTGTTCAAATTATTTCACCAATTGTTAAAAACTAGTTACGATCAAGAAAAACAAGGTCACCGAATTTCATATCAAATTGGTAACATAATATGACATATTAGTGACCATAAATGAAACGAAATTAACTTTTTCTCGTTAATTATAAGTCGTGACCAATGTAGTAGTTGTGGTAATGTTAACTTTAAAAATAGTGACTACATTTATGTTGTATGTAAAACAATATCAACAATAAAATAAAATACTCGTAATATAATTTTTACGTACCGTTTACTTATCGATGGATACAATCTAACAATATTTAGTCACAATGTCATCAAACCCTCACCTCGTTAATTATCTCATTCATCATGTATCAGATAAGGGCTCGTCTTCTTCAAGTCGATAAGCTACTGATTCACATGGATAATACTCAATGCATAAGTCTCATCGAAGATGATCAATTACTAAGTAATAGCCTCCGAGCTGTGGTGAAGAAATGCAAAGATTTAATCAACGATAATAGGTGGACGGTAAGAATTGAACACAGCTTTAGAGAAGCTAACAGAGCTGCAGATTGGTTGGCTAACATAGGCATCGAGTCAAGTTTTGATTTGAAGGTTGTTGATTATCCGCCCGCAGAACTTCGTTCTATCCTCCGCGAAGATATTCTCGGAGTAGCTATCCCTCGTTTAGTAGCTAGTTAATTTTCGGGGCTCGCCCCTCCATTGTACCAAAAACAAAAAAAAAAGAATATGAAAGTACCTTGGAAACGGAAAAATAAATAAATAATAATGACCATTTATTATTAATTGCAAGGTTGGAATAAGAAAAAAGTTTCTTAGAAAATTTAATACTCTAATTGTCATTCTCAACACCAAAACAGCAATATTTAATGCATTTAATACAATAATAATTATTAAATTTTGTTAAAATCAAAGCCGTCTAACAATTTCATTATTGTTAGACGGTCTTATTTGAGTCTTATTCCAAAAAAAAAAAAAAAAAAAAAAAAAAAAAAAGTAGACAAATTCTAGGGTTTAAGCTTCTCTCATACAAAGAAGCAAGCAGAATGAAGTTAGAAATGGAAGCAAAATTAAACCAAACCCAGAAAATAAGACTTCAAAGAGCTCTTGACAAACTCCATTCCCTCTCATCTTCTTCGCTTTCCGACGCCATCGTCTCCGTTGCCGACTCTATTCCCGTCAATTTGCACGACTCCTCCATTCTCAAGTACTTCTCTTTTTCCCCCCCTTTTTGTTAAACCCTAATTTCTCTTTTTTTTTTTTTTTAGATTTTTAATTGATTTTTTTTTTTTTGGGTTGGATTTGAAGGGGGCATGGTACTCTGGACCTTGATGGCGAACTTCTTTCGACTTATTGTGGCGTAATTGAGCGCATTGATAGTCTTGTCTATGTTCGTTCTATTAAATCCAGGTTTTTTGATACTTCCGTTGTTGTTTATCGTTTGATTTCAGAGATAGTGTTTCGTGTCGGTTTTTTTTGGGTGTTTGTGAGATTTGATTTGTGTTGTGTAGGTACATTCCGGAGACTGGCAACATCGTTGTTGGGCGAGTTGTTGAGGTACTTTCGTTAACTTCGACTATTTAAGTTTTTGTGGGATGACGTAGTCAGCGCTGTCTGATGAATTACAGTGCACGTCTTTGCTTTGTAGTAATGTGTTTGATTCAATGTCGTGTTTTGCTTTTTGAGCTGTGACATGACTAAAACTTTCGAGGCAACTTCAGGTGAATTAGACTTTGATATTGAGAATTTCTAGAAAATGCTATGTACCAAGATCATCTGTCACTTACCGAAATTACCGAAATTACTCATTACCCATATATTCTGTTAAGAGTTGAGTCTATTCTGTCACTTACCGAAATTACTCATTACCCATATATTCAATAAGAATGAATCATGAAGCGTCAAGGTCGTATTTGTAATGGATTCGGTTACCATGGTGTGTCAATATTAAACCCTCTTACCTTCCCTTAAGTCGAAATTTTGAAGTAACGTGTTTTTTTTTTTTTTTTTTTTTTATCGTTTGAAGTAATATGTGTGCCTCTGACCGTCCACCCTTAGTTTCAAAAGGCACAAACTGCAGCGAGACAATGATGTATAAAAGGTACCCCTTTGTTGTGCGGTCTACAGCTTTGGTTTAAATAAAAAGGTTGAATTTTAAAATAAAACTGTGCAGCAGCATTACCCTTTTTGGTTGAAGAGTGCTCTTATGTATCGAAGTACTTGTAATAGATATGGACAATGCGGATACGGAAGGGGATAGAGGCATACTAGGTAAAAAAAAAACATAGGGGAATTAATAGTTGTGCACCATTTAGCGGGGACCTTATGTAGAGGGTGAATCTTAGGGCAAAGGGTGAGTACGACGAAGTTGGATTTTTCTACACTAAGCTCTTTACTGTTTGTAAAGGAAGTTCATGTTGATTAATTTCGAGTGTTTTTTCCTTGCGTTCAGGTTTCTCAAAAGCGCTGGAGAATTGATGTAAATGCATACCATGATGGGATTTTAATGCTTTCTTCTATTACATTGCCTGATGGCATCCAGGTAAATCTTCAAGTAGTTCTCCTCAAGCTGTTAACTACTTTGCATTACCTTTGAATTCATATGTGCAAATTGATGTGTGATAATGTGAGTGATATTTGATGTGATAATGTGAGTGATATTTGATGTGATATGTAAGACGATACTTTGACCATATTTTCCCAGTTTTTTACCTTTTTTGTGCTGAAGGTGGATTTTCTTATAAAAAAAATTTCGTCAGCAAGTGTGAATATGTTGGTGTTACGAAGTATTTTAATTTTTCGTACTTTGATACAGATGTACATCAAACTTTTCACACTTTTTATCCAAATAAGTAAGATATGTAGACTAGATTGGGTCGGATGGAGCATTGTCTCTACAGATGCATGCCTCACATTATTTAGATGCTCGCATTAGGGGCCTTGCTGGGTCCTAATTTTATTGCCTATGAGCTTCTAAGTCGTCTTTGTAAAAGTTATGGCAATCATATTATGAATGATAATGGCAATGGCCTTAAAAGAAAGGTGAAAAGTAGTAGTGCTGTCATTATCATTATTTCCGATTTTCATTGCACTATGTTTTTCATTTTATTTTATTTTATTCTTTTTCACAGAATGTGTCTTTTGTTCGGTATGGATATTGAATATGATCAGAGGTTGCTGCTTGGTTGTTCGTAGGTTTTACTATAATTCTTCATATACGCTAAAGTCCAATATTTTGGAGTGCTTTTGAATTATAAGTTATAGCAAAATTACTCCTTCAAAATCCTCAATTTTATGCATTTATAATTTGAATGCAAGTTTATGACCAGTCACTTTAAAGGTCTACCGGGTGTTTGGAGTTTATTACGATACCCTTACATGGGACTCTTTAAAACGCTGCGGTACTGCTGCATAGGTCTTTCTCCAGATATTATCCTTATCTGTTATTACCTCCATCTAACCTTTATATGTAGTGACGTCTGTGTTCAAACTGTTCCAACTTTTTCTGTGTACTAAACTTGCTGCTGAGTTTTCCATATTGGATCAGTGATTTGGTGTATTTTGTTGGCAATCTTCGATTTGTGATACCGCAGATATTCCTACTTGTGTCTCAGTCATTGTCAGCATATCTTACAGTGTTTTGCTTTGAAATACAAATTGTACTTGGCTCTTATTATCCTTTTGGCCTCCGCAAAGTAATCATTGATTCTATTGTTCCATATGGCCTATATGTATGCTGTGAATTCTGTTACTAAATACATAAATTCACTTGCTCTTAAACTTGTTACCTACAACCAAAAATTAATTTAGAGATCTACGATAATGATCAGATTCTGGTGAAAGTGAAACTGTTAGCACAAGAATCCTCTGGTATCATACGGACTGTAGTAATTGTCAAACTCATCCATCTGATGCATAAGAATTTCTTTGACATTATTTGTGATGTTTCTTTGATATGCTTTAAATGTTTTTTTAGAATCTATGCTTAATGTGTATGGTCAAACTTCGAGATTTCAAGTTTGATTATATTAAACAGATTTGTTCTGATCTTCGATTAGGTCGGTTAGGTTGAGTCAGTTTGAGTTTTGGGTCAATTTTAGTCAGACCAGTTTCGGGTTAGTATCACTTTGAGTCGGGTCATTTTTGGGTGAAAAGCTAGAAAATCAAGTTGAATTAGGCTACTGCAACTCATGACAGTAGAGCTTTTTGTTGCTACGAAAGTTACATTTGGTTATAAAATAATCGTTTCAGATCATCATTTCTTGTCATTTTGGTGATAGGTCAATAACAACTTGAATTAAATTCAAATTTTGGGGTCCTAGTCAAATTCAAATCATTTGCTTCAAGTCAATTTCGGGTATATGGTTCCCTTCATTAAGATTAGATCTGAATTTGGGACTGATTCATGTCTCTCACAATTTGAGTCGTGATAAGTACGACACTTGGATTTTCGAATAAAGTTTGACACTTGTACAGTTGTACCAGAGTCCTACTAAACTAGTCCACAACCCAAGTAGAATGAAGATATAGATGTATAGAAAAGGTATTAGCGTACCTCGTGTTCTTTTTGTTGTGTTTCTTAAATTTTGTACCATGTTTCCAAAATAACTTTTGGAGTATATTTGAGTCAAAAATACAGGTAAACTAAATTCAAAGCAGTTATTTTCAGTTGGATTAATTTTTAGGAACATTTTGTTTGGCATTTTCAATTCCTAACTTAACCCAATAATTAAGGGTATATGTAATTACACATGTTCCAGTCATGGAAAATAAAGTTTGTCACAGCACTAGTAATGTCTAGGGTCATTATTGGTACATTATGATATGTTTTACGTTCATTTTCTGTATGCGTTATGTGGCAAAAGTTTATAGTTGCTTTATTGTGTCCCCAGAGGCGCCGGACTGCAGTCGATGAACTCAACATGCGAAATATTTTTGAGGAGAACGATGTCATTTCTGTGAGTTCTATATAACTTCTGATTAGATTTCCTCGCATCTTACAAACAAATAATTGAAACTATAAATTCGTGTATTCCTTGCAGGTTGAAGTCCGAGGAACTCAAAATACTTATACTGCTCAATTACAAGCTCGAAGTGATAAATATGGAAAGGTTTGGTTTATTTTCTCTCATCATCCATGTAAATCGGACCTTGTCTACTAGATGGCTTAAGGATGTTAAGGTCGTAAATGGGATAACTGTTCTCTAATAATAGTGAGGATAACCACTTTAGATACCGTGTTTATGATGATGATACTTGCTGCTGCAACACTTGATTGTCTTCCAGTTTTCATCTGCCATGCCTTCTTTCTCGTATTTAAATTTCAAACGGTAATGATGTATTGCAGCTCGATAGAGGCCAATTGGTGATTGTCCCGTGTTATCTAGTCAAGAAACGCAAACAACACTTTCACCAGTTAGATCAATATGGAGTCGTGGTAATACTTGGATGTAACGGGTATATCTGGGTTGGTGAACTTATTACAGCAAAAGACGACATGGAAGTTGATGGTTCAGAACCAACAAGCGGTGGTTACTCAAGCTTTGAAGAAAAAGAGCAACATTCCATTCCTTTGGAAACCCGTCAAAACATATGCAGGATAGCAAATGCTATCCGAGTCTTGTCCATTCTCGGCTTCAATATAACTATTGAAGTGATATTGGAGATATTCGATTTGAGTGCGTCAATGAATGTGGAGATACATGACATGCTTGGAGCTGAGTTCTGCGTTGTGGTTGCTGAGAAAGAAGCCGAGAGGCGTAGCCAGAAATATGGTTAGTTAAGTCGTTAGTGTTGCCAATGAATGCCGAAATACATGACATACTTCGAGCTGAATTCTGTGTTGTGGTTGCTGAGAAAGAAACTGAGAGGCGTAGCCAGAAGTATGGTTAGTTAAGTTGTTACTTTTCTTAGGTTGGTTTGCCCGAGTTCAACCATGTATTGATGTAAAGTTCATTTTGCATTCGATAGCTGAACGATATCAAGATTCTGCTCCCTCCATTCCATTAGTACAATCTCCGTATTTTCAAATGATGGTTGTGTGTACAATAGCCAAATGATGTCAAGATTGTTTCTCCGTATTTTCAAAATTTTATTAGTAAAATTCTCTTACAACGGCCGTGTACAGTATACGGCTAAATGTGGATCGCACATCTATACACTCAAGAAACATATATAAATGTCGTATATTTATACGGAGTATGACGTCTAGTTGTGTTATTACTGTAAGCAAGGTTTCACCAAGTAGTTATGACTCATGAGGTGATGTAAAACCAGATCAAAATAAGAGTTTAAAACTAATTTAAATTTGCAAAGATTGAAGACGAGCATAATAACATCGAGAATAGCTTAATAAAGCAGCATTATGGCCAAAACTCATGGCAGAACAAGAGTTCAGTTCGGTCAAAACCACCAAAAGAACATTATGACCATCTAGGAACACTGCGTAACGATTCCTAACCGATGTTGAGTATTTCTAAGTTCAACCCTTCGATATATATTTGCAATCAGTAAAGCTACCGAATAGTAAAATTATATATACACTGTCCTATGGCTTTCTTTCAAGTTTTAGGATCCACTGAATCAAACTTCTTAGGAAACGACACACAGGCTATAATCTGGTATGAATCGCACTGTCGTCTTCAACTCAGATTTTCACATCACAACGTAAACAGGGGAGGGAGCACGGATGCCTTAGAGCTCATCTTTAACTGCAGAATCGAAACAGTGTTCATCCCAATAGTAAGGAAACTTCAATTTTGCTGCGGTGTGAGGCATAAGCCAGTCTTCGTATATGAACCTGAAACGCTCAAACATACAAGTTAGTGCCGAATGCCTAACCGAGGAATATGATCCTACAAAATTCAAATGATATGCAGCTAATTATACGTTTAAAAGCCAAACTTTACGAGTACAAACGTACTGTAACTAGACGAAAGGTTCAATAAAGGCAGACACCACAGACCAGCGACCCAAAGCTCAATAATTTGATACGGAGTAATATGTTTCCGAGTAAAGGAATAGATACGAGGACTTAAACATATCAACGTGAGCCGACAAAGTACCCTGTATGTGAATATTTGCATATGATGGTAATACACTGAGTAGCAGAAAAAAGGCATTACACTTTTGCTGGGGGTCGAGATATAACAACCAGCATTTGCAAATCTTCAGCATCATTACTGTTCCAGACCTGAACACCAAATGGAGAAAAGTAAAATATAGTCATCTAGTCGTGGATCATTTGTTGGTTTCACCGTCATATAAAAAGGCATTAAAAAAATATGTCTCGTGAAGGTAAGTAACATACTCAATTTGATAGTTCTGACGTCAAGACTCAAGAGTCACTAGAATTTGTAAACTTGCACAAAATAAGCGGATTTTGTAAATTGGATGTCCGATATAATGTACGCTGTCCAATACTAAACGCGTAGTGCCATGGACCAAATAATGTTTACTGTTTAGTGATATCAGTTATTTTGGTTTTTCACAAACTCGGGCTCTCAGCTGAGAATCCATAGAAAAGAACTTGCATTTAGCTAAGGATTGATCAATTCCGTCATCCAATTACATAAATTCCGATATGATGTACGGAGTAGAAATTATTATCAGCCTCAGATTAAGATTCACCTGATGAGCATCATTAACGGGGACAACAAATGTGCTGTTTGCAAAAATTGGAAATGCCTGAGGAGTTCCCGGATATTTTCTGTGTGAGGCTGATGCAAGATAAAGCGTACCACTACCCTTTAGAACGACAAAAACTTCTTCGCATGAGTGCCTATGGATTGGAGTGCGTGATCCTGGAGCAAAGGTTTGAAGCCACACCTCAATCTGCATATGTGGTATGTATGTGCAATGTTTAGCCCTTGCAATTTTCATCATGCATTGTCGCAATTTTCGCTATGGAAAAAAATGCTTTTGTGACTGCCATTAAAACACAGGTGGCAGGTTTAATGATTAACATTATTATGATGACTTAATAATGAGCGTCGGAGTTCCCACATATAATGACTATATGAACTGTTGTTCAACCAGGACAAAGACCAAATTGATCTTCGTTCATACGGAGTAATTAGTTTTGAGATAGTTAAATACTTTCCGATAAATTCAAAGAGCGGGTAAGCATAATCCACCTCCGCCCCACCACCCACTACACCTATATACTCAATTGGCCCAACTAAGGCGGTACCGCACTTGTACTGGTCTCATTGACATCCCTAAGCTCGATCAACTGACACTCCAACATCAGAGAAAAGAAACTTGTTTCCACACACATAATACAATTATCGCCTCATCAACATAAGTTGAATTTTTAAATCCAATACTATTCGCGAATTTCAATAAACCAACTAAAACTTTGAGCTTGAGTAATCATATATAAATAGACAATGAAGATGAAGTCACAATCGTTTACCTCTTTCAGCCCATTTATAAGAGACCCAGCAAGGGTAATATGAGAAAGGCCGTGTCTACCATAGTTACTCTGTGGAAGCTCACTTACATTCCTTACAAGTGGAAACCCTACACTCATACCAAACAAAAAATCCACATCAATTATCACGGAAATAAAATACTTACAAACTACACATTACAACATTAATACAGTGCCTCAAACCCTCGAGTGCTCCTACAAATGTACGCATCCTTGTGTTTATGTTCAAACTGAGAGACGGTTTCCAGATGATCCTACTTGGATATAAGATACTACTCCATCCTATCCATCCCTTTCTTACGTATTCCTTTTTTGGATGATTTACCCAATTCTATCCGTTTCTCGTTTTGGAAAACCTTCTACACTAAAGTTTAATATGGGACCACCTCCAATCTACTTGCATCTGTTATCATAAATTGTCTATACATACGTAAAGAAATGAATGGAACAGACGGAGTACAACATTACATCAATGCCTCAAGGGCTTTCGCAGGTACCATTGAAAAACCCGAAAAACAAGGAAACCCTCAATCACAAAAAAAACTGCTATGTTGCAATCACTTGAACAACTACCAACCTAAACTCATCATGCAATCAAACTACACATAGAACCCACATCAAGTTTCAAACTGAAATTGCAAAAACCATATAGAACCCATTTGAAAGAACAATGTAAAAGAGAAAACCCACAAAAATAACAGGTAAAAAATGGAAGAAATCAGGTAGAAATATGAGAGTATAAATGAAAAACTTACCATTAATAGAGCATTTGGTAGCAAAAGTGTTGTGTGAGAAGAAAATCAAAAGAAGAGACAAATATAGAAGTGGGTATGAACTAAAATACTGCATTTTTGTAATTGTTGTTGATGTTTGGGAGTGAAGATGTACTCTCTTGATTTTGTTAACTACAGAGGAATTCTAGAAACTAGCGGAAGAATTCCCTGGAAATTAGAAATGGATTTTTCACTTAGTTGAGGTAGACCGGCCAGTTCAGTCGGTTGGGCTGTTTACGAGCTCGGGGACAATATACGGGTCTGGAGTATACGTGTTTTAGTCAGGTCGGGTTGATCGAAACTTCACACCGAGATTTATTATTTGAATTTGAATTTTTCAGTGTATCCTAAAAGAAAAAAAAATTAACTAATATACTATGGAGTACAAAATAATAAAATAGTGTGAAATTCAACGCATGTGTCAATTTATCCCTTTTATGGTAACTATATGCTTAATAGCTTTATTTTATATTTTTATATATTCTAACTAGGATAATACCCGTGCATAAATGCACGGGAATGTATAAACATATTTATTAGTTAACTGAAAAAAATTAATGATTTAATTAAATTTTTTAATTAAAAATAAGGATAATGATAATATTATTATCATAATCAAATTACTATATTTAACCCGTTCAAGCCATATATCTTTATATAGATCAGCAGTCAGAATCCAATAAAAATGTTAAACCCGTCTTAGGATTAAAATACTGTATCAAAATATAGGCTAATCTTGTGTTCTTCTCTAGTAAACGAATTAGGATCAAATTGAACATGTGTTGAGCTTAATGTAGATATTAGTCATAGAACATATTAGTCATAGAACATATTTATATTATTATAATATTATGTGTAGATATTAGTCATAGAACATATTTATATTATTATAATATTATGTATGCGTTTTAACATTTACAGAATTCTTGATCAAATTGAAAACGGAAAGACGTTTAAAGTTTTTAATTTTAAATTCAACTAACCCGTGTCAAAATTTTGATTTAATTACGTTAAAGGCTATAGAATAAATTAATAGAATGAAATACAATTATATTTTTATATATGGAGGCAAAATGAAATTAGAGTAAATACTTTAAAAGATAAATAAGAAATAGATGTTAAAGATATGATTAATTTAAAGTGTTCAATGGTCAAAACTCATATAAAAATATATAATTTGTTAATGGAATATCAATATAAAACAATAGTTCGTAGTCTTCTTTTTAAGTAACAAATTATTTCAGTTATAAAATTAAGGATCATGTAAATCCTAAATAATAAAAATTATCTTCCTAAATTAAATATTTGAATTAAAACAATAGTTCATATACTTATTTTAAGTAACAATAAGTTATAAAATTGTAGACCAAGTAAATGTAAAATACTATGTAAAATAATATAATATTGATCAATTTAGGAAACATAGCAAATCTTAAATTAGGCATGAATTAGTTTGGCGGGAAAAATTTGTGGGGATGGTTTTTGCTTTATATAATTAATATAGATAGATAGATTGTGGCATTAAATTCAACTGTATTGGTGCATTCAACTGCAATGAATTTACATCCGGAGTAAAACTTACTATTCCATTCTCTAATACGGAGTACAACTTTATACTTCCTCAATTTTACAATGTTAATCAGATTTCATTTTTTGAAAGTTAAAGTTTCGCACCTTTTTTTTTACCCTACAAATTGTATGTAAACGAAGGAAAAAAAAAAAAAAGTGAAGCATTAAAGACCACGTAACGTAAAAGTGAGGTGGGACTAACATTGTGGTACAAAAGAAAAGAGAGTAATATAAAAGCATCATTTGAGTTGACAAACGTAAAATAAGTAAATAATAATGAACTATAGTGAAAGTAGAACTTTTAACCAAGAGTTTACGGCCCGGTGGAGTTTGGGGTGCCTTAAAGCGCGCCACGACATGAATTGTGAGGTTGGGACCAAATAGTGTTACCTAAGTAACTTCAATTTGGGTTTGAATTCTATCGAACCATTTGGTTCGAACTACTCTTTTCAGTTGGACCTAAATTTCTTTAGCCCTACATTTAGATACGTTATCTCTCGATTAGGAGAACAGAAGACAGTGGAAGTTGTAGAAGGGTCCGATACACAAATTAAGTAATTAATTTCTTTGTCCAGTATGAG
Organism: Dianthus caryophyllus; assembly: GCA_023091065.1. NCBI lineage: Eukaryota > Viridiplantae > Streptophyta > Magnoliopsida > Caryophyllales > Caryophyllaceae > Dianthus > Dianthus caryophyllus. The sequence goes on along the minus strand of JALGRB010000019.1, from coordinate 2,835,392 downwards.
GCATGAGGGAAATACAATGGGAAGGGGGATTGAACCTGTAATCGATTGTCACTAGAACTTTAACCTTAACCGCTAAGTTAAGATATCTTTGGTTCAATTTAAGTAAAATTAAATCCAAAAGAAAACAACCTTTGACTAACTTATACTAAAGCTCCGTTCTTTTTGGCTCATAAGAGCTAAATTTAAAGGAGCTGAACTTATGGGAGTTAAACTTGTAGGAGCTGAAATTAAAGCTTGTTGCCTTATTGGGCTTATAGAAACTAAATTTATTAAAGATTAACTTATAGGAAATGAACTTATCGCTACTTTCGAAGTAACAGAAAGAAAAGCAACGACTGGAGTGGGAGAGTCAGAGTCGAAAAGAGGATTCCTCACTTCTTTCTCTCATTCAAAACCGTGCATGAGACTTTCATCTCGCACGGCTCCTAAGTGATAAAAGAAAGATGAGTTCTTCTTTCTTTTTTGATTACCTTCCTCGCGTATGTATAAGACCGAATCCGTTCGATTTCTTTATAAGAGATAAGTTAAACTTATAAAAATTAAATTAAATTAAACTTATAAAAGTAAAACTTAAGTTAATAATATGAGAGACTAAGAGGGTCTTAACCGCACCGCACATACATTTGGGCAACCCATAATTTGGAAATTGGAACAGAAGCAAACATCAGACAGTCAGAAGAGAAGATAAAAAAAATAAAATGACAGGTTTATCAGCAGCCTGGCATTTATCAACAGCAATTGTGTCCACAAAATACTCACTCTCTCGCACAACAAAACCACCTTCCTTCATTGGAACCACCTTCAGAAGAATTCGAGCCACCACCGACGATGTCGATTCTGAAATCACAGGCAATGCTGAAGATGCTACTAATGGAACCACTGCTTCCACCTCTGCTTCCCCCGCCGTTCCTTCCCTACAGAAAGACCTTAAAAAGGCACCTTCTTTTTTTTCTTTTTATCAATATGTTTGAATTATTTTCACGACAGTCTATGATTATAATTCATATCAAGAACCAACTCAACCAAAAAATTAAGCTGATGGTTGAAGGCCCAAGATCGATTATATTCTCCAACACGCCCCCTCACGCGAATGCCCTTTGGGCTTGAAGCGTGGACGCAACTACAGGCCCGCCTACCTGGTGCAATATATACCACTTTGAAAGTGAGGGGTGATGAGATTCGAACCATGACCTTTAGTCACAAGGCTCTGATACCATATTAGGAACCAACTCAACCAAAAGCTTAAGCTGATGGTTGAAGGCCTCGATTATATTCTCCAACAATTCACAACTGCGTAATTCAAAGCCTGATTCTGTCAAGTTCGATCATCCCTTGCCACACAGTTGACGCCTTGACGGTGTCCAGTTTCCAGTGTATTATATATTATGCCCGTCTTGGAGGATTATGGCCACTTCCCGCATTCTTAAGGCACTATACTTTGCTTCATTGTGATCTTTAGTTTTTATGCAGCAGTGACTGCCTTTGAGTTGTGGCCGAGTTTTCGTCAGATTAAATTCTTAGGGCATTTGGAAATTGGGCAGTAGTATGGGATGTTACGTGCGTAGTCACGAGGTGCAGTCTTTTGAGCATATTTTAGGTCAAGAAGTTTTCGTAGCTTTGTTGTTTGCTAAACCCGTTACTGCGTGCAATGGTATCCCAGTATCATTGCTTCAAAGGATTTTCAAATTCTGTGTCTTCAAAGCTTGGGTGGATTTGTGGATCGTATGCGTATATGCAGGTTTTCCGAGTCATTTGTCGTCAGGGAATTCAAACTATTTCTGTACTGTAAACATACAATTTCAATTGGAAGGGATAATAGTTTTGTTGAGAGTCAATCTGAAGCTACAATAGGTTAGCAAAAGTGTTAGAGTAGCATTCGCATGAGGGGGTGTGTTAGAGTATATAATCGATCTTGGGCCTCCAACCATCGGCTTAAGCTTTTGGTTGGAGGCCCATGATCGATTATATACTCTAACAAAAAGTATTACCTAAAAGGTCATTTTTCTGAAATACAACTACTTGAATAAAATCAGTGTAATGTAGTTATAGCGATCATACTGTAGAGGTTACGTATAGAAAAATCAGCTAGCGCACAGGCACTATTGATGAAGCAAACAAGAATCATCGAGTCAAAGATGTAAATGAGCAGAGAGACCAAAGCCATTGAATAGATCTGCTCGTTGAATGTCGTAGCTTTTTTTGCTATTCATATCAGTGTTACATACTTTTTCTTCACTGTATTTACTAACAAACAAATTCTTGTTCCAAAATCTGTATTTGATCAGGTAGTTAATAAAACAGCCGCTACCTTTGCTCCAAGAGCTTCAACTGCTTCCAAAAATCCCGCTGTTCCTGGAACCGCTCTATACTCAATTTTCGAGATCCAGGGATATGCTTCTATGGTCATGGGTGGAGTTCTCTCGTTCAATCTTCTGTTTCCCTCGAACGAGCCAGATCTTTGGCGATTAATGGGCATGTGGTCTATATGGATGTTCAGTAAGTCGTATTTATTTCGAGATGATCACCTGTGATTTTGAAATTGATTAGCACATCATAGGGTTGCTGGAGTCGCTTTGTGATGAGTATGCATATCGTTTTGTTAACAAACTAAAGACACCTCGTATCAAATCATGCTTCCATCTATAGATAGACAGAAATGCATTTTTTGTTCATGTTCTGTCAAGAAGGTGTACATTTCATTCGTCTTTGTTAACATAAGGGGACATAGTCTCTTGTTACCGTAAGGGTAAGGTTGCGTACATCTGACCCCTTTAGGCTGGGGTAGCCCGCTAGTTTCAAGAACCCTTGACGCACTCAGTTAATGTTGTCGTTTTCCCATCTGTGGTTTGTCGAGAGCGATCAAGTTGTATGCACTGCACGATTTGACATTTTTGAGGTTAATTTTTCCGAAGTATAGCTAGTTTTGCAGAATATTCATTTTTGAAGATTCAAGTCTTTTTTTTGGTTGCAAAAATGTAAACAATTAGATTGAAAGTTCTAACGACGAGATACAAGCCCAAGAATGTTTGTCTATTAATGAAGAGTATGAAGCTTAGCTAAACACTGATCAACTGTAGAAGGTGACTTTAGTATAGCCCTTGTTCTGAAGGCTCTACACCCTTCGGATTCTTCTGCGAAAATGGCAGCCTAGCGTTCTTCTCTTTCTCTTTGTGCTGAACTCTTTCGGGCTGTTACTCAACTGACCCTAGTCAGCTGTATCAGCCAAAACTTTACATATGTGACAATTCTTTTCCAATATCTGACCAAATTGCGTGATCTTAGAATGATATAAAACTTCTTTTAACTGATACTAGACGAGATATAAACCATGCCATCACGTTATACTACTCTACTGCTGTACTGAATCCAATTGCTGTGATCACCACCCATACTGATGCTTTTTTATGACGACGGATATTGTTGTGGTGCAGCTATTCCCTCTCTGCGTGCACGTGACTGCTCAAACAAGGAGAAAGAGGCACTTAACTATCTCTTCCTCCTCGTTCCGCTGTTGAATGTCATCATTCCATTCTTCTGGAAGTCCTTCGCTGTTGTTTGGTCCGCAGACACCGTTGCCTTTTTTATGATGTACGCTTGGAAGGTACGTCTTGTTCCTCTCCACATCTTTCTTAATCGCCGTGTCTTCTGCTGTTAAACTGTTCACGTTTCGGCCTTGCAGTTAGGGTGGCTCCAGAAATCGGAGTAACAGGTCACGTCTTCCTCACTAGCTTGGTGCTCTCTGTTTATAGTTTTGTACAAGTACTTAGGAGTAGCTTATATTGCCACTGGTTTTGGTCTCTAGCCCTTGAGCACCCTCCAAATACTTGAATTTACTTTTTATATTTAATTTGTATAAAGTGGAATTACGTTGACGTATTTTATATCATATATTTACCAATTATGATAAGCTGTTTTATAAATATGATGCAGTAATTCTTAAAATTTTGTGAGTGTATGTGTAATGAAGTTATAATCAATTATCATGAAATATACTTCCTTCTCTATTCCAATAGGTTCTATACGTTTGCTTTATGCACGTACATCAATACTCGTTTTGTTTCGTTCATATCTTTGGCTTCGTAATTTGCTCGATAAGACAATGAAAACAAGATCACACTGATCGCTTTTTATTTGTATGTTAAAAGTTATATCGAATATTCTACACACTTATAAATAATATCCAAAAAGTGAAACGTATAGAACCTATTGGAATGGAGGAAATATTGTATAACACAAAATCTCAGATGGGTTATCCATCTTATTCTTAAGACGTGTCAAATATTTAACATAAGACAAAAGCAAAATATGTGAAAACAAAAGTGTTTGTCTTTTGTATGTAGTAAGATAATACTGATCTGTTTTAGTTTTTAAGACGGATATATCCGTCTTAAAAGAAACATACTCATTGTATAAAATTGGTAGTCAAGAATGTGAAATTATTATAGAAGCTCTACAAAACGAGCATACCCCCTCACATCACATGATGACACCCGTATTCTCACATTACGGAAAATTAAAATACTCCGTAATACTCGTAGGATACCCCGTAATATTTTAATAAAACCAACACTTATTCTCGTCATATAAAACAAAACCTAGTTGCTTAAATTTGATTAGGTAGACTTTTTAGAACACTTCTTACACAAAAGAGAACTAGTCTTCTCTTTTCGTTTAAGCACGTACTACCCATCTATCATATCGTACCATATAATCTTCAAATAAAAGAAAAATCCTCAAATGGTTTCTAAGCAAACAAAATTTACAAAGTTCACCATGGCTAGAGGAGAGCATCACAAGTCCAAAAAGCTATTAATCGGTTTCATTTTCGACTGTGGTCTCGAGCTTAAACTCGCCCTCGCTGCTCTCTTACTCCTATGTTGCCTTCTTACCTTCCTCCAATTCATCCCCACTTGCTTCTTACCCTTGCACCATTTTTCCAAAATGGCGTCGTCTCCACCGTTGTTGTTGGAGACTGTTCTCGACAACGGTGTCGTTAAACGGTCTTTTGACCCCGTGGGGACCGGGGCGTATAATTTCGTCCTCATGTCTGCTTACCGAGGTGGTCCTAATAGTTTTGCTATCATGGCCCTGTCTTCGAAACCCCTCCACGTGTTCGGGAACCCTGGCTATGCATGCGAGTATCGGTCTCACAATAACGTTACTGCTCCTGGCCCTGTGGCCACAGGGTATAAAATTATTCCCGATTTTGGATTTGGTCGTGTGTATACGACCGTCGTGATCATCTGTACGTTCGCCCAAGACCAAGTCCCCGCCTTAGGCGAAGGCGGAGACCTCCTTTTTCATGCGTCGGTCAACGGTGGGTACGACACGAAAGTCAACGCTACAGACACAGTCGTAGCGTTGACGGAGCCCCCAAACTCATGGGAGATTTCTCAATTCACCAACCCCAATTACAAATACGACTACATCTACTGTGGGTCCCCACTGTACGGACACCTGAGCCCACAACGGATACGCGAGTGGATCGCGTACCATGTGCGGCTCTTCGGGGAGCGGTCCCACTTCGTGTTCTACGACGCTGGTGGGATCAACGAGGACGTGATGGCTGTGCTCAGGCCGTGGATTGAGCTCGGGTACGTGACAGTCGAGGACGTCAGAGAACAGGATAGGTTTGACGCGTATTATCATAACCAGTTTATAATTGTGAATGACTGCTTGCACCGGTACCGGTTTGCGGCTAAATGGATGTTTTTTTTCGACGTGGACGAGTTTGTGTACGTGACCTCGAAAGAGGGATCGTTCGACGATGTTATGGGCTCGCTCGAGGGGTTTAATCAGTTCACGTTCGAACAAATGCCAATGTCTAGTGAGCTTTGCTCTACTCAGGATGCTCACCATGCGACCAAGTATGATTTTCCTTTCATTTTTTCGTTTTTTTTTTAATATTGAAAATGAATGTTGGTACTATATAGGTTTGACTTTTTAAGGTCAACATTCTAATTGTAGGTACACTGAAAAATGGAATATTCGGATTTTAAAATATTCAAATATAATTATGACAGCAAACTAAAAAAAACATTAGCTCAAAATATACTCCGTAATAGTCCTACAAATTGGACAAAAGTATAAATTTATAGATGTACAAATTGGACAAAAGTAGATGTATTCTCATTATTCTTAAAAGTTTTATACGGAGTAATTTATAATTCATTGAATTCACAATTAAAAAAAGTAAATGATTATGGAATCATAACAAAACAATTTATGTGCAAATAACTTGAATTTAATTTAATTAAAATAAAGAAACATGGGTGAAATTTTCATAGGTCTCAAGTCCAATTCCCTCCAAAAGTAATCTTGTGGGGAATGTTAGAAACTTAAAACTATGCCTAATAGATCACGAGCATGTCGCCCTGATAAAAAGGGTGGTCGACCACAGATATGCTTTCGCTATCATACACGCCTGGTTTACCTGTCAAGACTAAAGCGAATACCATGATTCCCACATTATCCAAACAAAATAAAAAAAAAAAAATGAAATAAATAACAGCGCATGGTAAAATATCACCGACTTATATTGTTCACCCATTCTATCTTCTAACTGTGGGGTCACAATATTTTTATTATAGGATGGTACTGAGTTTCAGTATAACTTATGGCGTCCTATCGTTATTCTAATTAAAGTACGACTATGTATTGTATTTGTGTTCGTATATGTGGTCCGGGTTAATATAAATTAGAAGTAGAATGTATCTCCAAAATTGGTTATCATTTATGGGGTACGTTATGCGTGCAACGTGTTTCACAAATTAATTTGGAAAATTTCCCATAGTACCCTTGAGCTTTGACCCATTTTTAATGGTACCCAAGTTTTTAAGTTTGTGTTCATGGTACCCTCTAAATTTAGACTTAGCAATTCTCATGACCATACTCACTTTTGACTTATAACGTAGTCAAGTTTAAAAATATTAATCAAAGTTATTCCTAGACAAATATCTTTATTTATAATTTATAACCTTAAGGGTAATAGATTTGTGCCACTAAACTAACTAATTTACTTAATTTGAAATTCCTAATATGGTAACTAATATAGTTCTGAAAACCCTTAAAACTAAAAAATAAAAAAAACAAAAAAAAACCATGAAATATATTCTTTGTTTTTTTCATAGAAAAACCCTAAAATAGGGGAAAAGAACTCGTACGGTCTAAAAACAAAAATAATTATACTTCTAATTGAGGAAAGGTGACAAGAAGTGTTATATTTGAAGTTGGATGGAGGGCACCATGGACACTAACTTAAAAAAAACTTGGTACCACTAGAAATGTGTCAAACCTCAAAGGTACCATTAGAAATTCCCAATTAATTTTGTGATTTTTGATATGTTTTGTTATAGAACTACACTTTAGTAGTCTAGTCCACATGATCTACTCCCTCCATTCAAATTTAAATTGCACTTATTTCTTTTGAGTAATTCTATGGTGAGGCCGTCTCATACTATGAGACACCATCAATATTTCACTATATAGTTATACTACACTTCACCCACACATAACAACATTATACATTTTATTTTAGTTTTTATCATTATTATCAATTATATACAACATTATTTTAATGCTACGAAATTCAGTAGCAAAGTAGCAAAAATGTACATAAGTTAATTTATTTTTTTTATTTATATTTTATCGTAATCGGTAAAAAATTGTTTCTGATGTACATTTTTTTAAATAAAATATCGTTACGTTTCACGTACAATAGAGTTACATTTGAAGCAAGGTACAATTACTTTTCAAGTTAAATAAATAGGTTACGTTTGAAAAGTAATATAGTTACTTTTGAGTTGTCTCATACTATGAGACGGATGTACCATAGAATTTGTATTTTTTTTAGTCCATTCAAATTCAAATTGCATATTTTCTTATTTGGCTATACAAATAATATTATTACATTATTAAGGCCCACATATTTAATATAAATAACACATAATACTAATATCTTTCCCATTAGGTGTACGGAATACCTTTTAATATTATAAAATTATTTTTTTAATATTTGTGCATAAAGTATAAGTGCAATTTGGAGTTGAATGAAAGAAGTACGAAGTATATATTAAAAGGACAACCACTAATTCGTAGTATGCAGACATGCCGCGCTCTCATGCACCTAAATTCTCGCCTAAATGACACTTAGGGTGTGTTTGGATAACAAAATAGGAGGAAAAGGGAGGGAAGGTGAAGGAAGGGGAGAGGGGGGAAAAATTTAGGGCTGAGCAAAATGATACGATACGGTTTTTATATACGAATACGATACGGTATACGGTTTTAAATATACGAAAATTCGTGTCAAAACCGTATCGTATATTCGAATTTCGTGTATACGGTTAAAACCGTATCGTATTCGTATCGGTAAATTTTGACTTTCGTATATACGGTTTTGATACGGTTTTTTAAAAAAGGTAAAAAAAAACCAGATTTTTATTAAAATTTACATGTTTAAACACCGTATATACATAAAACCGTATCGTATTCGTATCGTATATACGGTTTTGGTCATATATAAGCTATATGTTTGATGTTTAGGAATATTAAAACCGTATCCGTATATACGGAAATCGTATATCCAGAAAATTCGTATATCCGAAAACCGTATATACGGTTAAAACCGTATCGTATTCGTATCAAAAAATTATAAGTTTTAAAACCGTATATACGAAAACCGTATCGTATTCGTATCGTATATACGGTTTTGCTCAGCCCTAGGGAAAATGGTGGTGTTTGGATATCATTTTCCCTCCAAATTTTGCCTATTTTGAAGAGATTCCAATTAGGCTTTGAGGAGGGAAAATGGATCCCTCCAAATCTCTTCCCTTCCATTTTCATCCTTTCATATTTTGTATCCAAACAAAGGAAAATACTCCCCTCCCTTTCCCTCCAATTCCTTCAATCCAAATGGTGAAACGGACCCTTAGACTTTAACCCTATTTCAGGTACTCCGTAGCTTATTTGATCGACTATTTGATTTGACTAAAAATTCGACTACTTTGACATATTCATATAATTGTTCCATTTTTTTCCTTAAATCTCATTTGTTTAGCTGTACTTATGACAAAAAGAAAACAAAATATAGAGTAGCAAACAATTAAATGGACCACGAAGGAAAATGATAATACATAGTCAAACGATACGAAAATAATGCTCAAAGTATTACGTGAACAATGTTAAAAGTCAAACTACTTCCAATTGAATCCCATAACGTGAACACGTGGTACTCATAAATTATTTTTATATTTTAGCATTTGATGTTATTTGTGTTTATTATTTTACTATTGTATGATGATTGTGAACATAATTACGTCAAAAGTGAATCATTCAATTAAAATTCGTCTATTATTATTTTAAATATTTAATTCTTAAGTTTTTTGTCAGACACTAACTTACATTTAAGTCAATTTGTGAGGTACTACCTTACATTATTTTTTTGCGAAGAACTACCTTACATTTTTAAAATCTTGTGGAACACTACCAAACACCATTTTGCCGTTAAATCTAACCGTTGACCGTCATTGACTAACGACTCTTCTTCCCCAAACTAACTCCATTCATTTTAACCCCATTTTTCTGGTTTCCCTCTTCAATCTACTCTAATTTTCTCTTTTCATCTTTCTCCCTAATTTAATTAACCCACATACAATCTCAAAGTCATCATCAAAATCCTGAATTTTTTATTATTCATTTTCATAACCCTACTATTAAGCTTGAAACTAAACTTGTGTTGTGCAATTAACACCAATTTCAGTGTGGATTAATATATAGTAAGCTGCGAGATTAAAGAACAAAAAATATGAAAAAACCCTAAAAATTAGGCGATTTCAGGCGATACGATGACGATAGCGAAGTTAGGGGCTTCTTCATCCAAATCTCAGCGACCTTCTTCTAAAAATGTTCAAAATCAAAATAAATTCAGCTTGCTTACTAAAGATCTGGAGTTTGCTGATTTTGGTGTGAAGGCTGGTCCAAGGACTGGGGATAATAGGAAGGACAAACAAATTCATGAGTTGGTTCCGATTCCTCCGTTGGATATGGAGGAGTTGGTAAATGATGAGCTTCATTCAGCCACTGAGGTGTCCATGGTTGGCGAGCTGGGAACAATTGTGGAGGAACCGAAGGATCTGATTAGTTTCACGGAGGAGGAAATTAAGGAGGAGCTAGAATACTGGAGTAAGGCGGTGGTTTGTTTTGTATTGGGTGCTAATCCACCATGGGAGATATTGGAGGGATTCATCCGTCGAGTTTGGGCGAAGCATCAGGTGGATAAAGTTTCGTTTTTATCTAATGGGGTTTTTTTGGTTCGATTCCTCACTGATGAGAGTAAAGAACAGGTGCTGAAGCAGGGTCACTACCTTTTTGATAATAAGCCACTGATTATCAAAGGGTGGGAGCCAGATATGGATCTGATAAAGCATGAAGTGAAGAATGTGCCAGTGTGGGTGCGAATACATGGTCTACCTTTGAAATTTTGGGGGAAAGGAATTGGTAAGTTGGCTGGAACTATTGGTGAGTTTGTGAAATGTGATGCGGCGACTGAGGAGAAAACGAGGATTGGCTACGCTAGGGCATTGGTGGAGGTAGGATTTGGGCAGCCCTTGAAGGAGAAAATACAGTTTCTTGATGAGGGTGGACATTTGGTTGAGGTACAAGTGGACTATGAATGGAAGCCGATTGTGTGTGAGGTGTGCAATGGAATGGGACACAAGACTTCTGAGTGTCGAAGAGGGCCTACTAAACAGAGAGTGTGGAGGCCGAAGGTGGGAAATCCAGTGCAACAGAAGGTGGTTGAGCCGGTGAAGAGGGTTCCTTCTCCTCCTAAGGAAGCCTGTATTGGTGAGATCAGAACCCCAGCAATTGGGATACCTGAGAAGAGTATTTCGACTGGAAGGACTCCTGCTAGACCTGTGATGAGGATGAGCAGACAAGAAACAACAGAAGGAGGCTTCAGTAGGAATCGGTTTGGTCAACAGACTTTTCTGGAGGTGCTTAACACTACTACTCCTAAGGTAGGTGTTGGCACTAAAGGTAGTGGCTCTCTTCCCCAAGGGGGAGGATGAGTTCCTTTGGTTTTTGGAATGTGAGGGGCCTGAACAAACCAAGTAAACAACGAGCTATAAAGTGGTTTTTGCATCAACATAACTTGGGTTTGTTTGGGCTCTTGGAGACAAGGATTCAATCCTTGTCTCGAGTTAAGTTGCTTAATTTCATAAATAGGGACTGGTGTTTGACTACAAATAATGGTTGTCATAAGGGCGGACGAATTTGGGTTGTTTGGAATCCGACCATTTTTGATGTGGTGATAGAGGAGACTTCGGCTCAATGTGTGCATATGCGGGTGGTTGACAGGGTGACACAGGTCTGTTTTGCTATTAGCATGGTTTATGCTTTTAACAGCATGAATGATAGGAGGATGTTGTGGAATCAATTGTGTGCAGTAAGGAGGAAAGTGGGGATTCCTTGGGTAATGTGTGGTGACTTCAACACGGTGCTCGCTCATTCTGAAAGACTGGGAGGAAAATCTACAGACAATGAAATTGAGGAGTTTCAACAATGTGTTTTACAATGTGGAGTTAGTGACAGTCTAGCTACAGGCTCCTTTTTCACTTGGAATAACAAGCAGGAACATCAAACACGAGTCTATAGTAGGCTGGACAGAGTTTTAGTGGATCAGTGCTGGTTGGAAGAGAGGGCGGATATGGTTGCAAATTTCCTTCCTGAAGGGATGTTTGATCATACCCCTTGTGTCATTCAGAAAACAGGGAGGTCCATGGAGAAGAGGAAAGCCTTCAAATATTTCAATATGTGGGGCAAAGCTACAGAGTTCAGAAGTTTGATGACAGAGTGGTGGCCAAGGTGGAATGATGGAACAAGAATGCACACTTGTGTTAAGAAGCTGAAGTTGTTAAAGCATCATTTGAAGTTATTCAATAAGGATAAGTTCTCTGATGTTGGTAATGCCGTAGGGATAGCCTTGAAAAACTTGCAATACATACAACAACAAATATGGAGTCACCCTGGAGAGGAGGAGTGGGTGGCTAAAGAGAGAGCAGCAGCTGCAGATTATACGGAATTGCAAAATGCGTATGATAGTTATTTACGACAGCAGGCAAAGATGGCATGGATTAAGGATGGGGACAGGAATACCAAGTTTTTTCATGGTGTTTTGCGAACAAAATCTGTGAGAAACCAGATCACTTCCATTCAAGACATGGAAGGAGCTACATGTAATGATCCTACCGAGATTCAAGAAGCTTTTCTGGCCTATTATAAGGCTCTGTTGGGGACTGAAATTGCTACTGAAAAAGTTAATACCCAGGTGGTGAGGAGGGGAGCTATTTGTGACGATGAGCTCTCTGATATTTTGGGAAGACCTGTTACTAAGGATGAAGTGAGGAAGATCATATTCTCAATCCCTGAGGACAAAGCTCCGGGGCCAGATGGTTACTCTAGTGGTTTTTACAAAGATGCTTGGAGTGTGATTGGAGATGAGATTAGTGAGGCAATCATGGATGCATATGAAAATGGTCATTGTGTGAAACAGATTAGTGCTACTATGATAACTTTGGTACCTAAGTGTGCTAGGCCTGTTAATGTCTCTCAGTTTAGACCAATAGCATGCTGCAATGTGATCTATAAATGCTTGGCAAAACTGATTTGTAACAGATTGAATTTGGTGTTACCTTCCTTAATCAGTAGAAGTCAGGCAGGGTTTGTTAAGGGAAGAAGTATAGCTGAAAACATACTCATTTGCCAGGACTTAGTGAAGTTATACAATAGGGCAACTGTATCTCCGAGATGTATGTTCAAGATGGACCTGATGAAAGCTTATGACTCTATTGCTTGGGATTTTTTGGATCAACTTTTAGAAGCTTTTCAGTTCCCCGCTCACTTCAGAAGGCTGATTATGTTCTGTGTGACTTCTGTGTCTTATTCTCTGACCATCAATGGTTCAAGTTTTGGATTCTTCAAGGGTAAGATGGGGTTAAGGCAAGGAGATCCTCTATCTCCTCTGCTGTTCACCCTTTGTATGGAATATCTCAGCCGCATCCTCAACTGTGCAACAGAAAAGTTGAAGTTCAGACATCATCCTTTGTGTAAAGAAATGGGACTGACCCATTTGATGTTCGCTGATGATCTACTAATGTTTTGTAAGGGAGATGCGGATTCTATAATGGTGCTTTTGAGGGCCTTTGCAACCTTCTCCTCTGCGTCAGGTTTGAAAATGAATCCCTCGAAGTCCAATGTCTATTTCAATGGGGTTAAAAACAGTTTGAAGAAGGAGATACTTTCTGTATCTGGTTTTGTTGAAGGTAGGCTCCCTTTTAAATACCTGGGAGTACCTATTACAGCAGGGAGGTTAAAGCGGAATGACTGTAATATGTTGATAGATAGGGTGGTTGGAAGAATACGGGTTATTGGAGCTAGACAACTCTCTTATGCAGGGAGACTTACTTTGGTCCAATCTGTGTTTAGTACACTCTTTAACTATTGGGCTTCCATTTTTATCTTGCCAAAGAGTGTGTTGTATAGAGTCTCTGCGCTTTGTCGAAATTTCTTGTGGGATGGTGATGTGGTACATAGAAGGGTTCCAACAGTGAGCTGGGACAAAGTTTGCACGCCAAAACGAGAAGGTGGATTAGGCCTGAAAAATGATGTGAGGTGGAACAATGCTTTGATAGGGAAGTTGATATGGTGGTTGGTATCAAAGGCTGACAGTCTTTGGATTCAGTGGGTGGATCACATATATATGAAAGGGATAGGGTTCATGGAGTGTGTGGCTAAGGATAGTGACTGTTGGTACTGGAAGAAGCTTATGAAGGTGAAGGGGCTGCTAAGAGAAGGTTTTGACAGTGAGCTATGGAGAGGTGATGTAGGTTATACTGTTAAAGCTGGTTATAAATGGCTATCAGGGCAAGCTGAAGAGGTCGTATGGTTCAGACGGGTGTGGTGCAGCAGAGGTATACCAAAGCACCAGTTCTTGGCTTGGATGATTGAGCAACATGGCCTGCGTCTGAAGCCAAAACTGATGCAATTTGGAGTCGTTGCGGATCCGTACTGCTGTCTTTGTGGTCTGCACAATGAAAGCTTTCAGCACTTGTTCCAGCAGTGTATTTACGCCATCCAGGTATGGTCTGGCGTGTCAGGGTGGTTAGGTATGAAGTATAGTGAGGGTACGGTCATAGTTGCGGCTAGGAGATGGCCAAAGCTGAAAAAACGGTTACTAAATTTGGCTCAAATGGCAATCCAGTATAAGATTTGGGAACAACGAAATCGGGCATGGTGTGAAGGTGTAGTTGAGCGACCTATTTTTGTAGTGAGGACAATTGTACATGAACTTAAGTTTCATATAAGTGTCGAGGGTGATTCGAAATGGTCTATAGTAGATAAAGAGTGGTGGAAAACTGTGATGTAAATGTGTGTATGTATTGGTTTTGATTGACTAATGAAAGCTTACATTTCAACAAAAAAAATAATATATAGTAAGCTTGAAACTCTTAAATTACTATATTATACAATTACTAACCCAAACATAAACCCTAATATCATTTTCAAATGTTTTTTTCCTCCTAAGTAATCTAACTCATTCTCAAGTTCTTCAAACTTGAAGATTTTGTTAACTTCTTTATCTTTTTCCACATCCAAACCGACATTTATGCATATTTTGGAATAGAAGGTCCTTGAAATGAAGAGCCAATTTTGTTGTGGGTTAGTGAGCTTGAAAAGTCAATGACGTTTGGTACGCCGTGGAATTCCACATCGACATTTATGCGTCTTCAACAATGAAGCGGGTGACTATTCACTAATTTAAGAGACCGAGGAAGAAAACGAAAAAAAAGAAAATTGAAAAAGAGGAGTGAAGAATAAGGGGACAAATAATTGAGTATTGGAGAGCAATTAATGTAAGCAAAAAAATTAAGTGAAAACTTAACTTAAAAATGGAGGAAAAACTACATTGTAAAGAGTTGAGAGAAGTTGCCGTTAGTCAATGACGGTCAACGGTTCGATTTAACAGCAAAATGGTGTTTGGTAGTATTCCACAAGATTTTAAAAATGTAAGGTAGTTCTTCATGAAAAATAATGCATTTAGCATTCACAAATTGGCTTAAATGTAAGGTAGTGTCTGACAAAAAACCCTAATTCTTAAAATGAATTTCAGATTATTTAGTTTAAAGTATTGTAAGATGATTTTATCACTATATACATAATTTATGCGAATGAAATTATTTTACAATTATTACGAAAATAAAACAAATATAGCGTGCGTCGTTAAGAAAAGTCTTGATATTTAAATTTGAGTATATAACGTTTCATGGTTAGGTGACAAGTTGTTATCTAACTAAATAATGTTGGTAATTATGTATTAGACGTGCATGTTGTAATGAGATAATTGGTATTCAAGACTAGTAATTATGCATAATAATGTTGTTTAGGTCTCCTTAATTTCAATTGGCCTAAATTATAGATCGAGCATCGTGTGAGATGATAACGTATTTAGTAGAATATTATTCAAGGTCTTTTTTTTACTCCCTTATTGCACATAATATTTTAACAATTTTTGTGAACTCGCTAAAGTAATTACATACTCTGTATATTATTACTCCGTATATATTTTTAGTAATTAACCTACTTTTTCTAAAAAGTTAATTTTTAAAATAAAAAAGTGTAAACAATGGTACAACACAAATTCTTGGTACAGCACAAATTCTTGGTACAGAGGGAGTAATTAAAATTTCTCTACTACCTTACTTAATTTTCTAGGGGCAGTGTTCAATTAATGATCGACTAGTAATGCCAAAATATGTACTCTGTATGTCATAAATTATCCTAAGTATCATTATATGAAAAAAAGTTCTCATACCTAAGTCTTTACGGCTGGTGGTTCTGAACCTCAAAGCCTCAAGAATGGCAAGAATCATGCGAGGTCCCGTGTTCAAGCCTCGAGCGCACCATGCGGGTATCACGACGGCCCCTGGTAAAAAGGGGTGGCTTACATGGTACAGGTGGTGACGTCGGAATGCCTGTGCCCGGGGGATTAAACCCCTCGTCACCAAAAAAAAAAAAAAAAAAAAGTTCTCATATTTTGATTTAATTTATGAGTAACAATATTGCTTTTAATTTTATTATAACTTCAAAACAAATACGTAGTAATATTGTTAATCGTTAAAATATTGGTTTTATGAATACAAATATATATATATATATATATATATATGTATATAGAAATAGGATCACATGAATCCCCCTAAATTTGGTGCATCCCTTGTACCATCTTAGAGCCATTAGATTAAAGGGAATGGAGGGCCAAGATTGAATCACGCAATAAAGCTAAAAAAAAAAAGCCTTCAAATTTGACTACCACTGTCTCCGGACCTACAAGACTTTTTTTTTTTTTTTTTTTTTTTACCTTTTTTTTTTTAATTTACTTTTTTTTTTTTTTTTTTTTTACTTTTTACTTTTTCATTTTTTTTCTTTTACTCCTTATAGTACTTGATACGATATTGTCCAAATTTTATTTTTTTTTATTTTTTTTATTTATTTTATTTTTACTTTTTTTTGTATTTTTTTCTTTTAATCTTTATAGTACTTGATATGATATTATTATCAAGTATTTTTAAAGTCTAATCAATATTCTTTAAAGAGTAACACTTGTTACTCTAATAGCTTATATGTGTTATTTTAACAAATTTTTATTAATCCTTATTATTATTCTTGATATGATGTTATCATTACTTTAAAGTGTAATAATTGTTACTCTAGCACTTTAGACGTGTTATTTTAACAAACATTTATTAATCCTATTATTTTTCTTAATACGATATGATTGTTACTTCAAAGTGCAATCAATGTTACTTTAAAGTATAACAACTGTTACTCTAATAACTTATACGTGTTATTTTAACAAATTTTTATTAATCCTTATATATTATTCTTGATATGATGTTACTGTTATTTTAAAGTGTAACAATTGTTAATCTAATAGCTTGTACGTGTTATTTTAACAAACATTTATTAATCCTATCATTTTCTTGATACGATATTATTGTTACATACACGTGCATTCAATGTTACTTTATAGGGTAACAATTGTTACTCTAATACCTTGTACGTGTTATTTTAACAAATTTTGTTAATCCTTATATATTTCTTGATATGATGTTACTATTACTTTAAAGTGTAACAATTGTTATTCTAATAACTTGTACGAGTTACTTTAAGTTATAATAGTCGACAAAATTATGGTGATAGAATTTTATATAATTATTCGTCAATTATTATTTTAACGATTATTTGTTATTACCTAAATTTATTAAAAAAAAATAACAAAAACTATAAAATAATTAAGTAATTGAAAAAGTAAAAGAATTTATAAAAAAAAAAAAAAAAAAAAAAAAAAAAAAAAAAAAAATTCTAAAAGAAATCGTAAAAAAAAAAAAAAAAAATAAAAAAAAATAAAAAATAAAAAAAAAAAAAAAAAAAAAAAAATTGAAAAAGTCTCACGGCCTCAGGATGAAAGCAATACTAAGTTGTAGGCTTTTTTTTTCTTCTTTCAAGTTTGATTTAATCTTGGCCCTCCATTTCCTTTAATCTAACGACTCTAAGGGTGTACAAGGGATGCACCAAATATAAGGGATTCATGTGATCCTCTCTGTATATATATATATATATATATATATATATATATATGGAGTAATTTCTATATGACCCATATATTGTTACCATTTAACTTTGTTATCAAATACCCCCTCCATTCCACAATCTTCTTCCCACTTTCCCAAAAAGAAAATTCCATAATCTTCTTCCCATTTCTATTTTTGTCAATTTTTAACTAATCTCATCCACACAATCCACTTTATTATTTTTATACTTTAATCTCATCCACACAATCTACTTTCCTTAATTTTTGATCCAAACAGAAATGGGAAGAACATTATGGAACGGAGGGAGTACAACAATTCTCACATGTAACCCGCAAGGTGTGGTGGTTAAAACATGGGTGAAATTCTCATGGGTCTCAGGTTCAATTCCCTCCAAGAGCAATCTTGTGGGGAATATAGATCACGAGCCTGTCGCCCTGGTAAAAAGGGTGGCTAACGTGGCGTGTATGGTTTGCAGGCTATCATGCACGCTCAGGGGGTTTACCCAGTGCGCACCAAAGGTAGCGGTTGCGGGTTCCCCACGTTATCCAAAAAGAAAAAAAAAATTCTCACATGTAAATATGTAATTACATTTGTATGCGTATAATAATAGTCTCTTTGTTATAATCAAAAGGGGCCAATTATAAAGAAAAATGTTACTCCCTCCATTCATATCCAATAGCATCCCTTCCCTTTTTGACCTTATTCACATAGGTGTATAATATTCGATATAACTTGTAATGTATAAATAAAAGGGATATTTCCCAGCATACCCCTGAGTTTTGGCAGTTTTCCCAGGGTACCCCTGGTTTCAAATTTCTTCCCAAAATACCCCTAAACTTTAGTTTAAGTTCCCAGAATACCCTTATTTTTTTTTTTTTTTTTCAACTTAACGGCGTTAACTTAGTGTGAACCACCTTTTTGAAATTTAAATTAATAATTGGACATTGCTCATGGTACCCCTAAATTTTGGGGATTTGCCCATGGTACCCCTAAGTTTTTGCGGATTTGCCCATGGTACCCCTAAGTTTTATCAACTTTGATTTTTAGCTTTGCACCATTGAAACCATCCACATTCATCACATTTGTAGTATACCTTGTAAGGATTAGCCGCATTATGTCCAGAAGACTGTATATTTGACCTTCTGTTACATCTCGGACATTGTTTATTTTCGACTAAAACTCCGCTACGATATGAGCTTGATTAAGATCCAAAAGACATCTTTATTTTGAATGTATGATTTTTTTTTTTTTTTTTTTTTTTTTTTTTTTTTTTTTTGGGAGTTGTAGATGTATTACGTGAGTAATGATATGTCTCAAATGTTGAAGGTACTTATAAGACTCATTCTAACGGTTTGTTTTCCCAATATAGCTGTTATTTTACAACTGGTTACAATGGGCAAAATGTGAAAACTCAAGGGTACTTTGGGCAAAGTTGACAAAACTTCGGGGTATCATGGACAAATCCGCCAAAACTGAGGGGTACCATGGGCAATGTCCAATTATTAATTTAAATTTCAAAAAGGTGTTTCACACTCAGTTAACGCCGTTAAGTTAAAAAAAAATAAGGGCAGTCTGGAAACTTAAATTAAAGTTCAGGGGTACCTTGGGAAGAAACTTAAAACCAGGGGTACCTTGGGAAAACTGCCAAAACTCCGGGGTACGCTGGGAAATATCCCTAAATAAAAATATAGTCACGTGATATCTTGTTTTATTCGTCTTGATAAGTACAACATTAATATCCAATTTTTATATTTATATACAATTTAGAACTATAGATATTGTCGTTACAAAACGCGTCTCGACAAATGTGAAAAAGTGGAGGATGCCTTTGGTTATGAATGGAGGGAGTACTTGTATTAGTTTTGATTTTAAAATAATCACCCATATAATGCGTTGATTAATCACTTTTTAATCACAAACTGTCTGTCAAACAAGTTCGATTTAATTTACGATTACGTTATTGTTTTTTGTCATCAGAAAATGGGGGTTCGAAAAGCTGGTATACAAGAGCGTGAAACATGAGCAAAGGAACAGAAAATACGCCGTACAACCTCGTAATGTATTTGCTGCCGGTGTACACATGACCCTTAAATTGAAGGGCAAAACTTCACACAATGTATGTCATTTGTTAAAGTATTTTCATTACCACGGTACCATCGGTCAACGACGTGAGCCATGTCGGAAATTTACTATGAAGACGTCGATCAAGGTGAACGACACTCCCTATGTGCTCGACACTCGAATGAAGTCAATCGCTCCTTTGGTTAAGAGATTCGAGCTCAAAACAATTGGTTCTCGACTCAAGTCAACACGACAGTAACAAAAGTTTTGTCTTGCGTCTTGACTGTATCTATAATATGGTAATTTTTCAAGTAAACTGTATAAAAAAAAAATCTTATAATTAAAAAAAATCAAAATTACTATACTACGAAGTACCATTTAAAAATATTTTTTTCAAAATTTATTATCAAAACATAATTTTGAGGATAAAAAGAATATTAGTTTTATTTGTTGTTTTATTACACTAGTTGTTCAACTGCGCGCACCGCGCGCAGTCGCCCAATGTAGATTTGTTGGTGGAAGGAGTTATGGCGATATGAAGGTGTTCGTTGAACTAAAATTTGAGAAACTAATAAATATATAATTCACATTGTTATTACAATGCGCCTATGAATTTATACTCATAAGAAAACATTTGAAACAATGTTTAGACGGTTCCATATAACACAACACCATATGCTCAATCGTTCTATATGACACACATTAACACCTGATGTATTTAATTGGTTTAAGTTGTTTAGATGATGAATCTCAAATGAGAGATGACTATGCTCTATTCATTTCCTTTTCTCCCGAAAAATGAATTATATTGTGCATAAGCAATGTTCTATAGTGGCTTATGTGCATCTAAACAGAATGACTGACGAGTTATCATGCAGTCTAATAGTTAGTCCTCTAATTCGGTCTTTCGTTTATCTTTTTATTTTGGAATTTAACAAATTTTAAGGTTTTTATCTAACTGTTACGGTTAAAATATACCTCTCACGCAAGTATAACGAGGTCAATGTAGTATGAGAGGGTCGAATCCACAAGGATGGGTAGTTAGGCTATGAGTCTCGGTTTTCGTCTTAGTTTAGTCGGTCGAAAGGTTGTTTTGAGGTTTATAATCTAATAAAACAAATGACCAAGCAAGGGAAAGGAAAAAAAAAACTATAATAAAATAGAGGTTTAGGGCCGATTTCTCCACTAGCATCTAATTATAACAAGAAGTCATTGAATCGTAAAATTAGAAAATGTCTATGGAACTAAACACTACTCCCCTCCCGAGTTTGTAGGTCACTTCCTAAAATACCTAAGACTTCACTTCCGGGTTTGAATTAGGTCTCCTCGACTTGCCTAAAAGTCCACTCCCATGGCACTAACACACAAGTCAAGAGAATAAAATTAAACATTTACACACTTACAATCTAACAACTTCATAAAACAATTCAATACAATAAACAAAATTAGCTAGGGATTAATCGAACCCTAAACACAAATTACTCACCCATCATAATTAAACCAACACTAATTATAATAATAAAAGACAAACATACATATAAAACTAAGAGCGATTAGCAATAAAGATCAAACCTTTAACTAAAGAATATCATAAAAAACTAAAACATAAGAGTTAAAATAAGAGGCATTAATTGAAATTAAACAGATCAAATCTTAACACAAATTGTATATTAAACTAATAATCTAAAGATTAAAAACTAACTAAAACTAAATATAAATTAAATAGAGAAGAAAATACTAAAGAAATCGGATGAAAAATGGTGCGGCAGATGTCCGTACTCTACTCCTACGCTGCTTCTCCTGTCTTCTTTCTACTGCCCTTCTGCTCTACTTTTTGCTCGTCTCTCTTTTTTTTTTTCTTTTTTTTTGTGGGCTTTCTTTCACATTCAATTTCATTTCTTTTGGGTCTTTAGTTCATTTGATTCCTTTTAGTCCGTTTTATCTCTATTTTATTTTCCGTCTTTCTTCGATCTCAAAATACTTTCTTCACAAAATGGTACCTATAAAATATAAAAACAAAAGGAAGTGCCAAATCTCGAGAAAACAGATAAAATATAATCGACACAAATATTATTTATAAATAGTCGTAAAATGAGCTAATTAATAATTTAAGACCACAAAGTCGATAAAGTAAGAGTTTAAATGTGGGTATATTATCGGTGAAATTATCGCTTATCACTAACTTCAAATAATGTTTGGTCAAATATTTAAGTACAATAAAATAGTTTTTTTTGTCCTTTAAATCGATTTTAAAGTATCGAAAAAAAAAAAATGTGAAAAAAAATCGTTGACTACAGCATTTTCATGTTTTACTCCTTCTCCCATTTATTTCTCCTCCCTATTATCCGTTTTGCCCTCTGACCATTTATAATACTCTTGTTTCCTTTATTTCTTATGTTTTTTCCTTCCTCATCATTCACGCCCAGTTTTTCCATATATTGTTTTTCCATTTTTTTTCCCTGCTCCTCCCCAACCATGCTACCTATTTTTCTCTCATTTCTCACTCATATTTTCTTTCATTACCACTCATTGTACCCTTTTGTTTCGACTACTCATTAATCTCTTATTTCCTTAACCCTTATAGTTATTTTTATTGCCTAATTTCTTAATTTTTACCTTAGTCGACATAATTGTTCTCATATTGACACGGCTAAGTCGTATCACCGGCATCAAAAATAACCCTACGGACTACCAACGATAGCTAGCGGTAAGAAGGGATCGAATCCACAGGGAAACGTATACTCGCAAGTTTACTAAGTCTAGGCTATTTCTAAGGTAACAGTTTGGGGTTTTGTATGGTTTATAAAACTAATAGAACTAACTAAAACAATAAAAAGAGGGTTTAAACGATTGGTAAAAGCTAGGGTCTCGGGTTCCTTATGACAATAATCCGGATAATATTACTTTCAACAAGATAGCAATCAATCAGAATATGCAAGGCGATTAGGGCAAAACACGCTCTCTCGAATCAATGTTACCTTAAGCTAATTTAGCGGGCTCTCACGACTTACTAAATCATCTTATCAATTACGCGTGGTGGTCTAATACTGATTAGGCTTTCGATCTTAAATCAATATTACCCTAAGTTCAATTAAATCAAGGCGTCCCTAAATTCAATTGATAATTAATCGCGCAGGAAGAAATCGCACAAGCATAAACTAATCAATCGCAACAATTTAACCAAAACACCGGATTAAAGGCATAATTTCCCCTCAACCCTAGTTAGGGGATTAGCTACTCATATCTAGGGCAAAAGATAAATTGATTAAGGAATAAAGTAGAAACATAATTACCAGAACTGAATGCTTGAATTGAAATTGCGAAGTACCGACGGTTACAATGTTCAAAGATGAAATCAAAGCTTGAGTTTTCTAAAGTTGAAAATAAAAAGCAGTAACTAAAACTAAGAGAGAGAATAGAGAAAGTTTTTTTCGTGCTTCTAGGTCTAATCAATGATTAGATAACCTAAAATTAAAGTTTCCTAATTAATATAACATAAAACTGCAATTCCCGTAGAAAAGTGCATCATGGCCGACCGACCGGCTGCCGGTCAGGGACCGGCTCCGGTGTATAAATGAACCGAGCCCACCATTTTGGGCTCACATCTCCAAGCTACTTGGGCCTCTTGGTTCCAATTCTCGTCTTTCAGTCCCGACCTCAACCTTACGTCGTCTTTTGGGTTTCCGTCGTATCCACTTTTCAGCTCAAACGCCTAGTAAATTTATAAAATCCTGCAAAATACGGAAATACAACAGAAGCGCCTCTAGGACGTAATGTGAGAACTAAATGGCCCCGTAGGACGCATTTTGACAATAAAAAGCAGCTCGGGACGGGGGTAAAAACATATAAAAATAACAACTATCAAACTCCCCCAAGCCAGACTCTTGCTCGTCCTTGAGCAAGCAACTCATCTAACGACTAAGCAAACCATACAACAAAATACAAAAGATGAGAAACAGCAACTCAGAGCTAGGCATGCAACAGTCACTCAAACATATACAACTTAACGATCATGAGCAATCGAATGTGTTAGGAATAAATTCCCAACTGCGGAAATAAGTGTGATACGAACTAATCAAGCTATATAGGAAGCTAGATATGTTGAACCGTCGACCTTGCAAGACCGTTGAATTAGTATCCTCACGGGTTTCACTCTACACTTATAAAAGAACAGGGTGAGTATATATGTGGATATTCAGTAAAGCTGCAAGGTAACACACTTACCTACTCGACTCGTGAAACACGCCTGCAATGTAATGTGAAAACGATATCTACAACCGAAGTACGTGTCCAACCAAACAAATGACCATAATACATGCCAAGGACTTACGCAGGAAGGCCAGGGTAAAGGGTGAAGGTGGTTGCGACAAGCGCATTTAGGATAAATGGAGCTAAAATCGGTAGTTGCATATAACTATTAAATCAACTCACCACACAAATCGACCCAACTCCATCGACTAAAAGGCAAATATAAACTCAAGCTCAATAATCAAGCTCTACGAGAAAAGCCGAACAATCACGTCATTCAACCGTATTATGTACATACCCCAAATGAAACAACATATTTTTGTGTGTGTGTTTTTTTTTTTTTAATTTTCTTTTTCTCTTTTTTTTTTTTGTATTTCGGATTTTTTTTTTTTTTTTTGAAATGAAAAAAAAGGATGCAATAACAGTAAAAGGGGTAACGGTGAATGACAGAAAACATAAGCTTCCAACTTGTAACTCTTTTCTGCAACCTCAACTCAACGCCTCCAGCATAAATCAACATACCAAAAATCAATATGCAACTGTCCCGAAAAAGGGTAGGTAAACTGAATAGGTAAGTGGGTAAATAAAATGTAGTACAAAAACAGGCTTTAAGGCTAGGACGGGGTGCAAAAAGTGGTAAACCTATAATCTAAAGGGTAAGAAAAATAGGCCATTTGGCTAATGTGGAGCTCATAAGACAAGTATAAAATGCTGCCTTTCCTCATGTAATACCGCCAGCCACCAACCCGACACGACTCAGTATTAAGCAGACCGAATTCACATTTATGCATGTTAATATTACGCCCTACACGAGGAGAAACTACAAACACCCTAACCAACAAGGAGACCGGTCATAGATGTCACCGGCCTTGGAGGCTCTAATCCTCACTATATATATGTAGTTTCACTAAAACACGGTCAAGCCTTGGTTCAACAACAGCAATCCAAACAACTGACTTATAAGATCGACTTAAGACCGCATGAAGAACATACTCAATCATGTCAAGTGCATAGAAAAAGGACAAGCATTAAGCAAATGAAATCATCGTCGCTTTGCATGTTTCTACATCTAAATTGACTCTATTTTTGTGATTTTTGACATTTTTTTTAATTTGTTTTGGAATTTTTTTTTTGAAAAGGAAATGAAAAAGAAAGCAGAAAAAAAGCAATGAAAAAGAAAGCAGAAAAGAAAGCAGTAAAACGCAGTAAAACTAACATACAAATACAAAAATACAAAAATGAAAATAAAACAATCTAATTCCTCCCCCAAGCCTAAACATCACAGTGTCCTCAGTGTGATCAGCAGCAAACAATCAACTAACAACCATAATAACACAACTGAAGGACCGAAAAATAAATGGGGAAGGAACAAATACGAAAGGAGAGAATAAAAAACGTACTGTACAGATGAGTTCCCCCAAGCCAGCGCGCCACTAAGGAGAGTCGTCGGTGTACGCATCAATAGCAGCAATATCATCATCGTCATCCTCCTCGTCATCAACAGCCATCCCGGAAGCTGCAGCTCCCGACCAAGACGCGCCTGCGTCACCAGCATAGGTCGACTGCGGAGCTCCATACCCACCATAACCAGGCTGAACCCCAAAACCAGCATAAGGGGAAGAAAAGTAGTCAGCCTGAATATTAAGCCCTCCATGAATGCTCGGGTCAGTATACCCGCCATCTGGCCAAGCGAAGAAGGACGAGTGTGGTCCTTCTGGTGGAACAGAACCCTGCCTCGCGTAAGCATCATAACTCGGGAACTGGCTCAAACCCACGTCAGCATATAACCGGTCATTACGCGCGTGCGTCGCGCTCAAGTCATTGCGATACTCGCGACGAAAGTCATCAAAATCTATACGAAGACCGGTGACACCGAGCTCCATGCGACTCATCATAGAAACAATATCAATGTGGAGGTCGTAGTACTGCGGACCAGGAGCAGCTATATGTGGTGGAGCTGTAAAGTGTTGAACCGGCTCCTCAACAGCAGCTGAAGAAGAAGAAACACCCCCCTGTCGCGCCACCCATAAGTCTGGACGGGAATAGATGGTGTAGGAACTTCTGAAGAGGAAGCAAATAGGAGGGCTGGTTCGGACTAAGTCCAGTGAGCGTGGGTGCAGGAAGGCTAACGCTTTCCTTGCTGCCGATCATCCAAAGACGTTTACCATCAGAAGCAGGTCGAAGCCAATTCAATTGCGCACAAAAGTAAGAGGTATCCAAAAGAACACTGCCCTGCACCGCCCTTCGCGTGTCGTCGACGAAACCAGCAACCCGAACAACAATTCGTGTGATAAGACCACCCACAAGTATTCCGACGTTAGAAGTCGGGTTCGAAGCAAGCTTCCTCAAGTGGAGGGCGAAGTGGTAAGCAAGATCAATGTGGTACCGCTCGGGTTCTCTG
This sequence comes from Dianthus caryophyllus, assembly GCA_023091065.1. Classification (NCBI taxonomy): domain Eukaryota; kingdom Viridiplantae; phylum Streptophyta; class Magnoliopsida; order Caryophyllales; family Caryophyllaceae; genus Dianthus; species Dianthus caryophyllus. The sequence continues at coordinate 2,809,034 of JALGRB010000019.1, read as the reverse complement.
CGCAAGTATTGACCGAGAATAGCTATCTCCTCAGTCCTAACATTGTGAGGCTCATTACGACCGAAAATCGTCCACCCCATAAACCGCTGCCAAATTCGAATGGCCGGCTGATGAATGTACGGGGCACTCATGTGTTTCCCGGACTCCTGTCGTAGGCCCGAGATCGCGGTCCACAGCTCCCTTACACTGAACCAATCGGGAGCGGTATGCGCCGTATGATGCGTAAGGCCAAAAATAGCGCCGAGTTGGCGTACCGTCAAAGTGCAGTTATTATTCATGAGACGGAAATTAAGCACAATACTATCAGACGACCGGTCCCGTACAACCGTAAGCAAACTCAAGAATTCCCATGTTAGGCGAGCATAAGTTAATTGTAGTAACCCGAATATCGTTTCCATACCGACTCCCTTAAACAAATTTCCGGTAACCGCATCTATACCTAGGGCGCGCAAGGTATTTCGGCATATAAACCGAGTAGGGAGGAGGGGTCGTCGCTTAAAAGCTTGAAATTTAGATTTTTGATCGGCGGAAACGAAAATTACCTCGGGAAACGCGTCGTCGGGCTCGATCTCGGGAAGAGCCGCTTGTTGTCGGGTGTTAACTCGACCTCGCTTCCTTTGTCGTTTGCTCCGCCATTAGAATGGTTTAGTAACTTAGGGTATGTGTTAGGGTGAGGATGAGAGAGGGTGTATTTAGAGAGAATTTAGGTCGTGTGGGTAGAGAGAGGGTAGAGAGAGTGAAATTGAAATTATGAGTGAAATAAGGGTGTTTTCGGAGTATTTAACACCCGCGGAAAAACAGCACGGCCGGTCGGAGACCGGCAGCCAGTCGACCGGCGCTGGCGTTTTTTCAATTTTTTCCTTTGATTTTCGAAGCTTCAAAATAATGGCACGACGCCGGTTGAAGCCCGGCCGCCGGTCGGCCGGCTTCGGTGCACTTCTCTCGTGTAATCATAAAAAATTCTAAGTAACGAATCCCACTAAATCCTGCGCATCTCAATGAATCATTAGTGCCTTCACTCTCGCCTCACTAAATGATTTAAAGGAAATGCAAACATCAAAATGATACAGTAAATACAAAAATACGCGGGTTGCCTCCTGGAAGCACTGATTTAAAGTCCTGCACGACTATATTACCTCATCAGCTAGAGGTATCCGGAGGCGCAAGGTAGAGTACCTCGACTACGCCCACAACAGCAGATGGATGATAGAGCTTGAGCCTTTGACCATTTGCTTGAAATCTTTCTCCCGAGTCCGTCTCCAGTTCGCAATGACCAAATTTACTGACCTTTGTTACGGTGTATGGTCCAAACCATTTGGACCTCAGCTAACCGGGAAATAGTTTCAGACGAGAGTTAAAGAGCAGTACCTTATCTCCAACGGCGAACTCTCTAGGCAAAATTTTCGCGTCGTGCCACCGCTTAGTGCGCTCTTTGTAGAGGCGCGCATTCTCGTAGGATTGCAACCGGAATTCTTCAAGCTCGTGTAGTTGCTGTAGTCTCTTCTCCCCACACAGAGTCGGGTCGAGGTTAAGCTCTTTTATCGCCCAATAAGCTTTGTACTCGAGCTCGACGGGGAGATGACACGACTTACCGTAGACCAACCTATAAGGCGAGGTGCCTATAGGTGTCTTAAAAGCTGTTATGTATGCCCAAAGAGTGTCATCCAGTTTCAAGCTCCAATCTTTTCGGGACTTCGCTACCACCTTCTCCAAGATCGATTTGATCACGCGATTAGAAATCTCCACCTGCCCACTAGTTTGTGGGTGGTAAGCTAGCCCAGTACGGTGAGTGACACCGTAGTTAATCAACAGAGCGGTGAGCTGTCGTTCGTGGAAATGAGTTCCACCACCACTGATCAAAGCACGAGGTACGCCGAAACGAGGAAATATGATCTTCTTCAATAAACGAACGACCGTCTTGGCGTCATTAGTAGGAGAAGCCACCGCCTCAACCCACTTCGAAACATAGTCCACTGCAACCAAAATGTAACGGTTCCCTTTAGATGAAGGAAACGGTCCTTGGTAATCCACGCCCCAAACGTCGAACAACTCAACCTCAAGTATCGGATTTTGAGGCATCTCGTGCCTCCTAGAAATACCTCATGTGCGCTGACATGCATCACAGCTCCCAACAAAGTCCTTCGTATCACGAAACATGGTCGGCCATGTAGATACCCAAATCCGCACCTCCCGCCAAAAACCCAGTGATGTAACAATGGACTTTTATTGCATGTCTTTATGTTGACTTAAATGGTTCTAACTATGACGAATTCGAGTTAAATGATTTAAAATGCAAATGAGGTTTCTTTATGGGTCATCACTCTTAGTGTCCTTAGGTCTAGAGTCTAGCTTGTCTCGAGTTCAGGTCCTAATCGGCATGCGCACACCCTCTTTCAAATACATAGCCTAATTGATCCTTTTACAAGGTTCAATTCGATCCTCCTAAATCCCTAAATTTAGGTTCAGTCTCTAAAACCACCTTTTAGGACTAGCAAATACCCAGGATAGTCTCACGGAATGTCCTATTTCACAAAATGACACAAAATGCACCCCTTTTACATTTTCAGGGCCCGGGCCCAGAACCGAGCCCGAACCCATGCCTGGCCCGCTTCCCAAGGACTAGGATGACCAAGTCAAACCCTAGTCAAACCCTAACATCAGCCAACAATCCGTAACTTAGAGCTCAAGCAAGGATATACCGTATATCTCCTAAAAGATATTTGGAAATATACGAAATCTGGAGGTTTTACCCGACGTACAAGCCGCAAGGGGCCTTGCGGCTCATTGGGGCAGCCGCAAGAGGTCATGCGATTTGCCCCTCTGGTCGCATGGGTCCTTGCGACTCCTACGTCCGGTTCTATCCTCTAGGGTTTCCTAAATTCCCTCGACTACTCCATTATAAATACGACCCCTCCCTCGACCATTCAACATAAGTTTTTCACACACAAAAACACCTCTCTTCTTAACCTTTCTTCCTAGGTTTTAGCACCCACACAATTTCAGAATACAATTCACATCCAAAACACTCTCAAGCCTCACGCATAAACGTCCTTAGAATTCTTCATTTTCTTAGTGTTGAATTCTTCCCTTTGAAGCGAAACGCTGCCGGTTTCCTAATTCGAGACAGGTAATACTTAATCCCGCCATGGATTAAGGTCTTTCTTTACTTCTTAGACTAGCAAGGGCCTACATTAGGCTCACCCCGACTTTGGTACGCGAGTCCGCTTTTCATAAGGCGGCCATGCACCTCGAATACACACCCTATTCGTAACACCTTTCCAAAGTCGCATAAACAACTGACCTCTCTAAAATAAATCAATGGCTAATTGAACTTTATTTTATTGCATGCATTTTAGCAAATCCTCTTATTGCATCTAAATCACTTAAAATGAATTCGTCATTAAATCAATCATTTTTCGTTAATAAGTTAAGCATGCTTAACTGAGGGTTTTAAACAATCTCTTTTTGCATTATTTTACATCTTTATCGCAGTTGTACGTAGCGAATTACTTAGGCTCATGTATCATTCTTTGCATTGTTCTCAAGTCTAGTAGAGGCTATCTTTTGATAGGCTTTTCCAAAAGATCTTTCATAAAAACATTATTTTGATTTATGCTTTAGCAAAGTACCCTCACCCGAATCCGAAGCTGGTTTCATAATAACCTTAGACGGATAGGTGTCGACGTGCCTTGAACTCTAAGACGTGTCTTTGAGCATGAGGACACGGAGTCGGGTTCTAAATTTCCCTCATAATTTAGTGGCGGCTCCAAAACAGTTTTAAAAGGTTTTTCTTATTTAATCTTTTTAACTTTACGGCCCTAGCAAGACGTCGAGTGGTTCCATGGTCAGATCCCGGTACCTACAGTTGGCGACTCCGCTGGGGATAGGTTTTATTTTTAAAACTAAAACTAGCCTTTTTCTTTTTAAAAATAAAAATGAGACTTGAACGACTTGAGAACAATCAACATACCTGAGCTAAGCATATCCGTTTAGAGTCGAATATAGTCGGATTCACACACAAATACCTTGAGAGGTGGTTCCAAACGCAGGTTTGTCCACTCGATAAAGCACGTTCTGGACTAACCTTCCTCTCACCCCTCCACGGCTTGCCGTAGCAAACTGATTTGACCGCCCCAGGGCTTCCTTCGTATCCTACACGTTATAATCGTAAAGTGAGGGCTAAAAGCACCTGCCAAAGCGTACTTAAATCAGTTGGAGGCGTACGAGACTTGACCCAACGACCAAGAGTCATACGTACGAGTGCGAGGCTATACAATATAGTCTTTTTCAAAACTCATTTGCATTGCATATCTTCGAAAACTCATTCAAAATTTTCAAGGTATAAATGAACCTAACATCTAACATTTTACAACTAACATCTAACATTTTACAACTAACATCTAACATTTTACAACTAACGTCTAACATTTTACAACTAATTAACATTTTGCAACTAACTTTTTACACCTAACGTCTAACTTTTTACAGACAAAACTCTCGCGAAATTTTTGAAATAAACATTTTTCAAATCTCCCTTTTTACAAAACTAGCAAAACCCGAGTCGAGGCTTTCCAACTGACTCGTGGATTTCAAACACGCCTTAAATCCTTTTTAACATCCTCGACTTGGCTAAACCCAAGTTGATTCCCTTTTTACGCACCCAACTTTAGCCCACGACAAAATACTGTCACTCGGGCTAAGTGGATGCAAAACGAAGCCTTTTAACATCGAGATAAGCTGTGCGCACGCAGTCTTGTCTTAAAAACACTCCTAGCTTAATTTCGAAAACTTCCTTCTTTTTCAAAACTTAAAAGAGTCTTTTTCAAACGAAATGAGCTAAAAACAAACGTATAAATGAATGTGTCAAGTTGGGTCTGTCATAGAGCTGATGCACTCCATCCAAATGTAGGTTTCACCTGGATACCCGCTGCACCAAAAACCGATTTGTCATACCTCACAAGAAACGAACCTATACCCACATAATGGCCGACAATGATGATGTTAACGCACTCCGTGAACAAGTCACCAAGCTGACCGACGACCTCGAACGCCTGCTGAACCACCACAAGACCGAGATAAAGCGTTTGGAACAACGTATCAAGGACAAGACTGACGAACATGTCTCGATCCACACTCTCGAGGCCCTTAACCAACAAGACGACGAAGGCTTCACCGAGTACCTCTCTAGATGGAAAAAGCTAAGCGCACAAATTTCAAATCGTCCGCATGAGGACGAACTTGTGCCTAAGTTCATAAATAACCTGCGACCCGTGTATCAGTTATACATGCAGATGCAAAGAACATCCAAGACTACAAACAACACATCAGAATCGGCACTCAAATCGAGGACGACTTCAGGACTAGTGCCATGGCCAGATACACCGGCAATACCTACCAAGATAACTCACCAAAATCTCCTCACGCGACCAAGAGTAAGGAAAACTGCACTATGGATAGCCTTGACGCATTTGCAACCAAAAGCTACAGGAGCTTCATGCCTTACACTAGGGCATTCCATAGGTTGGTTGAAAACAGCTACCTACAACCAATCGGGCCTACCGACGAGCCACCCGAAGACAAAAAGCCAAAACTTTGGAACCCAAATGCTTATCGCGGCATACCACGAGGCAAAGGCCACGACACGTAAGATCGCTTCAAACCAAGCACGCCATCCAAGATCTCAACCAAGGAAAGCTCGACCAGGCCGTCTCAACCGGCCCAAGCCGCCTAACGACGACAACCCTTTTCGCCGATCGAGAATCTTCGTGGGATCACCTCCCATTATGAATCGCTCCAACAATATCAAACCGAGCAACAATCAAACCATTGGCGCCGTTCAACGATAAAGGGATGAATGGCCTACGCCCAACCAAGCCACGATCCAAGGCGCATTTAAAAGATTAACTCTTTTACCATACAACCCAATCCATCCAACAAAGATTACCCTCCATACGACCACACGATCTTCACAGGATCACTTCCACCCATAGACCACTCAGACTTTGTCAAGCCCGAAACAACCCAACTCCTAATACGCATATTGAGAACAAACTAACAATGGCGAAGATGCACCCACAAACGCAAGCCATCACAACTTAAGAGGAAAATGGCAAGAACGGAGGCGTTGGCGAGCAAGAAGAAGAAATCTCCTTAGAACTAATCCTTTAGGTGCTCGGGTCATCTGTTGACCCACCTTCTAGTTTTAGCTTAGACTTTTATTGTCGGAGGCTAGCTCCGACTTTTCTCCTAATTTGTCAAACATTTCTTCTTCTTTAACGAATAATACAGATAAGTTTGCTTATGTCTCAAGCTAAAAACGAACAAATGAACAATGAACAACAAACAAAATTAAACGAAACCATATTCAAAGACAAAATCGAATCAAAGTATGCGTTAATCGAGTCTCGACACCAAGGGCATCAACGTGCACCCATGACACGTCGTCCGCGAAAGCGGCCAAACCAAGGCGTCCACTCAAGTACCATCGACGATCTGGCGGATCTCCTCAAGCATTTCGAGTCTTTTAAATACGGGTCGAGTTCTTAAGCATCGAGTCAAACTCCGTCAGTCTAGGATAATCGAGTCTTCGACGTACGACATTTTAACAAATCAATAAGGGAATAAGTTTCCCTATAACCCAGTTTCCTTTTACCCATTTTACTCACATTTCATATACAAAAAAAACATTTTGCACCGACATACATTGCATCGTAGGAGTAGCTATCCGAAGGAGGTCTAGGCCGGGTACGAAGGTCCAAGTCAATATCAAGTACAAGACAAAAACAAGAAGGTTTTCGACGACTAGACACTTAAGGTTCGGTAGTCTGCTTGTGGTCTACTACTCCGCTACTTTTGGAGGAGGATCCATTAATTTGGAGCTCCACAGTGGTCATGAATTTGACCGCGACCAAAAGTATGAGTACTCCTGGATCGCCCTCCGCGTACTCGATCGCGTGCCTAATAAGCAAACGAACTTGTCATAGGAGTCCGACGTGATAGACACATGATCACATGCAGCCTTCCCACCACAGGGTCTAGCAAAGTCGAAACTCGAGCCCAAGCCACAAAAGGCCCGACGAATTCTCAAGGGTAATACAATCAAAAGTAAAAGTAAGGGCAAAAGAGCAAAGTCAAAAGGAAACAAATCTCAAAGTTCCCAAGAAATCAAGAAGGAAACAAGTCTCAAAGTTCCCAAGAAATCAAGAAGGAAACAAGTCTCAAAGTCCTTAAGAAAAGGGACAAAACAACAAAAAGAAAGCCCGAAAGTCAAGTGGCTAAGTGAACAAAGGTCAACTAAAAAATTGACCCAGTCTAATACCTCTTCAAGGAATACGTGCCAAAAGGACATATGGCACGATGGACATTGCTCTAAGCCAAATTTGACACCAAGGGACTACTCAATCAACGAGGAGCCCATTATCGACACTACGACAGAATTTACAACATCACTGAAGAAGCGACATACTTCGATGGTTCATCTAATTATCGAGGTTGGGTAATAGGACCCCTCTCCATCAAATTGGACTTTGATGTGACAAACAAGCGGCCAAGATCAACTAAGGAGAACCTACCTTTAAGATGCAATGTATCAAGGTCAACTACATAAACACCCCTTTGGACCGGCGGGTCCTTAAACACGCACCTTTCCACAAAAAAACACCCTCAATGGACCGGCGGGTCCTTAAACATGCCCCTTTCCACATAAACACCTAAATAAACACATTTCACAAAAGTCACCCTTTGGAACTACACTAGGTTTGATTCCGTACCCACGGATACGTAGGCTGCTCACCCGAGCTCAACCAACCCTTTTACAAATTTATGCCCAAGGCTTCCAAAGTCAAGGACATCCTCACAAAAATCCACAAAAATCCACAAAAATCATGGGCAAACTGTTTCTTTATCAAGGCGTTAAGACGACTACGTCAAGACAAAGTTGTGCCAGACCTAGGAGTAGCACTCTGCTTTTTTTTCTAACCTTGTTCGTTTTGCAGGAACAACGACGGGCCACTGAAGCAACCATGCGCCACCAAGCCGGGGGCTTTACCGATGCACGTGTCACAGTCACTTACATCCCTATCATTGTCGAGTCTCGAGTCACGCATACGATTCACCTTCGTCTTTGAAACACTTCAAACACTCGTCTTCAAACACTCGTTTCATCGTTATCTTTGAAACATTTCATAGAGCACCTTTCAAAAACTAACTCAGTACCCGAGTTAACGCGTCTTAGTACCGAGTCAATGCACTTTAGGAAGCACTTCCCGAGTTAGTACACATTAGGAAGCACTCTCTAAAAACAAAAAATTAGCTCAACGTCCGTGTCAATACCTTTCAAACAAAAGCACGTCTTTAAGCACTTTTCGAAAACATCATTTTCAAGATCTTCTTTTGAAAAAACAACATTTTCAAAATCTTCTTTTGCAAAAACAGCATTTTTCAAAATCTCCTTTACGAAAACGCATTTTCAAAATCTTCTTTTGCAAAGAAAAAACGGTTTTCCCTTCAAACAAAAGGCATTTCTGAAAAACGCGAGAGCATTTTCAAAAACTTTCTTTCTTTGAGTACTAACTATGCAGGTACAAGTAAGAGACGAAGAAGACATCAATCACGACATAAGCAGGCATTCACGATGCTCAGAATGCAGTCAAGCCCATGGAGTACGCCCGACGACACTGGATGCACGCTACCCCAAGATGTCCAACCGCACAAGACACACTCTATCCAACAACATTGAATACACCACGCCCCACGAATTTGGATCCAACCCGTTCAAGACACAACCTATCCAAAGACGTTGGTACCCCTTACCTGACGGTACAAGATACATTGTACCCAAGCCAAACAACAAATGAACAGCCGTCGTGCACCCTTTACATCAACAACCATACCCGGTGGAAATAACCCATCCCGAAGCACCAAACCTCAAGACTGGGGGCTTATCTACGATATCCCCAATATCGACGGATAACGTATTCACCTTCTTAGACTAGGAAGCCACACAAGCGTTATGGTCGACTCATGCACCATGAGTGCGATATACGTCTACAACGAAGACTGGGGGCTGACACTCCATTTGAAGATTACACTCCTGTACGAAGTACAACAAAATAGATATCCTTCACGGACGTCCCAAGATTTTACAAGCCGAAGCAAAAAAAAAAAAAAAAAAAAAAAAACCTACCTCGATAGTATGCCCTACCTCGAAGGTATCCCTAAACACAACAAGCCGAAGCGAAGACCCTACCTTGATAGGAGACACCCTCAAGACAATTACACCCCAGAAGCAAAAGCGAGTCAAATTCACAATTTGACTTAGCTCACGCATTACCGAACTACGCTGGTCTAATTCCACACATCGTGGATACGTAGGCAGCTTTGCAAAAGGCACGACCAACACCCGACACCAAAACATAATTCCATGCAAGGACGGAAGGAACATTTCCAGTTTGACTTAACTTTTACATCAAAACTTACCCAAACTAAGGGGGCAAATTTAAAAGCATAGTCGCAATCCTAACTTTACTTTTGCACCAAAGCATAGTCCTAATTACAAACAAGACTTTGATTTAGCTTTACACTAAAACCTCGTCAACAAAAGCCAATACCAAAAGCCAACACCACTTTACCTTAGTCCCAAACCGAACACTGTACTCCACACTTTGACTCAGTTTTCATACGAAACTTCGTCAAACTCGAGGGGATAACCCAAAAAACACCTCCCCCCACACAATCAATACCAAGCACATGCTCTTTATTTTGACTTAGTTTCATATCAAACTTAGTCAAACTCGAGGGGGTAACTCCAAAAAAACACTTACACTCGGACAACCTTATCACCAAGTTTGACCATCGTTATACACTTTAACTCGGTCAAACTGGGGGCTCTCACTATACACCCCTCAAGCTTCCATCAACGACCATCAACGAAAAATAAGATACCATCAACGAAAAATAAGGTAATTTTTCGCGAAATGACGCCTGAAGAAGAATGAATCACGCCCTCAAGTTTTTGTCAACGAAAAATAAGGTAATTTTTCGCATAACGCCCGAAGAAATTACGCATCTACGGTTCAGCGACACCTCCAGAACCGCTATGAACACAAGCATGCACACTAAAAGCATAGTACTTTCACGTGTGCACAAAGCATCAAACACCCAAACACAAGTCCAAAGATCAAACACCCGAACACAGATACAAACATTCAAACACCCAAACATGAGACGAAGCACCAAACATCCCAAGTGCGAGACGAGTATCAAGTGAACCCAAAGGAATCATAATGATACCACGTTTCATGGTCAAGACACAAGACGAAGACACAGAAGTAACAACAATCCAACAAGAAGCAAGCGAAGTCTGAAGATCTTTAGAAGAGCAAATCGCAGATTCGAATTTTTCCGGATTTGAAACCGCGACATGTGCGAGTGAGTTCAAGCTTGAAGTCGCCAGTTGATAAGAGATTTTCCGGAAGAGTCACTAGTCGACAAGGCAATTTCCAGAGCATGTTTTATTCCACGTTTACTCTCCACCTTGGGCCCGATTAATTTTCAGGCCTAAGTATTTTCTTCGGAATCGCAAGCTTTTCGGTTAAGGCGTCACCTAAAGTCCGCCACACTCTTGAACGAGTTTAAAGCACTATACACAACCTTTGCGTATACACTAAACACGAGCATTTTCCTCGGACGATAATTCCCGGCGGACATAAGCACTCTTTTACGAGATGAACACCAGCAAAAGCACTAGCACGAAGCATGAAGCATATACGCTCTTTTACGAGACTAAGCACGCACGCTCTTTTACGAGACAAGCAACAGCAATAGCACGCAAAGGTATTAGCAGGCAGGCATGCCCTTACGAGTATGCAAGGACCGTCATGTCCCTAAACATGTTTGTCCCTCCCCGGATAAGCCCGGTTCGGAGTCTTAGTCTCAACCATGGACACATACTCCGCGCCGCTGATAGCGTCGAGACCGTAACGGTCCGGATGTTGTCGTGTAGTTTGACTTTCGCTTTAATCCTAAGCTCAGTTAAACTGGGGGCTCTGTAGATACCCAAATCCGCACCTCCCGCCAAAAACCCAGTGATGTAACAATGGACTTTTATTGCATGTCTTTATGTTGACTTAAATGGTTCTAACTATGACGAATTCGAGTTAAATGATTTAAAATGCAAATGAGGTTTCTTTATGGGTCATCACTCTTAGTGTCCTTAGGTCTAGAGTCTAGCTTGTCTCGAGTTCAGTCCTGTCGGCATGCACACCCTCTTTCAAATACATAGCCTAATTGATCCTTTTACAAGGTTCAATTCGATCCTCCTAAATCCCTAAATTTAGGTTCAGTCTCTAAAACCACCTTTTAGGACTAGCAAATACCCAGGATAGTCTCACGGAATGTCCTATTTCACAAAATGACACAAAATGCACCCCTTTACATTTTGGGGCCGGGCCGTAAGCAGAGCCCGATCCCTTGCCTGGCCCGCTTCCCAAGGACTAGGATGACCAAGTCAAACCCTAGTCAAACCCTAACATCAGCCAACAATCCGTAACTTAGAGCACAAGCAAGGATATACCGTATATCTCCTAAAAGATATTTGGAAATATACGAAATCTGGAGGTTTTACTGACGACAAGCCATGAGGGCCTTGCGGCTCATTGGGCAAACCGCAAGAGGTCATGCGATTTGCCCTCTGGTCGCATGGGTCCTTGCGACTCCTACGTCCGGTTCTATCCTCTAGGGTTTCCTAAATTCCCTCGACTACTCCATTATAAATACGACCCCTCCCTCGACCATTCAACATAAGTTTTTCACACACAAAAACACCTCTCTTCTTAACCTTTCTTCCTAGGTTTTAGCACCCACACAATTTCAGAATACAATTCACATCCAAAACACTCTCAAGCCTCACGCATAAACGTCCTTAGAATTCTTCATTTTCTTAGTGTTGAATTCTTCCCTTTGAAGCGAAAGCTTAGGTTTCCTAATTCGAGACAGGTAATACTTAAACCCGCCATGGATTAAGGTCTTTCTTTACTTCTTAGACTAGCAAGGGCCTACATTAGGCTCACCCCGACTTTGGTACGCGAGTCCGCTTTTCATAAGGCGGCCATGCACCTCGAATACACACCCTATTCGTAACACCTTTCCAAAGTCGCATAAACAACTGACCTCTCTAAAATAAATCAATGGCTAATTGAACTTTATTTTATTGCATGCATTTTAGCAAATCCTCTTATTGCTTCTAAATCACTTAAAATGAATTCGTCATCAAACTATTGTTTTAGTTAATAAGTTAAGCATGCTTAATCGAGGGTTTTAAACAATCTCTTTTTGCATTATTTTACATCTTTATCGCAGTTGTACGTAGCGAATTACTTAGGCTCATGTATCATTCTTTGCATTGTTCTCAAGTCTAGTAGAGGCTATCTTTTGATAGGCTTTTCCAAAAGATCTTTCATAAAAACATTATTTTGATTTATGCTTTAGAAAAGTACCTCACCCGAATCAGAATCTGGTTTCACAATAACCTTAGACGGATAGGTGTCGCCGTGCCTTGAACTCTAAGACCTGTCTTTGTGCATGAGGACACGGAGGCCGGTGCTAAATTTCTCTCATAATTTAGTGGCGGCTCCAAAACAGTTTTAAAAGGTTTTTCTTATTTAATCTTTTTAACTTTACGGCCCTAGCAAGACGTCGAGTGGTTCCATGGTCAGATCCCGGTACCTACAGGCCAGTAGAATCTCGACTGCAAAACCTTAGCAACCGTACGAGAAGGACCGTGGTGCCCTCCATAAGGGGAGGAGTGACACCATTTATACTCATAATATATACAAAGTAAAAATTAAGAATACGGAGTAAGCGTAAATAAAATAGAGTAAAACTCAAACCAAAACCCTTGGGATTCCCTTCACCCATGTCGCCCAACCCTCCTCCATTCATTTTGATTTTAGATTTTTTTTTTCCCCTCCTTTCTCAACACACTTCACTCACTCTCTCCTTTAACTTTTTCTCCCTCATTTTGTCCCCCCACTTCTACAATAACTTTTTCGAACTTCCTGATTATGCCACCACCAGAACGACGATACAAGCTTCCTTAACTCATCACAAAAGGTAGACGGTAATTTGAACACGCTCATCACATACGTAAGAATAGATTGGGTCGCCGCCTTTGTTAAATCCTCCCTACCCGCCTTCGATAATAACTTACCTTTCTACCCTTGTACGCTTCCAGAGTTATCTCGAATAACGTTCGTCAACGGTCTTTACGAACGGCCAATAACAGTGGATAAATCCAAATATTCCTCTTAAAAATTAACCCGATTCCGCCAATTAATGTCGTGATTGCTGCCTTTGTACTCTTTGGTGTGCCATTGCTGTACGAACCCGTTGCCTTCTCAAAGCTAACAACTTGCCCTGAGGCCTGTTTGTACTCCCTTCTAACCCTTTTAATGACCCAAACTTTCTCCTCATTTGCTCGGACAAAAATTATATTTTGGTACTATTCGAGATGTCGTTGGGGCGGGGAGGTGGATATAGGTTCCCCTATACCTGTACCCACCAAAGAAAAAATCTATCTACACCAGGTCACCAGCCCTCCCATCTATGATAAGTACAAATTTTCAACCTCATATCTAAGATTATTGTAATATAAAATTTATTTATAATAAGAACTAAGAAGTACCTTTGATTATGACAATAATTCAAATATTATATCAACTTTTCGTTAAATTAAATTTAGAAAACACTATAAAATTATTATTATGGATGTCAGTGGGGCGGGTCAACGTGGATACCACCCCGCACCCGCCCCAGTTAGGGTGGAGGTAGGAGACCCTTTAGTGGGTCGTGGAGCGGTGGTGGATCCTAAAGTGATCCCTGCCGCGGGTCGTGGGGCGGTGGTGGATTTCATCCAAATACCGCCCCCGCCCCCGCCTCCGTACCCATCCCCGCGCCGACCCCGCCCCGTCCATGTTAGAGTATGTGTCCTGCACAATAGTGCGATTACTTAATAAATCTCAATTAAGGAATACGTGGGGATAATCCTGTATTATTGTCAATTGATTAACGTAAATCAATAACGGTTGGCTGACTAGAGTTTGACGTTATTGTCGTGAGAACGGCGGTAATCAATTGATCCCTTTAAGTCACACCTATAGGAACATACTCCAAATATTTAAGCTAATTAATTGTATGAGATACGATTAAATTAGTAACTTGATAAATTGACTAACGGTTAGTCAGTGTATTAATTTAGAGAGAAATCGAGTTGTGAACTCGGATGATTTAATTTTATATCGATAAAATTATTAGAGGAGACGGGAATTAGTGATTAAACGTTAATTCACTAATTATGTATATTTTACTAATGAGATTAGTAAAAGTACATTTTTAATATATGTGTAAAGTACATGTATATTAAGGAAGAGTTTAATCAATTTACACTTTATTATATTAGATAATTAAGTGATAAATTATATCTATTTGTGGGACAAATTTTGGAAAAATAAAATGGACCCGTTAGGCCCTTATGGACCGTCCTAAATGGGAGAGGAGAAGGAAAGATTCCTTCTTGTCTTTTTCCTAATTGTTTTCCTTTTTGCATGTTGAAGCATAATTATTACAATGCATGTAATTGTTCTTCACAAGATAATTTTTGCACCACACTCTTCCTCCTCTCTCTATTTGGCCGGCCCCCCCAAGTGTGTCTAACACACTTCATTTTGTTTTTGTTTCTATATAAAAATATAAGGCCAAATGCAAGAGAGAATATATTCTAAGGCTTTCTCTTCATCTCTCTCATTTTCTCTCTAAAACTTAATACTTATATTTCTATGTATTACTAAGAGTTAGTAATAATACTTTCACATATTATCAAGTCTATACTAATTGATTTCTAGATCAAAATCCTTAGTATTTTTGGTGTTGTTCTTGGGTGTATCTCAAAGGAGGTTTCCTATTTTGGAAACTTGGGTTGGAGGATCATCCCTTTTATATAGCTCAAGAAACAAAACTAGAAAGGAGTTCTAGTTTTGTGCCCATATTTCCTCTTATAGAAAGGTATAAATTTCTATAAACTTATAACAAAGTATCTATGTAACCACATAGATCTTGCTCATCAAATTAGAGTAATTTGATTTACACTAATTTTTGATTAGTGAATGGGATGAGATCCTTATAGTCTATACCCGCCTTTAACACCTTAAAATTTTATATTTTCAAATATAAATAAATGATAATATTAAAAGTAAACTAAACCAAAATGCCAAACCACTGCCACAGCCCACAAGCCCACAAATAAACTTATAATACTCCTAATCAAAAAAACACACTGACATTCAAAAAAAAAAAAAAAAACACTGAAACACTACTCTTGTAAACCCTAACTAATTATACTCTTGTAAACACCCTAACGGCTTCCGCCTCTGTCACCGACAGCTGCCGCCTCGTCTCCGGTCGCCACGTCACCTCGCCGGTCGGTGCCTCTTCCTCAAGCCTTCTGCCTCTATCGTATAATCTCTTAAGCTTTTTTTTTTTTTTTTTTTTTTTTTTTTTTTTTGTAGAAATTAGCTCCTTTCCATTTCATATCCAAAATAGTGAATTAGTACATTATGGGCCGTTTAGGCATTGAATCACTTCACTCTCATCCTCATAAGTCAAAGAATACAAGATTCGAATACTAACATTAAATTGGACTTGTCGAACAATTCGAACAAATGACGTTTCCCTTCATAAAGATTCGACTGTTCCTTTCTATCCATATGGCATAAATACCCGCTACTAGGCATCCCACAAACCACTTCGCTCTCCATGTCTTTCTCCGTAACCCCATCTTAGCTCTTTTCAATTCATATTTAAGGCTGCGGAGTCGCCTCGTTATCCCCATCCAGCTCCGTAACGCTTGCATTATACCTTTGGAGAAGGCACAGCTAAAGAAGAGATGATCATGGGTTTCATAACCATGTTTACATAGAACACACCAATTCACCAACACAATACCACGTCGACAGAGATTATCCACCGTAGGCAGATGCCCCTGAATTGCAGACGTCGCAACCACACTATGCTTGGGTAAATTACAAGAATTCCAAACAACAGAGGACCAAGCAACCTTAGCCCTAGTGGTTCTGAAGAAATCGTAAGCAAGCTTAGCAAACTTACCAGAAATGTTCCAGGAGACAAGCAAATCCGTAGCATGTACAGCCCCACCAGCCAGCCGTATTATCTCATCCCGAACTTTCAGCATCCCTCTCCAGCTTTCTGAGTCCGAGCTCTGATGTGGTACCAGCCATATATCAGACCCATGAAGTTTGTACGCCCTCAACCAACATAACCAAATACTTTGCTTACCAACAAGAAGATCAGAGAGATTTTTCGCAAGTAACGCCTTATTCCAGGAGAGTACCTCCTTTATCCCAAAACCACCTTCTTCTCTCGGTGTGCAGACAACTTGCCAACTCTTGAACAGTATCCTTCTCTTGCCTTCCCCAATCTGCCAGAAAAACTCCCGACACAACCGTTCCAATTTTTTCAGAATACCTCGAGGCAACAGTATAGCATAGCACCAAAAGTTTTTTTTTTTTTTTAATTTTGCTTTAGCATAGATCGTTTAACGCGAAAGTGGTAATTGAACCCCTTTACTTTGTCTAATCGTGAGATTAAGCCCCTTAAGTTTCAATTGGAGTGATTAGGCCCCTTAACTTAGATAATAGGTGAAATTAACTCCCTTTCTCAATATCTCATGAGAAATTGTATTTATCATATGTGAAAACATAAAAATATCCAAATTAATAAATTTTATCTAGATAAAAAATATAGTTTAAGTAATTTTAATTCAAAATTTGATAATTTAGACTAAATTAAAATAAGTAAAGTAAAAATTTATCTATATACATTTAAAACTAATTTAGACATAAGAGTTTTGAAAGGAAAAAAAAAAAACTTTATTCTTTGTAGAACTTTTTATTTCATAAATAATGAGATTAATTTTTTTTTTCGCGATTTAAAAATGGTAAAAAAAAAAAAAATTGTCAAAAACATAAAAAAAAAAAAAAAAAACCCTTACAATATATGCAACACAATATTTTGGCGGACAAATATTCGTTTTAAGGTTTAAATATTTTGGCAAAAATAAACGAACTTCGTATAAAAAAAGTATGGCTTGTAGTTGTAGTATATAACATACGAAATACCTTTACATAAAATTTTTTTTAATGTTTTGAAAATTAATTTTTTCTTATCAAATTTTTATTAATTTTTCCTCATTACGAGTTTCTGTTTTTTTTTTTTTAAGAAAATATTATTCTTTTATTATTTGTATTTATTTAGTATGTTTTAGTTAGATTTATTTTTAATCTTTGTAAAATTGGATTTGTGATATACAATTTCTCATGATATTTTAAGAATAGGACTAATTTTCACTTTTTATGTAAGTTAAGGGGCTTAATCACTCCAATTGAAACTTAAGGGGCTTAATTTCACAATCGGCCAAAGTAAAGGGGTTTAATTACTACTTTCGCGGATCTTTTAATAATCATATTTTTGTTGTAAATTTTCGAATCTATGTTATGATTTGAGTATTATTTGCCATTAAAATTAATTATTATTCTTATTTTTAGTTATTTCACATATTTTAGGGTGTTATGGAGTTTCACTATTACCTCAAATAAACATGTCGTTATTTGTTGGTTTGTTTCACCATTAATTGTTGTTGATTTTGTGGATGTGGAGTGATTTTGTGGATACACTTACAAAAATGGGGATTAATAAAGTTAGAAAGTTATAAGAAAGAGTGAAATTAATAAAGTTAGAAAGTTTGATACACTTACAGAAATGGGGATTAATTGAATTCACATAAGTAAACTTTGCATCAATTTGTATTTGACACAAACAAAAAAATGGAATTATCTACTCAATTGATATACGGAGTAAGTTGTTTTTAATCTCTAATTTGGCTTATGTGAATAAGTTTGATTGCCTTTTGAGTAATGTCTTTCGATTTTGTTTAGGAGACGGAGCACAGTTAAGGCCCAGTAGGGCCTCGGCCCGGGTAGAAATTAAGGGCTACAGTAAATATTAAACAAGAGTTTCTATTTATCACTAAGTGTAAAGTAGCCTAGTGGTAAGCCATTTGTTTTATGCATTGTTGGTCATAGGTTCGATTGCCAGTAAAGTAACCTTTTTCTTTCTTATTTTTGCTGTTTTTTTATTTTATTTCCCTACGCATATGTCTTCTTTACTATTTCATAACGCATATATAAATGAAAATCATCATATGAAATGATTTTATAGAAACCTGTTATATATATTTTGTGTTTGATATAGTTTCTTATTTATTTGATATTTTATAATTATAATCTAACCAATATATATGTGGCACGTGATATAAATATTATCCTTACATTGCAAAAATTAATTTATAAACATCGATGTCTATTTACATTTTTACATTTCAATCATTTTTATTAAGTAAACAATTTTTTTTTAAAAATCGGCCCCGGTTACCATTGCCTTCTAGCTACGTCCCTGGTAACCATGGTAGATGATAATGTCAACTCAAGTACACGACCTTCGGGTGAAAGTTGTTTTGAAGGTTCGTCGAAGTCAAATACAATTGACTTGGATAGTCAAAATGAGACGGAATCAGACCCTTCGGTTATTCCTCTTACTAGTAGGCATACTTCAAAGGCATGGAAGCTAGGGCTGAGCAAAATATCCGAATATCCGAAATCCAAAAATTGTGATCCGATATTCGATCCGATTTTTTGGATATCCGATCCGAATTTTTAAAAATTTTGGATATCCGTATTCGAAAGTTTTGGATATTGGATATCCGTGGATATTTAGTTTTGAAATTTTGGATATCCGATATTCGAAAAATATCCGAAAATTGTCTTGATATTTTGATTATTTTTAATATTTCTTTTTTATTGGTTACTAAAAATTGAATTTTATTAAATATAGTTGTAATTTTCATAGCATCCAATGTCCTATACTACAATTTTTAATTTTTTCGTATCTTTAAATATAATGTACTAATTCAAATATATAATTTTTTTATTTAGCTAAATCTAAAATGCAAAGAACTAATAATATATATAAACAGTATAATGTGATATGTGTTGCTACTAATACAATCATACTTGAAAGTTCATTATCAAATTTAAAAGGAAAAAAAAGGAGGAATGAACGAGTGTAACGATAAATTTAACGATAAATCAACATTTTTGTTTGTCCAATGGCACTATATGGATATCCGAATGGATATCCGCCTCTGATCCGAAATATCTTGGATATCCGAACATTGGATATCCGAAATATTTGGATCGGATATGGATATTAAAATTTAGAAATTTCGAGTTTGGATATCCGATCCGTACTCACCCCTAATGGAAGCATTATAAAAGAAAGAGAATAGGTGAGATTATAAAAGCGGAATGCAATTATTGTCTAAAGCATTTGGCAGGAGGGCCAAGGGCCGGCACAACTCATTTAAAAGATCACACTAGATCTTATTCTAAAAGAGTATGCAAAGATCTTCGACAAACTAGGTTATTCGGTTCACAAGCTAATCCCATGGACAAGAGTGACACATTAACTTTGGCGCCTTATGAGTTTCACCAAGAGCATGGAAGACGCGACTTGGCGGAAATGATTATTCTTCATGAATATTCGTTGAGTATGGTTGAGCATTATGGTTTTAGAAAATACTCTAAGACACTTCAACCGGGTTTTAAAGTTCCATGTCGTAATACCACGAGGAAGGATATTATGACAAGATATAGTAGTGAGAAGGAGAACATGATTTCATTATTAGAGAGAACCAAAGGTAATATTGCGTTGACAACCGATATGTGGACTTCAAGCAATCAAAAGAATGGTTATATGGCGGTCACCGCACACTTCATTGATAACACATGGAAATTTCAAAGTCGCATTTTGAGGTACCATTTTTTATTCTACTGTTTTCTGTCTATACTCCTATACTATATTTCTGAGTTTCGTCTTCTGTTTCTGTCTGCTTTTTATGTGTGCTTAGTTCTTTGTACCCTCGTGCTCTTGTCTCTTTGTACCTCGTGCAACCTCTTTGTCTCAGCTCACAATCTTGTTTAAATTTGTTTTTTTGGCGTTTTAAATTTCTTTGTTTTATTTGGAGTTTTTTTGGCGTTTTAAGGCTTTGTTTTATTGTGTTTTTGGCATTTTAAGCTGTTGTTTTCAATGTGTTTTTTTTTGGCGTTTTAAGCTGCTGTTTTGGCTGGTTTTTGTGGCGTTTTAGCTGCTTTTTTTTACTGTCCTTCATTGTTTTTTTTTTTTTTTTTTTTTTTTTTTTTTTTTTAAATTTTATGTCATGTGATGCTTAGATTTCTCTATGTGGAGGCACCTCACACCAAAGAAGTGTTGGCCGATGCTTTGTGCAAGTCTATCTATGATTGGAATCTTGATTGTCGTGTCTCTGCCGTGACATTGGATAATTGTACAACAAATGACGCTATGATGTCGATTTTACGTACTAAACTACCTAAGGATTCACTCATTTTGCGTGGAAGGTATTTGCATATGCGTTGTTGTGCTCATATTGTGAATTTAATTGTCCAAGATGGGTTAAGTCTAATTGGTGAGGGCATTGAAAGGGTGAGAAATATTGTTCTTTTTTGGACTAGTTCTGTTTTAAGGGCGACAACATTTGAAAATGCCGCAAAAACCTATGCTAAAAATTGCTCCAAGAAACTTGTACTTGATTGCAAAACTCGTTGGAATTCGACTTATGAAATGCTTAAAGTTGCGATAATGTACAAAAATGTTTTTGACATCTTAAGTTGTAGAGAGTCGGCTATTTATAAGTGTGCCTCTCTTAAAGAGGATTGGGAGCAAGCCGAGAGAATTTGTGAGAAGCTAGAGGTGTTTAGTGAGACTACTCTTGATTTTTCTGGAACGAAATTTCCTACTGCCAATGCGTATTTTACTATTGTTTGCGACATAAGAGTTTCATTGAGTGAGTGGCTTGAATCAACCGATCCCTTGATTAAGAATATGGCAACCATCATGCTAGAGAAATTCAACAAGTATTGGAGTGATATGAATACTCTTTTAGCGGTGGCGGCGGTGTTAGATCCTAGGTATAAGTTGCCGATTATTTATTATTATTACAAGCAATTTTATCAAGATTATGAAGTTGAATTTGAGGTTGAAAAGGTGAAAGACCTTCTAAAAGAGTTAGTGAATGAGTATTCATCCAAATATAGTAAAAGTAAAAATAAAGATTCATGCAATAGTGCAATGCCGCCTCCGTCAAGTAAGGGTGTTGGAAAAGCGAAGTTAAGTGGGTTTACTAAATTTTTGGAGGTGGAGTTGAATCAAGGGGGTGAAAAATCGGAGCTAGATATGTATTTAGATGCTCAAAATGTACCGATTTCTCGAAAAGAACCCGATAACTTTGATATTCTTATTTGGTGGAAGACAAATGGAACAACATACCCAATCCTTCAAATGATAGCAAGAGACCTCCTAAGTATTCCTTCTTCTAGTGTTGCGTCCGAGTCGGCTTTTAGTACGGGTGGACGAGTGTTGAGTGCTCAACGTAGCCGCCTTCTTCCATCGATTGTGGAGGCTTTAATGTAGGGGTGTGCAAAAAAAACCGAACCGATAAACCGAACCGAAAAAATCGAGAACCGCACGTTTTATAGGTTCGGTGAACCGAACCGTTAAGAAATAATGGTTCGGCGCACCGAACCGTTAAAATTAACGGTTTACGGTTCGGTTTAGGTTCGGCATTTTGAGTTAACGGTTAACCGAACCGAACCGTTAAGAGCAAAAATATAAATAAATTATACTTATATATACAAACTAAAAGATAAAGTTTAACTTTACAACTTTCATCAAATTTCAAATATCAATTATTTATTCTACCGCATTTTTCTAACAGTCAAAAGCCTCATTCTCGTAAAATAAAATCTCATATGCACCCTCTCGCTTCAATTTTAACATGTTTTTTGCTTTGTTATTGTTCAATACGCATTTTTGAGTTAAAACATTTATAAATTTTCTATTTACTACGGAGTATAATTAATTTAGTTGATAATGGTATATTAGATGTGGCATTTGTAATTTGTCGTTTTTATTTTGGACCGTTAGTGTGTTGTTAAAGTGCGTCGTAATCAATAATTAACTTACAATTTTTTTTAATTTGACAGAGTAAACGGTTCGCGGTGAACCGCATAACCGAACCGTTAAAAATGTGAACCGAACCGTATAGTAACCGTTCTTAATGGTCGGTTTAGGTTCGGATTTTTCCCGAACCGAACCGTACACGAACCGTAAAAATTAACGGTTCGATGCACCGAACCGTTAATGAACACCCCTACTTTAATGTGTGCTCAAAATTGGATTTGGACTAATATGAGGTGTATGATTGTTATTATTTCTTCTTTTTTCTAATGTAAAATAATTTTAAGAATAATCTTTCAATGATGTTATGGTTTTTTATGATTTAATATAGGTGGTGGAGATTTACAAGAGGTTGAGTATCATCAACTTGTGGAAGAAATCGAGGAGCAAGAATGTATGACCGATGACGAGGTGTGAAATCAACTTAATAAATTTAACTAAAGTTGTTTAATTGTAACATGATTTCAATTTAAATTATAATGTATTACTTTGTGATGTTTTCAGATGACCGTGAATTGCTAATGAAGTCGGTTTGAAGAAGTTAAAGACGGTTTGAAGAAGTTGATTGTAATTGTTGTGAATTTGTAGTAGTTTAATTTAGTGTACTGTGTGTCGGATCGTTTTTTATTTGTGTAATTCATAAACTTTTAATTGTGTAATTCATAAACTTTTTATTTGTGTAATTCATAAACCTTTAAATGTGTTTATTTGGCTAGGTCGTAATTAGAAATTTTTCGGTAAAACTTGTTAAAATTTACGTTGCGATAATCCGATTTCATGGCGGGTGGGGCGGGTCTGGGGCGGTGGTGAGGCGGGTTTGGCGGGTCTGGGGCGGTGGTGAGGTGGGTTTGGCGGGTCTGGGGCGGTGGTGGGGCGGGTCTGGGGTGGTGGTGGGGCGGTGGTGGGTTTAACAAATTCCCCGTCAGGCGGGTGGTGGAGGATGGTTAATCACCCGCCATGGGTGATGGGGCGGTGGTGGAGGTGGGTTTTGGTTCGTGGATGCGGTGGTGGAGATGCTTCCCCCGCCCCCGTCCCGCCCCGCCCCAATGACATCCCTAATTATTATGTTTTTACATAAAACACTTTTATTAGAAGAGCGTAGCTGGGTAGGCGGGTATTATATGCGGGTATGTAAGATTCACCTACGCCCCATTACCCATGGCTAGAGTTGTTCACGGGCGGGCTAGCCCATTTAACCCGTCCCATTTGGCCCGCCATAGATACGGGTTTTATCACTAAAATATGAAAATGAGATGGTTATCGGACAAAAAAATTTAGGCCCGCTAAATTAAGGGGCGGATATGGACTAAATTTAAATGTCCATGGCAGGCCCGTCAAGCCCGTTAAAATAAAATTTAATAAGCGACTAAGTTATATCTAAAATGAAAAACGCAAGTAAAAATATTATAAATACATTAACTTACCAAATAAAAATTTAAAAACAGAAAAGAAAAATATGTCAATAATTGGATTGTGTAACCGTGAAACACTTTACAATTGAATTCCATTAACCTAAACTACTATTCCCTTACTTCCTCCTAATTCCATCTTAATTTTTAAAATTTCATAAAATCCCTTATAATAACCATCTTCCTCTTTGATAAACATTAAAATTCTTCCCAATTTTTTTTAATTTTGCACCAAGTATGTTGAGTTGGTGGCTTTTGGCTTGTATATGAACATCTAAATTTTGTCAAATTTATCGTTTAATTTGTTTATAAGCCCGCCAAACATGTGTAGGCGGATAAGGGCAGCCACATTAAGCCCATCATAGCGGACATGGACTCAAAAATGGTAGTTCGAAGCGGTGGCGGTGGCGGTTTAGGGTTAATAAGTTAGGAAGAGAAGAGAGAATAATATAAAATTGAAAAATTGAAATGTGAACATAAGAAGTGCAATGTCGTCTATTGTGGGTATAATTGAATAAAAGTTTGATACAGTTAAACAACACCTTTGATTTACATCCTTAAACTATACATTAGTTTGTAAGTTTTAGATATGTTCGGATCGAAGCGGCCCAAAGTGCGGGCCTAGAAAATATCGGCTAGTCGTGTAAATAGAGTAGTTATTGCCTTGCGTATAAATGCATGTTGTATGAATCATTGTTGAGAGTAGGGTTGGGGCAGGGGCAGGGGCAGGGCGGGGGCGGGAAAGGATCTCCACATCGCATCCATCAACAAAAATTCACTTTTACTTTCGCCCCATCACCCATGGCGGATAACCACCCGTCCTCCACCACCCCTACAGCCACCCTAACTTGGGCGAATGCGGAGCGGTATTCGCATTGATCTACACTGACATCCCTAATATCGGCCCAAACCCAGCCCATTTTATGAATCGGGCCGCATATTAAGGTGTCACGAGCTTTTTAGGCCTAAAACAAGGCCCAAACCCTACAAAACCTCGTGTCGGATCTGACAGGGCCAATGGGCACGAACCATGAACAAAATTGAGAGAGTTCACGTCACACGTTGGCGGAAATTAATCCAAAGAATCCAAAACTAAATCCAAAAAATCAGATTTTATATACGAGTATATTTTTTTTCCCGTGTAATGTCAGCTCATAATTGTGATGCTCAGGTGACTGTTACTTGCACACAAATTCTCATATAACCTCGTGCACCATACAATACTGTTAACCAACAAACAAAGTTTCAATTTTTATTTTTATATTTTTCTGGGTAATATACCTATAATATTTGAAGTGAGTGGTTTTTGGGGGAATGAATTATGCAAAATTAGGGCACAATTTTACACCCAATTACATTCCACCAACTGGGTAATGGAGAAATTCATCTGTGGTTTTGTCTTACCTTTGCTTCTATTTTCAGGTTGAGTATTATTTTCTTGTCTTATTATTTTATTAATTGGGATCATTGGTTGTGCACTTGATTTTTTGTGGATTTGGTTTACAAATTTGAAGATTTGATTTTTTTCATGATACAGTTATTTATTGTACATTGTCATTTTAATTGGGTATTCTTTAATTTCGATGGATTAAAGTAAAATGACTCACTACAATCGCCGTGCTTATTCTTTTATTGTGAAATATTAATCATTGGATGCGGCCCAAATTTTGATTTTGTTTGATGGGGTAATAGCTCTCTGTGTTCGACTGTTCGACTCTCCTTGTCTCGCTAGTTATATACCCGTAATATGCATTGTGTGTAGAACTTTAGCAAGGAAGAGGACATGACAATTGGGGTGGGTTTTTATAGTTCGAGGTTATATGTAGAACTTTAGCAAGGAAGAGGACATGACAATTGGGGTGGGTTTTTATAGTTCGAGGTTATATGTAGAACTTTAGCAAGGAAGAGGACATGACAATTGGGGAAATAGCTCTCTGTGTTCGACTCCCTTATCTCGCTAGTTAAATCGGACCAAAAACAACCACCACCTTGAACCACCACTACCAACCTCGAACAACCTCAAATGCCACCTTTTGCCGGAAGTGTCTTCGTTCATCCTCTCTGGCCGCTGCCAACCAGGGCACCTCTACCCCCCACTGAACACTTCTAACTCCACCTCCAGATGGGAAACACCCTATCTGAGAAACACCACCCTACCACCAAAAATTATCCTTTTACCCATTTTAACGCCAATTTCTTGTTTAGGAGTTTAGGGAGGGTGGCTTTCATGGTTTCATGAGGAGGGGGCGATGGTGAGGAGGGAGGAAGCAGAGGAGGGGCTCGTGAGGACGCCATAGGTTGGAAAAAAAAGGAGGGTATGGGAGTGGGTGACTACAATTGGACAGTGGCATTGCTGCTGGTGGTGGTGTTGGTGTGCGGTGGTAGTGGTCTGGGAGGGTGGTTGTGTATGGTGGTACTAAGGTGGGACAGGTGTCGATTGAGGAAATGAAATGATAGGGTTTAGAGGAATGGTAAAGAGTGAAAGGGGAAAGGGAATGTAAAAAAAAAGGTGAAACAAACAATAACAATGGTAATGAATTTTTTGATTCACTTTCCCTTTCTTGTCAGTCCCTTACCAAGCATCCCCTCAATTCTATACATTTTCTTTTTAAGCGTACTCTTTGTTAGAGCAAAACAAGTGGGGGTGAAGGGTTGCTTGGTCATCAAATTTACTTATATGCTCGTCCATTTCTCACAGCGATGATGTTCCAGAGTTGCCTCAGGTTTTTTGTCTTCAATTATAATAAATCATATCTTGATATAGAAAAGTATAGAATTGAATGAAATAACTCGAAAATAAAATGTATTCTTCGTGTTGTCAAGTTGATGGCTTAGTGTAGGAATTATGTTCTTGATTGTTGTGTCAACATTTATGTACTTTTTGAACTAGTATAGGACTTATGTCAAATTCTCAAAGCTCGTTTCCATAATAAGTTGTGAATGCACATTGGTTACAATGCTTGCCCACAATAAATGGGTCTGCTTGATGACACGTTTCTCTAGAATTAACCACTTAGTTGATCAATTATGATACATTGGTTACAATGCTTGCCCACAATAAATGGGTCTGCTAGATGACACGTTTCTCTAGAATTAACCACGTAGTTGATCAATTATGTTATCATTTGTCATCAAAGAATCATTGTCCGTTTCACGCATTGGCGAATTTTTGCTGCTTACTATATGCTCAGGCGATTCCTGTGAGTGGGTTGATATTTTCCGTTGTTGTTCTACACTGCTTTGGTCTCTAAGTAATTGCATCTCTATATGATCACCGATTTCTAATTTCCACATATAGACTTTTGATTTTACTCTTGCTATGATGAATGGATGCTGCGGCCATAATTTTGGCATTTGTATTCCTTCTTAAGGGCTTCCTTTCACATTGCAGCTTCATTACTCGAATGGAGTTTAATATCTCTTGTTGATCTGATAGCTTTTTTGGCCATTCTATTCATTGTGACGAGAAGAGGTGCGTTTCTCTTTTTTCGGTGATCTTGATTTTTAATTATATATCCTGTAATCCTGTAATGTTTATTAGTTGCAGGCTTGCAACAATATCTTGTTGGTATGCTTTTGTTCTTGTATCAGATTCTGAGAGTATACATTATATGCTTGCTGGTGCATTGCAGATTTTCATTTGCGGAGAGTTTTTCTGCTCTTATGGGGATTAAGTATTTTTTCTTTGCTTGTCGCACTTACGCAAGCTATTATTATCATCATATGTGCAATCAAGAGTGATGATCTTAGCCTGATAGACTCATCATGGGTGAAGCTAATTGGGTTCGCAAGGTTTGGAAAATGCCAAATTTTCAACGTTTTATTCCCAATCACGCCTATCTGTCGATGTGAAATCTGTTGAATATAATGATCTGTGCAGGTTCCAGTCATGGAGATCTCCAATTGCAATATTTTCACTCGCCTTGCAGTTACTGATTGGCTTGGTTTGTTTGACTGTGTTATATAAGCACAAACTAGGTCTGGTTCCTTGGCGAAGTTCATGTTGCGGGAGCTTCTCCTCCATTATTGTGCAGTTAGGTACCTATGTTTTCTTTGGTTCTTTCAATATATGTACCATATATTGTACTTCATTTCTGACTTCATGACTTAGTTCTAGTTTGCAAAGTGTTTACTGTTAGAAATTTAAGTGTTAAAGTGAGATGTGAATGGAGTGTTGTCTTTGGCTAAAGATTTTGTATCTTATCTTCCTGGTGTTTCAATACTAGGTTCATATGTCAAGGTCGTCTCCTGCTTCTTGTTGCCTGCTATCCAATTGGTCGCAGGGATTAGTCATCCAACATGGATATCCCTCCCCTTTTTTGTATGTAGCTGTGTTGGGCTTGTTGACTGGTCTTTGACGAGTAATTTTTCAGGCTTGTTCAGGTACTTGCTATTTATGCTTTCTATTAGGCATTTCGTGTCATTATTTGTGTGGATTTTGGTTTTAGGTTGTTAATCAACTGACTAAATGCTAGTCTTTTCTACATATTGAAGGTGGTGGAGGCCTCTTCAAGTGTATGGTGGTGTCAATATTGTCTTGCTTTATATGTATCAGCTTCCTGTAGGACTTCCGTCATTGATTCAGCAGATCGGTAAATTTATCGGTCTCTACAAGATATCTTTCGAGTGTGGGTGGCTGGAATGGTGTTCGGCTCTCTCTCTAATTAGCTTCTACACATGTGTACGTATCTTAATATTGCACTCCTATCCCAGTTATATTGTCCCATTTTAATTTGATGGTCAAATTGATTTGAACTGTTACACTCGTTACAATATTTTTGTAATTGATATCAACATGTTTAATTTGATAAACCGGACATGACATATTTTACTCGCATAACTACATATACTTTAGAGGATTAATCGTTAACTCCCACCTTTTCTAAGCACGATTTTAAAAACTCCCACGTTTTTTTATTTTTTTTTTAAAAACTCCCACCTGTTATGAAGATTTTCTTAGAAACTCCCACCAAAACCTCATTTTCACCATAATAAACATCTATTTTGACTCACGAAAAAAATTAAATACTTGTTTTACCTTTTTACATCTTGAGTTTTGGTGGATGAGAGATGACATTTGTGATGAAAATGTTTAGTAAAATTTCCTTCTTTTTCACAAAAAATTGCATTTTGGTGGGAATTTTTAAGAAAATGTTTATAAAAGGTGGGAGTGTTTAAAAAAAATTACAGAAGGCAAGTTTTTAAAATCGTGGTTATAAAAGATGGGAGTTACGAAATCACCCAATATTAATGTCTCTTACTGCCAATTTTCAATGGGCACACTATGCAGGTATTATGTTGTACTAGTGTGATATGGCATAACTAATACTCTGATTGAAATAATTGGAATTTTTTGTAGCATCAGGAATCAGAATTCTATTCTAGATCATGCTAGCTGACATGACACTTCATGGCTTCACCCCTATTAAAAGATAGAAATAAGGATCTGTTCTTGTGGAATGTCTAGATGGTTAGTATATGAGTTCTAATCTTCAAGGAAAGCTAATTTACCGCTTCTAGAAACACTTCGACTGTTTGCGCCAAGCCACAAACAGCTCAATGAATCAAAGTGCCTTAGTCCCAAGTGAATCATCATTTGAGAATGTTAATGAGACCGAAAAAAGAGGAAACAAAGAAAAAAAAAAGTATCAAAATGAATAAAGATAAAGTGGCCAACTGAATAAATATAAAAGCGAGGTTTTAGCTTGGTCTCGCAGTCCATGTTTTAGTTCTGATGTTTAATAAGATATCATCACAGTGTGAGTACATGCGTTCTAGAAATGATGCATAGAACTTTGACTTCAAATCCAAAGGTATCTCTGTACAATTACTTAATATTATCCTGTTTTTTTTCTTTGTTTTGTCTTGCAGCTTTCATTCATCAAAAAAGATCTAGAGGACATGGAATCGATGATGACAGGGAGTGAAAATGACTTAACCGAGCAACTTCTTCCCGCAAGGCATTCATTTTTCATTCGACAGTCAAGGTGTATATCCACTGCATATTTCAAAACTAATCTCAGATATTAAATTGACTTGATTGGAGAGAGAAGCAAAACTGTGTTGTACTGGCCTATCACGTTAGAATTTTTCTGAAGTATATGCATTATCTTCTTGACCCGACATAAGTGGGAGCCTTTGAGGATCTGACATACTCAGTTATGTTTGAACATGTTTTATGTCTTATTTTTCTGCTGCTCAAGCTTTTTAAAGTAATGTTTTCCTAATCCAGGTCCGGAGAGAGAAATACAAATGTTTTGGTTAAAGGAGCAGTTTTCCGTATATTTACCATCAATTTTTTCACGTACGGCTTCCCGGTAACTACCTTGAACTACATACTCAATTATACTTTAGCCAGAAGTCCTAACTGAAACAATGATGAGGTTACCTGATTGATTATCCTGCTCTGAAAATTTTAATGCGTATATACTCTTAATTTTGTCATTAGTTTCCCTCTACTAGTTTATTATCTGGAAATATCTCTAATCAATTTACTGTAAACTGAGGAAGTGTAAGGTTAAAAAGAGTGTAGCATCTGGATGCCTGTATATCTCATACATTTATATGTGAGAGTTGAAGAATATGCTGCTTGCTCTCACATCTAGGTCGATATGTGCTAGTCTAATTTGTAATCTGCTAACATGTCCTTTTTCTATACTTAAGTGACAGTTAACTTTTTGTGCTAGATTTTAAGGTTTTGTTTAAAGAATCTTCTTTTAAGTCATTTTTATTCTCTCGTGGGCTGTTGATTCCATTCAAGAGATGTTTTTTCGTGTGACGATCTATTACTTGGTTTACTGCAGCTTAATCTTTGTCCTATTTTAGTTTTTGTTTCTTTGGTCTTTTGAATCACTTTATGATGTCTGTTTTTGAACTTGGCAGTTATCTTTGTTCGCACTTTGCTTTTGGAGCTTCCATTTTGCGAGCATATGCGCATTTGGATTGCTTGCTTATGTTGGCTATGTTGTATATACATTTCCATCATTGTTCCGTCTGCACCGGTTAAATGGACTGCTACTTGTCTTCATTCTCTTGTGGGCTGTTAGCACTTATATCTTCAATGTCGCATTTTCGTTTGTCAACTGGAAATTTGAGAAGGTAATTCTCTTTGACCAATTTGATGCAGTAATTTATTTCTTTGTGAGTGAGTATAGGATTTAACTGAGCCGCTCGCCCGCTCTGCTATCAAGCTCTGAAAATTGTACTTTCAAAATGATTTTCAAATATAATTTTAGATTAAAAAATAACATCCAATTATAACAGAAATAATTCTAAATACAAAAAAAAGTGAAAAAATGAAAGAAAATACAAATGACTGAATGAGTCCACATCTGACTATCGGAGTACCCGTTCCGAGCTTTACTGTGCTCGGGCTTGGCTCGGATTTGGCCTAGCTGAACTCATGCTTGGGCTGGAAATCAATTTGACTAAGCTTAAACCGAGCTTCGGTCGATCTAATTCTGAGGGCTTCTCGAGCCAGCCACGATCATTTACATCCGTAACGGGCAGGTAGAATCCAATAACTATTTATTCCTCTCAAATGTACAGGATATGGAGATATGGGAGCTTATTGGCTTGTGGCGTTATCCAATCCCCGGATATTTCTTGCTTGCTCAATTTGGTTTAGGAGTTCTAGTTGCTGTTGGTAATCTTGTGAACGATTCAGTGTTTACATACACCTCCAGTGAAAATGGCCCTATTCTAATTGATGATGATGATGCCATAAAAGGTAATTTGATCATTGGTTTTGTTGCTTGTTTACTGGCATTTGTATCCTATATGATCTTGTATTCTTGTGCCATTCCCATGTACATATCTGTGACCGAATACTCCTGTTAACTGTTTTATCTTGCATCTTGCTTAGAATGTATAAATCAATTTTTTTTGTTTCTTTATCCATTTATTTGTGCTATGTGGATTATAGATTTCATGTAACTGTATAGTGGATTCGAAGTATCACTTTAGTCATTAACATGAACCTGTTGGCCAATCGTGCATTTCCAGATGTATTTATTTGTACTTGAAAGCTTAAGACCACTATCATATGACCATGTTAGTTTCTAATGTTATTTTTGATTTCTGTAAACCTAACAAGACTTGGAAATGGGTTTTTTTTCCACAGTATTAGTGCTTCACTGCTTCTGCGTACTCGTAAATCATTGATGTATAAATAGATGCTTTCATACATGATCGTCTGGTTCTCGCTGTGCAAGCATGGGACTGAAGCTGAATGTTTGTATTCGAATGTTCATCTCTCCATTCATTCTTGTTTTATCAGAATATGTTGTGCTGTACTTGCAGTTGCAGAGGAGACCAAGGTGCTGGCTGTTGCTACAATTGCATGGGGATTGAGGAAATGCTCGCGTCCAATCATGTTATTGCTGATATTTCTTATAGCAATGAAGCCTGGATTAACTCACGCCATCTATAGTACGTGAATGGATTAAAATTGCTTTCTTCTAGTGTTCTTTTTATACCTTGAACATTTCGGTTTGCCTCTTTTAGTTCAGTAGTATGCTTGGAGTTAGAACCCGATCAAATGGCCAAAGTCAATTGGCTTGGCCCAAATTTTGATGACATTTTAGGCTCTTTAGTTAAGTCCAAAAGATGTTCTGGCTCAAAGGGGCATGGTATATTTATTGGGTTATGCTGTTTTGTCTAGCTTTTGGCCTATAATTTTGGACCAGCCCGCTTACTAAATTGAAAAAGGAAAATCCTTTTAATGGTACTGATTCTGAACTACATAGCATAACTCATGATTGAGGAAGCGTATCAAGTATTGAAATTTATAGACAATGGCAAATGAATTTAAGAGACGAGAGCTGGATGTACGGGTGCCTCACCAGACCAGGGGGCTCAATAGTAATGGACTAGAAAAGTATTTGTACACTCATTTGGAACAATAGGTCAATTGCTCTTGTTAAGGGATCAAGGATGTATCCTAGAGGGATGTGTGTACGAATATAGTACGATAAAACCAACATTACCTAGTCCCACCGGGGCTGCCTCAACTAAGTGGGGTAAGGAGGAGTTGGATGTAAGCAATCTTAGCTTACTCCTATAAAGGAATAAGCTATGTTTTGAAAATAATAAAGGCTGGCAGCAAAAATAAGATCTGTTGTTCTTGCTATTCGAGCTTCTATGAAATGGGTGTAGATTTTGGTTCTAGTTTTTTTTTGTTTTTCACAATTGAGTATTGGCATCTTCAAAGACTAATGTGCAACAAACCAACAACGGCTGTTATCTAACTAGTTAATTAATTCTTCTATTGCAGTAATATTCTTTTTGCTATATCTACTGGGCCACAAAATCAGCACGAAAATGAGGAAGGCTCTAATACTTCTCTGTGAAGCTCATTTTGCATTGTCATACATTGTTCAGATAAATGTGATATCTGAATACCTTGAGAATAAAGGCTTATTGGCTCATGAAATCCTGACACAATTAGGTAAATGTTGTCCATGTTCCTTCAATTTCACAATATAGTTGTTTATGGTATCTTAATCCCAGTATATCCAGAATTTACTTCCTGAAGTGCCATCTTCGTGATCTTATCTGTGTGACATGATATAGGTCTCCTTGATCGTGATAGGTCATGGGATTTCCTGGAAACGGCTATCCTTGCGTGCTTCTGTGCTGTACATAACCATGGATTTGAAATGCTCTTTTCATTCTCAGCTGTTGTGCAGCATACACCTTGCAAACCTGTTGGATTCAGTGTTCTTAAAGCTGGTCTGAACAAGTCAGTTTTGTTGTCAGTCTATTCCTCTTCGTCAAACGGAGCAAACAATGTTGGAGCCTCTCAAGGTGCGACAATCCAAGTTCTTTCCCAGCCCTGTATATTCTAGATTTACTGTTTCTGATTTTGGATCAAGTATTGAGTTACTGTGGGTTTGAGAGAGTCGCTGTCACTTGGATTGGCGTTGACCTTATAGTGTTTTCAGTGTTGTCTATCTGACGCGTTTAAAAAGATCCACAAATGTAAACTTCTTCCGAAGTAAGAAGTTTTGGGCTGTTATGAACTTTTAGGTATTTTCTCGAAGGACATTAGAGTGAAGGAGCTTTTATTGCAATAACCTCAACATTGATGATAATCTGTACCGTTATTGTAAATATACTGCATTTCTTGTCAGATGGTCGAAATTCTTTTGCTTAGGTCTTTTGAAAAAAGGAGTTTTGCGATTGAATCTAGATTTTGGTTGGTGTAGGAATTACTTGTTGATGTTGTTGGGGTGATCAAGTTGCAATCGAGATATATAGGAGTTTAGTAGTTTGCTATCATTTGGGTTCACTACAAGGAACTAACGTCCGTATATTCCATTATGTATATTCTTGACAAGGCATATGGGGCAACTAAACTCCGTATATTGTTATTTAAGCTGTACGGTTTTGTATTAAATTGATTGTCATTTTACTCATATTATTCTGCTTTTGTAATTTCAGAGAGAAGAATTACATCATATTTGAGGACTGTAGGGCAGAAGTTTCTTGCATTGTATCGGTCATGGGGAACCTATATTGCCTACCTGACTATACTATTAGCAGTTTACCTTGTCAGACCAAATTATATATCCTTTGGTTATGTCTTCCTTCTACTCTTTTGGATCATTGGAAGGCAACTTGTTGAACGCACAAAGACGCGTCTGTGGTTCCCATTGAAAGTGTATTCAATTGTGATGTTTGTCTTCATGTACAGCCTGAGCATTTTCCCTAGCTTCCAGGAATGGATGGCATATAAAGTTGATTTAAACTCGAACTTTGGCTTCAATCCGCAAGCTTCTTTGCTAGAAAATGTGTCAGAATCATTAGCAGTTTTGATTGTTATGCAGCTGTATAGCTATGAAAGGAGGCAGAGCAAGTATAATGCACCAAGTGCGACTGACCTGCTTCAGTCAGGAGTTCTTTGCTTTATGAAAAGATTCATCATATGGCACAGTAATAAAGTATTATTTGTGGCTTTATTCTATGCATCGATTTCTCCAGTTAGTGCATTTGGATTCTTGTATCTTATTGGCCTCATCATCTGCTCAATATTCCCGAAAACCTCACGGGTTCCATCAAAATCCATTCTGGTATACACAGGATTCATAGTAGTTGTGGAGTATCTTTTCCAGATGTGGGGTCAGCTGTTAAAGATGTATCCTGGCCAAGAACATTATGAGTTGTCGCAGTTGTTGGGTCTTCAAGTTTTGAGTCTGGTTTTGGGGAATAGAATCAAGCTTGAGGGGATATATACTGGTTATCGTGGCATGTACTCTCCAATATAATGTTTTCCGTTGGTTAGAAAGGATGCCAAATACTGACCTAGCCAACGGCGTGTGGGAAGAGCCATGTCCGTTATTTGTGTCGACGGATGGTGAGGATACTTTTTCTGGCTATCATGAAGAGAACAGCTCAGAATCACACTCTATTCGGTCTGATAGACGTAAAACACAGAGCAATTCATGGCCATCAATTTCCGATAGTTGCTCCCAAAAATTGAATCATGGAGGTATACCTGACAGTTGCCGCAATGAAAGGAGTTCATTTGGATACTTCTGGGGAAGTATGAAGGAGAGTCAAAAGTGGAACAAAAGGAGAATTGTTGCGTTAAGAAATGAAAGATTTGACTTGCAAAAAACAACTTTGAAAGTCTACTTGATGTTTTGGATTGAAAATATGTTCAATCTCTTTGGTTTGGAGATCAACATGATAGTCTTGCTTATTGCTAGCTTTGTCTTTTTGAATATCATCTCCCTTTTGTATATCGGCTTGCTTGCTGCTTGTATACTTTTGGATCGGCATATAATCCGTAAGCTATGGTCCATATTGGTGTTTCTGTTTGCTGGTGTCTTGATACTTGAGTACTTTGCCATTTGGAAGAATCAGCTGTCTCTGAGCTCCAAATCAGAAATTGAGAGCAATCTTCATTGCCATGACTGTTGGAGGAGCTCAAAGCTGCATTTTCAGTATTGCGGCTGGTGTTGGCTAGGTACGATCTTCTCTTTTTCGTTTGAATCCTTGTAAAAATACTAATCACAAGTGTTGTGCTGATTAGAGCTGATCGGGAGCTGTTGAAGTAGCTCGTTGGCTGTTTAGTTCATGTGCGAAACCTTAACATCAATTTCATGTTTGATTGGCGTTGCAGGGCTTGTTGTTGATGATCCACGAATGCTTATGAGCTACTTTGTAGTCTTCATTGTTGCTTGTTTCAAGCTTCGTGCTGATAAATCCCCCAGCTTGTCAGGATCTTTCACATATCATCAGATGTTGTCTCAACGTAAAAACATATTTGTTTGGAAGGATCTATCATTTGAGACAAAAAGCATGTGGACTATTTTTGATTATCTGAGGCTATACTGCTACTGTCACCTCTTGGATCTCGTTCTTACTTTGATTTTGGTGACTGGAACTCTTGAGTATGACATCCTACACCTCGGTTATCTTGGTTTTGCTTTGGTCTTTTTCCGGTTAAGGCCGGAAATTCTGCGCAAGAGAAATAAGATCTTCAAGTTCCTGAGGATGTACAATTTTGCCCTTATTATCCTCTCTCTTGCTTATCAGTCTCCTTTCATTGGGGTCTTTAATGAAGGGAAGTGCGGCACTGTGGGTTACATATATGAAGTCATAGGATTTTATAAATATGATTATGGCTTCCGTATTACTTCAAGATCAGCATTGGTTGAGATCATCATCTTTATGTTGGTTTCATTACAGTCTTATATGTTCTCATCTCCAGAATTTGAACATGTATCACGGTACCTCGAAGCAGAGCAAATCGGGGCTATAGTACGTGAGCAAGAAAAAAAGGCTGCATGGAAAACTGCGCAATTGCAGCATATCCGTGAATCTGAAGAGAAGAAAAGGCAGCGCAACATGCAAGTGGAGAAGATGAAGGCTGAGATGCTTGATCTACAAGTTCAACTTCATGACGTGACACCTCAAGTAAATCACGGGCAGGTATCGCCTGGCAGCGAAGGTTTAAGGAAGAGGAGAAGTGCCTCGTTTAATATGGAGAGCGATGCCAAGTCACCTCAGAAGGAATATCTACTGTATCCATCTTTCAATTTGGATAAAGATGTCATTGAAGCCTATAAGCAGGAAACTACGTTGAAGGAAGGGCAAACGGCATCTACAGACTCTATTTTGCCAAATGAATACCCTGGATCTCCGGTTAGTAAAATGTCAGCAAGTCCAACTGCCGAGGGTTCAGTCAAGCATGATTTGAGAGAATTTAGTTTTGGTGAAATCACTGAAGTTGAGGAAAATACTGCACACTCTGTAGTTGAAGGGAAATGGGAAGGCTCTAAGCGACAGTCAAAGGAACACCCGCTAAAATCGGCTGTACAGCTGATAGGTGATGGGGTTTCGCAAGTACAGTCTTTAGGAAACCAAGCAGTTGCCAATCTTGCTAGTCTCCTGAATGTGGCACATGATGATGGTGATTTGAACGACCATTCTTCAGATGATAATGGAAATTTTAATGAAATGGAGAGCCAACGTCCAGAAAATGTTTTG
Source organism: Dianthus caryophyllus (assembly GCA_023091065.1). Taxonomy (NCBI): domain Eukaryota; kingdom Viridiplantae; phylum Streptophyta; class Magnoliopsida; order Caryophyllales; family Caryophyllaceae; genus Dianthus; species Dianthus caryophyllus. The sequence continues at coordinate 2,771,967 of JALGRB010000019.1, read as the reverse complement.
ATTGCTCAAAGATCTTCCTTGCTGTCTGATAATGGTAGAACAACGTCAGAATCTATAAGATTACAGCTTGGGAGGATCGTTCAGCACATATGGTCCAAAATGCGATCCAATAATGATATTGTTTGTTATTGTTGCTTCATTCTTGTCTTCCTTTGGAACTTCAGTTTGCTCTCTATGATGTACCTTGCAGCTCTTTTCTTATATGCTCTGTGCGTGAATACCGGCCCAAGCTATACCTTTTGGGTCCTTATGCTGATGTATACAGAGCTCTACATATTGCTGGAATATTTTTATCAAATCATTATTCAACATTGCGGGTTAGTCATTGAGCTGCCGTTTCTTCAAGAATTGGGTTTTCCTTCACACAAAATCAAATCATCATTTGTAATAAGCTCAATGGCTCTCTTTGTGGTCTACTTATTTACACTGTTGCAAAGCTCCATAACTGTCCAAGATGGCGATTGGACTGCACTCTCTGAATATAGTTCTTTCAAGAGAAATGCACGTGATGAAAGCTGTGTTCGCCCATTTTCTAGCTGGAGAGAGAGTCTAAATAGACTGGCTCGACGTGTAAAAGATCTGATAAGCATGATTCTTAGAGGTTGTTTGAGGTACTGGAAATCTTTGACACAAGGAGCTGAGTCTCCTCCATACTTTGTGCAGCTGTCCATGGATGTTGGAGTATGGCCAGAAGATGGCATCCAGCCTGAAAAAATTGAATCAAGAGTGAACAAATTGCTTAAGTTAGTGCATAGTGAACGTTGCAAGGAAGAGAACCCAAATGTCTGCCGCTTAGCTAGCAAAGTTAGCATTCAAAGTATTGAGAGAAGTCAAGAAAACCCCAATCTGGCTTTAGCAGTGTTCGAAGTGGTACATGCCTCTCCCTTGACTGAGTGCATTGCAGTGGAATGGTCAAAGTCACTCACGCCAGCAGCTGATGTTGAAAAGGATATTCTTACTGCAAAACGCTTAGGGTTTACTGAAGAAGTTGGATTCCCATACCCTATAGTCTCTGTAATTGGTGGAGGGAAACGAGAAATTGATCTATATGCCTATGTATTTGGAGCTGATTTAGCGGTTTTCTTCTTGGTTGCAATATTCTACCAGTCTGTCATTAAGAACAAAAGTGACTTTCTTGATGTCTATCAGCTGGAAGATCAGTTTCCTAAGGAATATGTGTTTATCTTGATGGTAAGTTGCAATTATTACTTGAATCTCATATGTTTCTAGTTTACGTACAATTCCATGTTTTAAGTTTGAAGCTATGTTCTATATGTTTTTCGTGTTTGCCTTCAATTACCTTATGGCACTTGTGACTCCTCCGAAAAATATCAGTAAAATCATTTCTTGGGAAAAGCTCCCTGCTGGCAATAATTTTCTGAAAGATTTTTACACACGGCCAAACTATTGTACTATTTCTAATTGAATTGTTTGTGTGACAAGTCTACTAGGCTACTTGATTTTAGCATGAAATCTACTTGTGAGCGTGGCCGAAACCTGTTTTCATGGTTCAACAATTTGAAGCAGGCATTTCCAAAGTTTAGTAGTTACTAGAATAGAAGCAAAATTATCAACTTGTCGTTTACCTATGTGTTGTCACAACATTTTTAATGTTGTTTGCTACATAATAGTTGCAAATGGATTTTCTTGCACTAGTGACTTCTTGTGATGCCAACCAACATCTTTATAACTTTACTGATTGTTTGGTTTCAGGTCATTTTCTTCTTAATAGTGGTTGATCGAATTATTTACCTGTGTTCGTTTGCTACTGGGAAGGTCCTGTTCTACCTGTTCAACCTCGTTCTTTTTACATACTCTGTTACAGAATATGCGTGGAATATGCAGCCCTCTCAACAATATGTCGGAATTTTCGCACTTCGTGCTATCTTTCTGAATAAAGCAGTGTCCCTAGCACTCCAAGCTATACAAATTCGCTATGGGATGCCTCATAAAAGCACACTGTATCGCCAATTTTTGACAAGCAAAGTTTCAAGGATAAATTACCTTGGTTATCGACTCTATCGTGCTCTTCCCTTCCTATATGAGTTGCGTTGCGTTCTTGATTGGTCGTGTACAACAACATCATTAACAATGTATGATTGGCTTAAGGTAAAGTTAGTTTTCTGCACAAAATAACTATGAAGGTTGCACGTATATGTCTACGTATGGGTTCATCTATTGTTATACGAGTAGCTTTTTATTTTTGCTTACCTGCATGTTGCCTGTATCTCTCAACTTGTGGGAACTGCCTGCTGTGACCTGATTTTTCAACAAATGACATAAGAAGCACAAAACTAGGAGTTGCCTCATATATGTGTCTCTTCCTCTCAAGAACATAAGGGACAGTCCTTTTCGGAAAATTACCTCTTTAAAAGACTTTAAATGAGGGCTAGCCATGTAGAATACAAACTCTAAAATGATAGGTGAGCGAAGGTGGTGATAATAAAGTTACAAACACTGGAAATGGTGCATATTGCATAGGAGATCAGGAGCGCACATGCGCTGCACTTAAATAGCTGTGCCGTGTGCATCGTAGCTTCTCTTTGTGCATTAGGTGTATAATAGTTTAGAAGATTTTGGGAACCTTATTTTGGGGCATTATAGAAAGCATAGGTTATAGTTGTAGATTTATTTTGCCATCAATCTATTTACGGTTTTAAGAAAAATTCCCCATGGATGTTTCACAAATTTAATTTACAGTCATCGTTTGAGCTTTAACGATGTTGTATCATCATGCAGCTGGAGGACATTAACGCAAGCTTATATCTGGTAAAATGTGATAACATTTTAAATAGAGCAAGTCACAAACAAGGAGAGAAGCAAACGACAATGACCAAGTTATGCAATGGCATCTGTCTCTTCTTCATTTTGATATGTGTTATCTGGGCTCCAATGTTGGTAAGAAATTGGTAGAATTATTGCTTTCCTTTGATATATTTATCAGGTCATTCCCGCACATCCTTTTGTTGGCTACTTGGTGGTTGTAATAAAAAAGAAAATACATCGAATAAACTACCCATATCTCCTGAAATTTTCAGACCTGCTCTGCATTAAAATCTTCACTCTCAAGGAGTAATGTTTTTCTTATGAGGTTTTAGGTTTGCATGTTCATATAACTTCAGTTCTCTCTTTTGTCAAATTTTTAACATGAACACTAAGTTTGGGCACTTATTTCCTCGTTTAAATTTATGCCGTGAATCAATCTGAAATTGGAAGAACTCGTTTTTCAATGCAGATGTACAGCAGCGGCAATCCTACAAACATCGCGAATCCTATTAAAGATGCCAGTGTACAGGTCGATATTAAGTCAAATGGTGGTAGGCTGACCCTTTACCAAACAACTCTATGCGACAAACTAGAGTGGGATGACATTAAGGAGAATGGTGATCTTGATCCTGAAGGTTTCTTCACGACGTATAACAAGATCGACATTCAATTAATTTGCTGCCATGCTGACGCTAGCACCCTATGGGTTGTCCCAGAAGTGGTTCAGAAGCGGTTCTCGAAGTCACTTGATAATGAAATGGAAATCATTTTTTCATGGGTGTTCCATAGGGACAGGCCTAAAGGCAAAGAAGTAGTGAAGTATGAAAGAGTTGTCGATGTTGAGTCTGACCTTCCCAGAAAGTCTGAGGTGCAGGCTGTTTTTAATGGCACTATGAAGAGTTTCCGAGTTTATAACATTTATCCTCGATACTTTCGAGTTACGGGCTCCGGGGATGTTAGATCGTTTGAATCAGAGGTACGTATTTACTCAACTTGTTAAAATTGTGTTGCTCTATGTTCTTGTCCCCACGTCTTAGCTGGTTTCACTTGCATATTTGGCTGTTCACATGATAAAATTTCCTATCTTTCTACCCCATCCCCTTCTCTCCAAATTCTTTCATCCAATTACAGCCAAGATGTTGAAGAATAGCTGTTTTCCTAAATGGAAGAATTTTATTTGCGTTTGTTAGATGAAAATTGGATACCTCCGTTTCCCTCAGACCCGACTTATGATCCTAAGAATGGAAATTGCATCACCAACTTTCCCTCTAACAAATAAAGGGTACAAGTTTGTTTACGATAGGCTGCATTATACACTCATCAACCCTTATCGATCCACAATTCAAAGTGGGGTAAACTGAATGGTAATACACATAGTCTTGAGTTTAATCTGCATACTTGAGTCGTCCTAGTTTGTTGCAGTATCCTTGACTTCTATATCTGGTAAGTGGTAACCACTACCTTGAGTTCCCCATTGTCATTGACTTAATTGATTTTGCTAAGCGCTCAGATGTATCTGAATTTTGTCCTTAAGCAACGGAATGGATACTAGACATTTTCAGAGTATAAATTTCATAAGGGATTTCCTTAGCTCAATAATGTGGAAAAGACATATATGGAAACTATATTTCTTTGTTATAGAAATTGTCCAACGTTGTGGAGACTGAAATTCGTCGATTCCATCCTTGATGAAATCTTTTCGGACATATCCGAAATGGGTCGAGTATTTTTCAAGATTATCGGAAAATCTAATCTTGCCCTTTTTGCTTCAACAATCCATATAGGCGTTGAACAAAACTTTATGGTGCCCTACTCTACTATGACTAATGTTTGATTATCTAATCCCTCTTCAACTAAATTGATGCAGTATTGTCGATAATATACTCTTAAGACACGAGTACTCAACACAGTGTCCTAAAATGTTAAAGAATAGTTGTTTCTTTTTCTCTTCAGTATCCACATTTTTTTATTTTAATTTACCTTTATCGTTAGAATATTTTTCACTCATGTCGTTGAGGGAGGAGCCAAAGACTTGCGATGTTTTGGTTTTGGATATGGTGGAATAAAGCAAAATGACTCACTAAACTGGTTGTGCTTCTTTTTGTTGTGAATTATTGGTCATTCCATTTATTTATCAACGTAATTTTCACCAAGGGTCATGTGTTCACAACATGTTGCAACATTACCCGGCAATGATGTTTTAGGATATTTTCAGTCACGCAAAATGGAATATTTATCAACGTAATTTTCACCAAGGGTAATTTTCACCGAGGGTCATGTGTTCACCAAGGGTCACATGCACATTACCCCGAAAATTTTCATCATGTTCACAACATGTTGCAAATTGCCACTGGGGTAGTGATGTTTTAGAATATTTTGGGCTTCTCATAATAGGCATGCACATGATGAAAATTTTCTTATTGTTCGCTCTACACAAGAAATTGTTAAGGTTTTAACTCTTTAGTGGGTTCAGGCGAATGCGCTATATGCAGTAAGTGCAGATCTGGCTATTAATCGTGAGATTCCAGAGTGGTGGTCATTTTTCGACATCAATCCATTAAATGTCAGTGGGTGTGAAGGGCTCATGGGGCCAACGGCTATTGTGGTATCAGAAGAAACGCCACGTGAGTCTAACTGAAAATATACAACTTGAAAAATGAGTAGATATTTTTATTTATTTAATTAATTGTTCTGATGCTTCTTTCGATGTTGCATAGAGGGTATTTTGGGAGATACTTTGAGCAAGTTCAGCATCTGGGGGCTGTACATCACATTTGTGCTTGCAGTTGGTCGTTTTATAAGGCTGCAATGCTCAGATCTGAGGATGAGAATACCGTTTGAGAACCTTCCTTCCTGCGACAGGTATCTTCGGTTTCATGCATTTTTATGGTGCATCTCATTCATAATTCTAGTTGTACTAGAATTGGTAGGGCCATTAGGGTGCCCACAAGTGTTCATTTGGGTAAGCGATAGTACGGCTTCCCATATCTTCACTTTTCAATAATTTATCAAACAGCATGAATGCTGCTCATATTCTGAAACTAGAATAAGTATGTTGAAGAGTAATTCATGGACGTTAATAAAATACTGTCGAGGTATGAAATGGACAATTCAAACATATACCCCCTGTAAATGCAATAAAAGTGAATCCCAAACAAGTAGTGCGGAGAGTAGACTTGACCAAAGTGATATGATTCGAATGACTCGACCCATATAAGTTGACCCATACCCGACCTGTATCCAACCCAATTCCTAAGGTAAGGACCCGAGCTTGACCCAACCAACACCCGACCATTTGACCCGTTTGCCAGGTCGGAAGAGCGTACAATGAACTTATTGAGAATATATGTACTCCCTCTCAAACGTTTTCTTACGCTCACTGGAATGAAAAATGGATGATTTGTTGTAGGTTGATAGCAATGTGCGAGGATATCTACGCTGCGAGAGCTGAAGGTGAACTTGGAGTGGAAGAAGTCCTTTACTGGACATTAGTCAAAATTTATAGATCACCGCATATGCTGCTCGAGTATACAAAACCTGATTAGTTGTCGAACAAAACTGGTGGCCGGTGAAGCTGATCAAATGGCCTCATTCCAAACCCTAGCCTGTAGCTCAGACCGCTATGATCGAAATTTTTAATCGGGGTTGAGCCTGACATGTATGATAATTCATGGCTGATTGCTAGAGCTATTATTCTTCGTACGACGATACCTCTGCAAGTGATGATATCATGTAATTTATGGAAAATGGCGGGGATTTTGCTGGGACGCCTCTCGCCTGGTTCCTCATATGATGTACTCGTATAATTCTTGTATGCAAGGCACCCCCCTAGGATGTGCTCCGTATGTTGTAAAGCGTCTGAATAGATTCATATAATCGATAGAAAACGTAGGAGTCGGAATTTGCTTTAGGGTAAATTTGTGTTTAGAGATGCAAATATAGAGTGTTAACTTGTCAAGGACTAACTCATTAATGAATGAAGAACTTGTTTTTACTTGCGAGCGTTTTATTTGTAAATTTCGAGCACGGACTAATGGGAGACTTTTTCAAGTGTTAACTACGGAGTTGTTAAATTCAGTAAATAAAACATACTCCGTATTCATTAGTAAAATTGCATAGGTTTTCACCTTTTTGTTTGTTTCACCACATATTTTAATAGGGTATTAATTTTTCGTATACAAATTTTACTCTTGTTGTATACTTTTTTCATTTAGTTTTCCACCCCTACCCTTTATTACTCCAATTCTATACCAAATTCTCTCTTTATTTTTTCAACTTTTCTTGATCAATTTCTCAACTAATTGATTTCAATTTCTATTTTGCTCTTTGATTATCATCATACGTTCATAACTAATCAAAAAAGTTGTGATCTTTCGACAAACTTTTGTATGAATGGATTTACAATGAATTAATAAAGGCATGAACTTTACAAAATGAAAAATTAATTAATGTTTTGAAATTAATTAATGTCCTTTTTACAACTTTTAAGATTGACTTCAATTTTGCAGAGTATTCAATAAACGAAGTGCTGTACTTAGTAATTTGGGTTGTGTAATAATTCCAATTGAATAAGCACTGCCATCAATCAGACAAAGTAAATAATTCCAATTGATTTGTGTACATTTTTCAATTGAATTATGAACGTAATTTTATAAGAACTTAAATACTTCGTATTAGATTGTGACACGAATTTGTCAATGCTTGAAGTCTTAAGTTGAATTATCGTCGGTTTCCGATGATTGAATTGAAGCGTTCCATTGATAAAGATTTAATTAAAGAAAACTAAAGTAATGAAAGAGAGAAAGTTGTATATCAAAAGAGTAACAAAAGGGTAGACATGGAAAAAAAATGAAAAAAAGTATATGATGAGAGTAAATTCCGTATACAAAAAATCAATTACGTTTTAATAATGTCACTTTTTTTTTTCATTGATTAATTTATTTTGTTCATTGTATAATTAAATTTATTAATTGAATACGGAGTATAACTTTTTGGGTGGTTACCTGTGGTAGGGTCGGTGGGGCTGGGTGGACGCCGGTGGTGGCTCAGGGAGAGGGGCGACGGTGCAAGACGGTGGCTGAGGAAAGAGATGTCGGTAAGGGAGGCTGCCGCACGGATAGTAAGGGTGGGTGTAGGTGGTGGTTGGGTTGGGGCGGCGGGGTGCTGGTGGTGGTTGGGTCGAGGCGGCGGGTTAGGGTTTGACTACTGGTGATGGTTGGGTCGAGCGCGCGGGTTAGGGTAGGGTGTTGTATGTGCAAAGAACTTCATGTCTTTCTTTTTGGGAAATTCATCGTGCGCTGAAAGAATGAGCTTTTCTCACTATGCCTGCTGATCCTCATGTCTCGATTATACATAACTTTTATTAATGAAGGTCAAATGTGACCAAAATTACTTTAGATGTTAATTATAACTATTAAGTGTCACCTTGAAATCCAATTAATTTTGACGAAATGGAGGAGAAAGATTACAAAAGCGAGTTTCTTAACTGTTGGAGCATAATTGCGTTCCATGTCATGTGCTTAATCAGTGCCAAAGTGACAATTAACTAACTCCAATTAACGTCTACATCAATTTTGGTCATGCTTGACACTAACTAATAAGGGTCAAGGGAATAGTTGAGATTACGAGAATCAGACAGAGAAAAGTCATTTCTTTAGTGTACAAATAATTTCCTTCTTTTTTATTATTTATTTAGTAGTATCATGATTATAATTCTTATTATTAATTAAATTTTGGTATGTATAATAATGATAAAAAAAATTACTATTATTTGTAGTGTGGACGGTGATTGGCGGCGCACGATGGTGGGGAGGTGGTGGTTGCATGTGGTGGACGGTGGTGGGTGGTTTGAACTTTGAAGGTGGTTCTTTATAAATTTAGAGAGAATAGAGAAAACTTGATTTCTAAAATGAAGGGGGAAAAATAAAAAGGATATTTTAGTCTTTTTTTTATATAAGCAGAGACTGAGCTAGGCTTAGGCGGACCAAGCCCAAGCCTGGTTGGATTTTAGATATGTTCTAATAGCAGTCAATAATGTACACACAAATACAGTAGACAGAGTTCGTTGAATGGATGTGTGGATTGTCTCTCAAGGTACAAGAGTTCGACGTGCATGAACTCGTTTTTATCCTCTTTTAATATGTTTTTTTTATTCGGTTACCTATTTATATCTTATTGATAATTTGATTTATGTATTTTTATTTAGTTTATTTTAGGGTGTTGCTCTTTCACCCGCAAATTTTACTCCAATACCCGCGCAAATGACAAACTTACCCTTTTCATTTTATACCCAAAATTTCTACCCTATTCAAAATCCTCTCTTTTTACCCAATCTATAACCTCTCTCAATCATCTTCATCTACTTGAATTTGTTCATCATGATTCATTATAGTTTAACATTAATGGATAATATCTACGGAGTATCTATTAAAACAAAATATCACAAAGTAATTAAATGGCCACCATTTGTATAAGCATAGGCAACTAACAGTCAACATGATGCCGTACAATATGCTACGCAATTTCCGACCCATTTATCGGACCACCACCACCGTCATAGAGGCACCGAAGACCGACCACCGGCGACCGTTGGTCTGGCCGCCACCAACTACCGCCCTAAGGCCACCACCCTCCACAAACCCTAATTTTAAATTAATAATTTAATAATTTAAAAAAAAAAATAGAGCAATTGCAAGTCAATAAAAAAAACCAATTTTACTAATTTAATACCCAAATTTTAATTTATAATTTGAATATTTCATGAAATTAGAAACAAATAGATTAAGTCTATATTGACTTGCCTGATACAAAGAAAGTTAAACACTTGGAAAATTGTAGAAGGGCAGGTATTGAAAATTTTATAAGAAAATGTGGGCGTTGGAGTAAAGTTCGCGGGTGAATGAGCAAATACGTTATTTTATTATATATTTATTTCAACTTCATTTAATTTTCTTTAGTTTGATTTAAATTATATATTTTCTGCCTAAGCACTTATTTATATTCTTTCTATTTATAGTTTCTTAATTTATTTTACAAATTCTCGAGTAAAATGGTCTCACAATATCATTATTTTGAATTGAATCTTTCATGTAAATGAGTAGTTATTTACATTTCCTTGTTAATTCCTATGAATGAGTAAATGTAGTCTCACCTTATTTTAACATGAGACGGTCTTACATGAGAGCAACTAGTATACATTTCTATTCTATTTATTTATTTTTGAGTGTAATTTTATTTTTCATAGCATTAAAATTATACTCCGTATCATTTATACTACTTGTATACGATTTCAAATTATAACTCACGTTAAATCATCCCATTTTCAATTTTGATTTTCATAACTCTATATTTTAATGTTGTAACTCTTGTATTTCGGCCCAAGTAGCCTTTTGATCCTGGCTTCGTACCTGGATATATGTAAAAGTTGAGTACAGTTGAACAACACCCTTAAAATATGATCATTAAATGAATGTTGACAAACTTTATTAATTCTTTATCGTAAATGCAGACTCATTTTAGAATTTCTAATAACAAAGATACTCGGTTAAATGATACACAATAAAAGATTGTTGGCAAGTTTTTGACATATAGCAAATGTGACCATTTTTTTATGTGATTATTATTGTTTAATAGGTACGACAATTTGTTCTCTTCACCTGTATTTTACTTATCTTATCAAATACTTCAACAAAAATTTAAGAGTTCTATCGCACAAAGCACACTACAACTCCACAGAACCTAAGAAAATAGGGTGAAGAGAACGGACCCAAAAAGTAATATTCCATATATTTTTAATTTGCGTGACTGAAAATTTGTCTAAAGCGACAAATAATTGGACAATGACCTCGAAAATCAATATAAATAGGTGAGCAATAAATATTCCGCATGATAAATATTTTTACGTATAAATACGATGTCGTAAACAATGTTAAGTATAGTTTCTAGACTGTATCGTATTTCCGTATAGACTATACATAATGGAGTAAGTCTTGTGATAGACGGTTTTTTTTTAGACTAGTGTTAAACAAGTGTTACTAACTACTTAAAAATGGTCATCATACACCTAAATGTGGACGAAACAAGTGATCTAAAAAAAGACCGTCTTTTTTAAGACAAAGTGACACAGAATGGGCATCCACGAGATCATTGCAACACCAAAAAATAAAAAAAAAAGAAACGTCTTGACTACTCTAATAATTTCCACATTAATTTCCCAATTTCATTTTATTTCATTTTCCACCAAATTAAATTCTTGTAGAACAACTTTCTAATAAATGATGGAATTCATTTCTCATTAATGAATCACACGCAATATCTTCAGTCTTCACCAATACAAAATCTCTAAAGTAATGATAATCCCCCCCACTCAATTACTCGTATTCAATTAACGTGCACTTCAGACTTACGAATGCATAACACCATCAATTACATTTGACACCACATTATTTAGCTTACAAAATCAGTCTCATTATATTATATTATATTATACTCCCTCCGTTCCACAATGTTAGTCTCGCTTCACTTTTAGAAAGTCAAAATTTTAAAATTTTGACCATAAATAACTTAAAATTATATTAATAATCGTTATACGATAATAAGATATTTACATTTGCTATCAAAATATATTTCACAAAATTTAATTTTCAACCAAAAAATGTCGTATATAAGCGATGAAAAACATGGTCGAAGAGGAGCGTTGGAGACCGCGTAAAGTCAAAGCGGAACTAACAATGTGGAACGGAGGGAGTATTATAGGAGTATTATATTACTCCGTATATTATATTATATTATATTATATTATATTATTAATGAAACCGTTACCTTTATAATCATAATTTTAACCAACCATGCATGTAGATTGTAAAGTACTCCGTATTATTTTCACTTGTGTAACGCTTTTATTATACTCGATCCCCTTAAAAGCTCAAAAGACTGACCAATTTCATTTCATTTCATGTCATTTTCATGTCAAGTTTTCTAGGAAGCATTCATGTCATCATCTTCATAAATTCACCTTCATTTTCATGGTATGTCATGTGTTGTTCTCTTATGTTTTTCAAAATTTTTAAATGAGAATGTTATATATGTACGTATAATAGGCTGACTACTGGTTCTAACTCTTTAGTTATAAGAATTTCGTCGTATATAAAAGATTAGTCAGCTGATTATGTTATATGGTATGGTTGATTTATCTTTAAATACTGTGATATTATTATTTGTCGTATATTTTTTTTTAATAAGTAAACCAATTTGAGATGTTCAATTCACTATGTTAGGCACAATGCCACACCATATATCTACTCTCTTCTATCATTCAATAATGTTGAAATTTTGTTGAAGGCCAATTGATTTTTCAATAAAGTGTGCGGATTAATCTTTAAATATTTAGCAAGTTTGAATTCCACAAATGTTTATATCTTTCTATATATCTCTTTACTCCGTAATTTCATACCGCCTTTTATTGAAAGTTAATTTCTATGTTTTTATCAATTTACAAAGTTTGTGTTAATTCACTATCAATCTAGTGGAGTAGTATAACAGACGTTGTGCAAATTAATAAATAGATAAAATATTAGTTGAAAAAAATACTCCGCAATGAAAATAAAATTAATTGACAAAAAAATGAGTTACATGGGGATGGTCAAGTTGTGCCATAAAAGTAGAAAGATAGTGATAGGGCATCATCGAATGATACCGAGTATTGATACAGAGAATGTTATGGTCTGGTGGTCAAGGAAGAGATACCCTAAATCGTAGGTTTCGTATTAAATATATGATGAGAGTGTGGTTACCTGTGGTGCCAAAATTCGATACTATCTAATGGTGCATTTAAGTGTGACAACAACATATAAAGAGAGTAATACTCCTACGGAGTAATAAATTTTGGTTGTTAGTTGATCAAAATATACGGAGTACTTTTTTACGTAAAAAAAGTTTTCGTTAATTTTTAAAAAGATATTCATGATTTACAAATAATTAAGATAACAGATTACAACCAATGACGAAGCCATTCTTATTACTCATAAGGACACGTGATTTTTGTTTTAAATCGCCTAAAATTTGAAGATTGAAATTTGTCTTCAGCTTCAAAATTTGTTATTTGTCTAATTATCTTTAATTCGAAGTTTGAAATTGTGTGAAATGTTTAATGAATAATTTTATTGTAATATTATTGTATGTTACAATCGTTAATAAAATTACGCAATTCCTCATATGAAGTACCATACATGAACAATAATAATCAATATTTTAAATAATTTTATTGGTCGTTATAACACGTCAGGTCGTCACGGTATTAATTTTAAGTTTTTTAACCATTGTTTGTAGCTTGCCGACAATGATTTTTCTTTGTCGGAAAGAAATGTTTACTTCACTACACACTCTACTAACCTTTCTTACCTTCCAAAAAAAATCCACTTTTATATGTCTAGATTATTTATTACGTTCTGTCTTTTCTTCTTTTTTTTTTTAAGTGAAATGTGAGTCGGGTCATACTTAAACATGTTTGAATTTGAATTGATTAAGTCGGATCATTTTCGGTTTAGATATGCTATCGAGATGGTGTATAAGATTATTATAGAGTTTGTATATGAATTGGAACAAATTAGGTCGAGCCCACTTAGGTTTTTGAGAAATTTGAGTTTGCGTAAGTCAGATTTAATCATTGTCTAGTTAATTCAAATCAAGTTTTTCGAATTGAGGAAAAATTACATAAACTTTGTGATTAGAAAATGAGTGGTTAATAAAGTTATTATACAAATGTGATTACATAAATTGGTTAAGCACAAATTCTTGTGTGAGTCAAGCCTCACAATAAATTATTGTAAGTCAGCCTCATTTGTACTCGATTATATAGTTTTTGTACCATTTTAGTGATAATTGTTATTAATTATAACTAAATTTTTTTATACCCCTAAAAGTGACTTTAGTAGATTTGTTCATATTTTTGTACCATTTTAAATACAATTTGTACTCTAATTTCGCATTAACATGAGAATTACTGCTTATCAAGAAACTCAAGTTTATACATTGACTAATTCTTGCGTGCAACGGTTACATGCATATGATGGATATTTTATGACTAGAAAATCACGTTATCGGACCCTTCACTTAGCTGCCGTATCACGTGTCAGACACGACACAACACTTCATTTTAGGAAAAAAAATTGAAAATTTCGCACAAAAAAGCCGTGTCGAAGAGTCTGAGTGACTAATTTAATTGTTAGAAATAGTATGTAGAGTGTATGATTTAAATGTTGTTGGTGGTGGTAGTTTTAGTGTTAAATATGACACCTAATTTCATAACTTTTACTGTACAAAACATTCATTAACTACATAATTGAAACGTTATTATCTGAATGCTGCACAAACCCCACCTAAATTAAATTCCTCTTGAAAAAAATTAAACTGATTTACTCTTTCAATTTTAGTTGAGATTATAACCATTTGCATTATTCTAAAACAACAAAAAAAAAAATACTTACAATTATAATCTTGGGTTGTTCAGGTTCATTAGACTTTGCTGAGTTTAGTAGTTGTTATGGAAAAACCGGTACACGACGACACGACCTCGCCTGTCGGGGTCCTAGAGGATTACTTTCGTAGCGTAGGGACCGACACGAATTCGTCTAAGGGAACACCGTCGTCGTCTAAGGAGAATAATGAGGACTGTCGTAGGAGCGGGAAACACCACGCTTCTCGTTGGCGTGGACTGGTGGACTTGTTTAGGAACAAAAACAAGAAGGAAATGCCTGAATTTGTTCGGGATGACGTGCCTCCTAAGTTGTCGTCGTGGAGGAGTAGCAGCTTTAGAGAAAGAATGTCTGTGTCGTTTTTAAAGAACTCGAGTGGTGGTGGTGGTGGTGGTGGTGGTGGTGGTGAAGCGTTGCGCAGCGTTGACTCACCTTGTAGGAATTTCACTCTGTGTCAACTTCAGTTGGCTACGAATAATTTTAGTCAAGGTATGCCATAAAAAAAAGTCGGAATTATGAAAATCGATCAATGTTCTGTAAGATCGTGCAAGTTTTTTTTATCTAATATTTTTTGTCGTGTGCAGAGAATTTCATAGGAAAAGGCGGATATGCAGAAGTGTACAGAGGATGTTTACATGACGGTCAAATTATCGCAGTTAAGCGACTAGTTAGAGGTACACCAGAGGACCGAATATCTGATTTTCTTACTGAGTTAGGGATTATGGCGCACGTTAACCACCCGAATACTGTGAAGTTGATTGGATACGGTGTTGAAGGAGGGATGCATATCGTCCTCGAGTATTCTCACCTTGGAAGTTTAGCTTCTGTACTACAAGGTATGTATAACTCACTTATACAAGTATTCTTTTAGGTTTCGTAACTTCAAAATATCGTGTATTTGAAGCCTGTTATAAGATGCCGACAATTTTTTAAAAACCTCCGTACAATGCTTAGGAAATCGTAGTAATAATTTCTTTGCGATTCCTTTAGTGTGAAAATCTTAGTAATTTTTTTCCGATGGACAACGTTACGCGAACTAACTATATTTGTGAATCGATTTCATAGGTTCAAAGGGGATAAAATTGTGTTGGAGTCGAAGGTATAAGATAGCACTCGGGATAGCCGAAGGGCTAATGTATCTTCACTACGGTTGTCAAAGGCGAATAGTTCATCGCGACATTAAAGCTGCAAATATTTTGCTTACAAGAGACTTCGAACCTCAGGTACACTTAAATCGACGACAATATAATCCACGATATAATATAAGCATAAGCTTTTTGGTGGTGCTGTTATACGGAGTATTTATGGCGTATTCTTTTTGCAGATTTGTGATTTTGGGCTCGCAAAATGGCTGCCAGAGAAATGGACTCACCAAATTGTTATGAAATTTGAAGGAACTTTTGGGTATGTTGTCGATGTTGATCTTTAAAATGTTGCGAGAGTTTTCTACTTGGGTGTTAATGTAAGAATTTTTTTTGACAATGTTATTGCAGTTATCTTGCACCCGAGTATTTGATGCATGGCATAGTCGACGAGAAAACAGACGTTTTTGCTTTCGGTGTGCTGTTGTTGGAGCTTGTTACTGGCCGACGTGCTCTGGATTGTTCTCGACAGAGTCTTGTTATGTGGGTAAGCTTTGTCATAGGTCTAGAATACTCGGATTTTCTCCTGTTGTTGTTGAACAAGCGATTTAAAATTCATGTATGTTGTCGTGTTGTAGGCAAAACCGTTGCTAAGGAAGAATCGCACCAGAGAGCTCATCGATCCAGCTCTAAGCAACGCCTTCAACCAAAAACAGATGAAACTGATGCTCTTAGCGGCAGCATTATGTGTACAACGTTGCTCGATTCGACGACCACAAATGAATCAGGTGCCATATTTCATGACTTTTACGATGATCGGAATCCAGTAGTGATTAAACTGGCGTTATTGAAGTACTTATATGTGCGTGATTTCGTTCCAAATATGTACAGATTGTGCAGCTTCTAAAAGGTAACCTAAGCAGTTTGGAGTCGATGAAGAAACACAGAAATTCATCGTATTGGAATATGTACTACCGAGAAATCCTCGACGATGATGAAAGTGTACAAAGTAATCAAGGATACTCGTGATGTCTTTTCGACGACAACATTCTTGTATGAAGGCCTGCTGAGGAGTCACTTAGGTTCATACAAGCATAAAGTTAGGTTCATACAAGCATAAAGTACAGTTTTGCTGGTATTTATATGAAATAAGTTAGTCTAGGACTCGCTGCATACATGATTGTACCGTACAGTCGTGTGTTGGATAGGATACGACATGACGCTTTGACACGGGTTTTAAGACGGAATCGAGAAATTTCTCCGAAAATGCCTTGTCAATCCTCTGCACGTCAGAAGTTAAGTTTATTGTACAAGTAGTCACCAATACAGTAGAAACATATAGTTGTCCAGTGTCCGTAGCTCGACGATCATGTTTGATAAATACTCCGTACTACGGAGTATTTTTTTTTTTTTTTTTTTTTTTTTTTGGCAAGAGTAAAGTATTTGCATTAGAATAATTGATCCCGACTGTGAAAGTCAGGTATTACAATACAAATACAGTAAAAAACACATACAAGAACGCATACGACCATTGGTACTATTACAAAATTAGAAATGCATCCGGTAGCAAAATCAGGTTGGTGGGGTACGAAAACTTGGGCACGAGCATTGTCTCCAACTGTATCAATAGCGCTGATAGTATCCAGTGATCTTCTCAACTTTTGGATCAACGGGTGACAAGAGCAAGATATACTTACGCCATAAAAGCGTAGAAAGTTAAGGGGGGAAGCAACCCAAAGTTTGCCTCTAGTGGAGTATAAACTCCTACATCTTGATGATCGAACCCTAACGCCAAAAGAACTGCAGACCGAGAAGGACAGCAACCAAGAACATCGTGTATAACAAAGCTCCTCAACCAAACTTCTAGCCACACTCGTCATGGAAAGACCTCCAAGCACGAAGTAAACCAAATCCGAACGCATACTTATTGACTCAACATAGAGAACCCACCGCGGAGTTGAGGACAGGACACCCCACCTCCTTGTGTACTTTATTCGTCTCTTATCTGGACTACAGGTCACCAAGAACATAATGGTTAAGAGACAGGACACTCTCAACCACCTACACATACGCTTCCGATTAAACAAAAACCACCACAACCAAAACCAACCACAATCCCCAGACTAGCCACACCACCAAACATTCAACTGGACAAAGAAAACTTACAGCACACCGTAACCAGGAAACCAACATGCAACCACTAAACAGGGACCAAAACATCCCAACAACTCCAACCAAGACCCAAAGAAGATCACCAACAAGAGACAACCCTGCTTACAAAACCAGAAAAACCACAGATCCAATAGATGCCGAAGACAAACAGAAAAGCACACCCCAAACGGAGTATTAGTTGTTTTTTTCAAATTTAAGTCTTTTAGCAAAAATAGACTTGTCAATATGAGTAATAGTTTTAATGAGGAAGAATGTTGCTAGATTTTCCATTGATTGGATACATTGTAATGTTTACAATGATTTTGACAACTTTTTATGTAATGAATTAATCGATCTTTACATTAAAAATAAATGGAAGTTCTATGATATGAAACATTTTCCATAATTAATGATACAAAATTTATGTAATCAGTACTGACCATCAAGGACCGTCGTCACCACCAGCCATAGCATAAAAACCAAATATCCGACTGAAAATGCAGTCAAGGGACTGTAGCTAGTCCATGGCAGCTTTTCCTCTTGACCGGTAATTGGTTTAGGCAAGCCGTCAAAAATCGGATTCGCAAACGCAGCCTGTAATTCAGGTGTCAGTGACCAATTCGATACCGACCAAATAGATGTGTTACCATTTCCGTCCTGATCCTGTAACGTCGGAGTGCTGGACGACTTTCTAACTCCCGAAGAGCTTTGAGCAACGATCGATTCCCCGAGGTTACATGGGAAGCCATTTTCACCACTTGATTCTGTCGTAGAAGCCAGATTATTAGTAGGGCTTGCTGTTTTTGCTCTGAGAGCTAAGCCCTTCTTGCCACTAATTCGAGAGAACCAACCGCCACTTCCGTTTTCGTCTTTCAAAAGTTTCTCGGGAGTACGAGAATCATCAGTTTTCTGAGGCCGGATGTTTAAGTTATCAATCCATTTACGATAATGTGTATGCACGTCATTAGCGGATTCATGTTCCTCCGTCTTGAGACCATTGGCCACGCTTCTGGACCTTCGGCTTTGACTGAGAGGAGGGTTCATTCGCGACGATGATGTTGAAAACCCTTCATTTTCTGGGTAACTAGTAGACCCATTGCTGTAAACTGCCAGTTCATAACCTTCGGAAGAGTCTCTCCTACCATTGAGCCCATAGAAGTCCCGTAACGAAGACATGGCAGATGAGGGATTGCGGTCGGGGGTCAACTTTAACGACTGAAATGTTTCAAGAAGATCGGAATGCATGCGCTGAGACGGTGTCTGGTCAGAGCTGCAAGGTCTGTACCAAGGCAATAGGTGTGAGCAAATGTCATACAGAGCAATATGGAACTGTTCACCAAAATCATGGCCTTGTCATTACAGCCAGCGAACAATGACATGACCCGGAAACACGACATGAGCCATCGAACCCGAGTCAAAACTAATGGATTCGGGTCAACGCTTAATGACTCATTTATGTAAGTGGATTGATATGAACACAATACAAACTTAATTGAGCCAGGTTAGGTTGAAGTCTCTATACATAAACCAGACACAAATAAGGTATTTACTTAAATCAACCCTATTCTAATCCACCATCACATAAATTAGATTTAGACATTCCAAACATTAGCATGACACGAACTGACGAACTCATGACATAAACATGACACGAAATTAATGGGTTTGGATTGAGATTTTACGACCCATTAATGTAACTGGGTCAACACGAACACCACACAACATTTCTTTGGGTTGGGTTTGGGTCAAGTTTTCTTGACCCCGTCACATGTGACACCAACACGAACTCGACACGACCTAACTGACACGTATAATTAATATGATAGACATATAGGGTATTCGAGCGGATCATCTGTCCTATTTGGTGTCTTATTACTTCATATAGTAATAAATCCCTCTTTTATATAATTATTTCTTCATTAATCTTTTATAATCAATGAGATTTATTACTATATGGGATATGAAAATGAAACAGATGATCCGCTCTGGTTAGAGAGAGGGGACATGATGGGGCGGGAGAGATGCGGATTTGTAGTGAGAGGAGGGTGTTTATCTGACACGAGATAGGAAAACTAGGAAAGTATTAGGATAAAATATTGAAGATTTTTTAGAAAGACTATCCGTGATGTGGGATATTTTTCTAGTATCCCTAATATTTTTGAATAAAAGATGCACAAGAAACAAGCTCAAATTATACAACTAATCAGCCAGTCCATTGGGGTTCAGTGGGAACAGGCTTTATAAACGAGAATCAAGCTTAAATTATATTCGAGGGTGTCTCAACAGTAGATGTTTAACAGAAATTTCTCTTAGTGTGGTAGAAATTCAATCTCAATTTTCAACCTTGCAAAGAATGTTACCTAATCAATGTAAATCATGTTGAAACGTCACCATTAAGTTAATCGGTTAAACGGGTTTAGGTTAAGCATATACATGTCATAATAAATGGGTGATACGTGTCGAATTATCTATTCAGTATGTGCGTCGGGTAAGGTTTGAAGTTGTTGACCTGTATAGACTTAACATGATCATTAGGTGACCAACTTAACAGCTTACAACATATGAAGAGCAATAATCTGCACAAGACGCTAAAAAAAATGACAGCAGCTAAACAACATACCCCGCAGAGTCGTGACCATTGGATAAGCAAGGAGAAGGAGGGTGTCTTCCAGGAAGCGGTATTTGAAGGGTCTTGAGACCAAACATTTGAAGGTCGGTAACCAAACCGTTCATCTTCTTTATGTCAGCAACCTACAAAATTTCAGAACGCTTTGTGAAGTCAACAACTAACACTATTTCTAATATAGGCTACAGTATAGATTGAATTGAACATCATAAGCGAAATTTGCCGGAACATACCAAGTACCTAGTTTAATAAGTTTGTGTCTTTGTGAAACCTCCATGGTCGGAAAAAAACAAAATAAATAAAATAAAATCTTTTTTGTTTTTTTCCCGGGGGTAGGGAGACCTACATAGATTTACGTAGGAGCTGAAGAGAGATTCACCTACAAACTACTACTCTTAATCCGTCAGTTCTATGAACTTTTACAAATTCTTCGATTAGAAGGACTACGATGTACAGAGAAACTCGTAACATAATACGATCAAGAAACCCTTCTCTACCACGTTGCTATTAATTCATAGCTGCCCATGAAAATATCTGCCACTGCCACTGAATCCTTAACTAACACTAATAACTCGAGTACAACTCCAACGCAACAAAAAAGACTTTGTGATCCTTTCACAATTTGGACTTTGCAGTCACTCGCTTTAGCGTAAATCACTTAACAATCTTACATAGTACGACCATTTTACAATTCAGAGTAAACGGTTACAAAATTAGTAAAATCTATTACAATCTAAAAAAATTGGTCACCAATAAAGAGGCAGTTAATCAATAAAAAAAAATCGCTACCATTGTAAAAAAAAAAAAAAAAAAAGGATAAAAGCTGAAAGTTCCCTTTATCATTTTACAAAAAAAAATTGAACCATGATATAGAAGTTGACTCTAAATCTTGTGTTAGAAGGGTTTGTACTACATAAAATGTGACCGCGTTTACGCTTACCATAACCATTATTGAGTAAAATATGAACACTTGTTAGAACTCTAGAACCGGTCACACTTTACTCAATAATAGACATAACAAGAGTTAGAGTGATCGTGTTTTAATACTCTAAAATTTGAGACACCTCTAGCAGACTTGGAACCTATTTTTTCGGACTTTTTAGAGAATCAATCAATTGAATTGAATTGAACTAAATCAAACGAATGAAATGAATCGAATCAATCGTGGCCGAATCGAATCGAATAGAGTGAACTAAACTGAAATAATAATAATATTGTGTGTTGAACTTAATATAAAATTGAATTGAATGAATGAATCGAATCGAAATGAGCTAAATTGAATGGGTGAAATGACCGAAATGTCTTCAAAGCCCAGTGAAATAGTGAAAATAAGTTGAAAAGAACAAGTCCTTGATTGTAAGACCATTTCGGAGATATAGCGTCTTTTCTCCTCATTGATTATATTACTAAAATGCAATCAACTCAAGAAAATTTTAGACTTAAGACGAGTTAAAACGAAAAGAACATGCCCTTAGTATAGCAACATCGATCTCGTATTTTAAGTCCCACTAGTGAATATGTCGGCATAGCATAATAATAGTATAGCAACATCGATCTCGTATTTTAAGTCCCTACATCAAAACAAATCAATAATTCAATCTTTAACTTTCTCGTTTTCAACATCACACATTCACATCCACCTCGAAAACGATACACTCTCACATCCATCAACTAATTACCCCCACACGCTCTAGCAGCTGACGCGTAAGACGAGTTTTTAGTGCATTACGACGTGACCATTTTAACGCTTATCATACCAAAATTCGATCACAATTAGAATATCAGTCACTAAAATTGTGTCGGCGAAAACAACATAGCAAACCTAGTAAAGCATACACAATCGAAATTTCGAGCCAACAAAATCGAAACACATGATTGTATATTTGAATTGAATAATTCAACATTTGAGACCGCGCAAAAAGTAAATGTGAAACGTTAGTTAGAGATTAATATACCTCGACGCCATATCGAATGGCGACACCAGCAAGCGTATCAAGCTTAGTGACACGATGCTCGATGTACCGCGAAGGCGACGACGATGATAACAACAATGGCGGCGTTGGAGAAGACGACGCCATTGAAGCACCGAAGCTTTCTTCTTCATCATCATCATCATCAATATCATGAAACATTACTCCATTTCCATTTGTGAGCTCGTTTCGACATCCGTTGAAATCAATCTTCGTCTCAAATCCCATTAAATCCCTCCCAAAAAAAATTCACAAATTTTACATCATTAATTGAATTTAAAAAAAAAAAAAAAAACAAAAAAAAAAAAAGGCAAAATCAAGTGCAACAATTGATGAATAAATTGGATTGAAATCGTGGGTGAGCAAGCTAAAAAGTGTGAAATTGATGAGATTGATAGTGAATGGATGAATTGAGTGAAGAAGAAAAAGAAGCGTAAGAAGTGATTTTGGGGAAGAAATTTTGGAGTAAAAATTGGAGAATTACAGCGGAAATGAAGGGAGAATTTGGGAGATAGTGAGAATTTATTTGCCTATTTTATATTGCAAAATTTACTCCTACTCGTCGTAGATAGTGATTGATCAGTCAATTTAGTCCAATTTTTTTTGTTGGATTTCTCTCATATATGTACTATGTACTTTTCACTTTTCCCAGTTGTATTCCTGCGTTTAGCGTATTTCAAGTTGTACCCTTAAACTTATAAACGTAGTCCCAACCGTAATCAAATTAGAGTAAACCGTTAAATTTAGTCGTTAGTTATGTTTCATATAAACTTTCACCCTTGTTTTTTCAGTTTTTTCCTATATCTTTTCGCATTAAATACCCTACTCTACCATCCATTATAACAAACAAAGTGTTTAATGTGAAAAGATAAAAGAAAAAAAACTAAATAAAAAGGTGAAAATTCATATAAAACAAAACTAACGGTTAAATTTAACGGATTATTCAAGTTTGGTTACGGTTGGGACTAATTTTATAAGTTTAACAGATAACCTGAATACGCTAAACATAAAAAGACAACCTAAAAAAGTGAAAAATACGAGAGTTTAGATGGAAAAAACCTTTTTTTTTTTTTTTTTTTTTTTGTCTTTTAACCCAAAAAAATAATACGGAGTACGTAGTAATAATAGTGAAGATTTTATGTGAGATTGTATGAACTATGTGACGTACTAGACCTATTAAAAGGCGGGTCGGTCGTGCGGGTGTTGAGTTCCGCTAACTATTACTCCGTATATAGGTCGGATGTATACGGATTTCAGGTCGGCTAACTATTATACATCATTAGACGACTTAGTGAGCTAAGCCTGGCCTATTTGTATTTTAGAAAATGCATATTTCAATTCGATTTATTCAAACACATAACCTCAATGGTTAATATTTAACGCACCAAAATAGTACTTCCTCCATTCCAATCAATTCTATACATTTGCTTTTTGCACGTACGTCGATGCACGTTTTCTTTTGTTTATATCTTTAGTTACATAATTCTGAAAAATATGAAATTTGAATATTAATAATGCTCTTGAAAAGACAATTAAAACAAGATCTTACATGACTATTTTTTATTTCATATATTAGACGATATATCGAAGATTCTCCTCACTTTTGAATAGTGTACAAAAAGTAAATGTATAGAATTGATTGGAATGGAGGAAGTAATAAATAGCTCTGAAATAATACAAAGTATATATAATGATATTTCGTGTACAATGAATCAATGATTCATACTCCGTATATGTTTTCTAAGATTATTATAAGCCATGAAGTATTTGGGAGTTAGTGAGAATCATATTCAATGAATTAATAAATAGCTCTGAAAATGCATATTTCAATCTGATTCAATCAATTCTAAGATTATTAATTTCTATTCAATGGGGCTTATAAGAGCATTCATAACAATGGAGAAAAAAGTCTCCATTAAAATAAATGGAGAGAAAATTTAAAAAAGGGTCTCTATATTAATGGAGAATGTCTCCACTTTTATGGATATTGAGAAGATATGATTCTTGAGATATCGGTTACCATATTTGCGGATAGTATATTGTATATAGGGGTATTGTAATTGTGTGAATATTTAGTTTCCTATTCTATAATTATTAGTTGCTTTTGTTAGGAGTTAATGCTTGTATATAATGAACCCAAGTTTGTACACAGCAAGTTCTATTCAATAAGACTAATAACGTTCATCCACTTTTCTTTATGGCATCAAGAGCAGGTATTTGATCCTGTTTTTTTTTTTAAAAAAAAAAAAAAAAAACAAAAACACCAAATTAATTATTTTAGGGTTCAATTCATCAACCTATCATCATGACAAACGATGAAGGAAGCAAAAACAAGAAACCCGATCACATCTCGCCGTCCTCTCCCTTGTATCTTCACCCAAACGAGAATCCAACCCTCGTATTAACTCCAAAGAAATTCAATGGAGAAAACTACGATTTGTGGGCAGATGCGGTGAAGACGGCGCTAGATGCGAAAAATAAATTGGCCTTCATTGAAGGAAAAATCAAGAGTCCTGTCACTCCCGAGGGACAAGAAGAGTCCCTTGAAGCAGTAGCATGGCGACAGTGCAATGCTATGCTCAAATCATGGATACGGTGCTCAATCCAAGAGGAGTTGCACGCCAGTATTAATTTTACGGGGACTGTGACAGAGCTTTGGAAGGAATTACGAGAACGCTATGCCGCTGGCAACGCCCTAAGAGTGCATCAATTGAAAGTGGAATTAATTGAATGTAAGCAGAAGAAGGATCAGCCGGTTGTTCAATATTATACCAATTTGAAGGTGATATGGGATGAATTGGCCAATTACAGCAAAGTTCCTCAGTGTACTTGTGGGGCGGCTAAGGAAATCCTCAAAGAACGAGAGGAAGAAAAGGTGCACCAGTTTCTTATGGGGCTTGACACGGACCTCTATGGTCATACCCGTTCAAATGTTCTCATGGATGATGAAATTCTGGCATTGAGCAAAGTATATGCTCTGTTCTTAAAGGAAGAGAGACATCAAACGGTGACCAAAGGAAAGGCAGCAGCCCTGGAAGTTGAGTCGGCTATGGCGTCAAAAGTCACAGAAATGCAAGTTCAAGGGCGTGGGAGAAGCAGCAGCGCCATGTCAGACCGAGAGGAGCAAAACATTTTCCACTGTGGTTATTGTGGAAAGCCTTGGCATAATGAAGAAAATTGTTGGAACAAGCCAGGGAACCCAGGAAGAGGAAGAGGAAGAGGCCGTCGCGGCCGTGGTCGAGGAGGTCGTGGTAGTTACCAGAGAGCGAATGCAGCAGACGTTACTGATGGTGAAAGCACTAGCAGTGGACACAATCTGACAGTGGAAGAATTAACTCAACTCCGGACTCTCTTGGCTAAGGTCGAAGGTAACAATAAAACCCCAGGTATGCAAAGTAAAACTCGATGGCTCCTCGACAGTGGTGCTTCGCACCATATGACGGGACGAAGACATTTACTTCAAAATATACACAGTCAAAATCCGTCTACTGTTGGTCTTCCAAATGGGACTCATATTATTGCCCGAGAACATGGAAAAGTTGTTTTGAGTGACAAATTCGTGCTTAAAGACGTTCTTTATGTCCCAAATTTAACATGTGATTTAATCTCCGTCCAACAGCTTATCGAAGAGAACAATTGTATCGTGACTTTTTATTCTAATCATTGTGTAATACAGGACCTATCTACGAGGATGAAGATTGGACGGGGGGAGCATGAAGACGGGGTCTATTATTTGCAAGAGTGTCGAGATGAGATTGCAGCTAGCGTGACAAAGAATGGAGATGCACGACTTTGGCATGACAGACTCGGCCACCCATCGAGAAGCATCCTACCTCTTTTCTCTAATTTAGTTGGTTTTAATTTAGTTTGGAATTCAAAGGATATTTGTGATTCTTGTTGTCGTGCAAAACAAACACGGTCCCCTTTTAAATTGAATAAGAAACGTAATGATGTTTTGTTTGGTCTTATCCATTGCGATATTTGGGGTGCTTATCGTGTGAAGAGTCACAGTGGAGCTCAATATTTTCTTACCATCGTAGACGATAAAAGTCGAGCCGTTTGGGTTTATCTTATGAGAGAAAAGAGTGAGGTGGTTCAATTGATGATCAATTTTTGCAATATGGTTAAAACTCAGTTTGAAAAACAAGTAAAAATTGTTCAAAGTGATAACGGAACAGAATTTCTTTCCGGAGGATTAAAAGAATATTATAATGAACACGGAATTGTTTTTCAAACCAGTAACATCGACACACCTCAACAAAACGGGAGAGTGGAACGGAAGCACAGACACATCTTAGAAAAGGCACGAGCCTTGCGTTTCCAAGGACATTTACCTATTGAATTCTGGGGGGAATGTGTTGTCACCGCTGCGTACTTAATTAATAGAACTCCTACCCACGTTTTAAAGGGACAAACCCCTTATGAGATTTTGTATGGTCAAAAACCAAACCTTGAAAATGTGAGAGTTTTCGGAAGTCTATGTTATGTGCACAATAAAGATAAGTCCCGTGATAAATTCAATGAACGGGGAGTCCGATGCATTTTTGTCGGGTATCCATCAAGCAAAAAGGGGTGGAGAGTTTATGACCTCAAGAGGCGTCGTATATTTGAAAGTCGTGACGTGACCTTTTATGAGCATGTTTTTCCTTTGGCTGATATAAAAGGGACGGCTGCCAATGATGATACAACATTACTCGAGCACTTCAGCACGCCTCAAATAAACACAGAGCAGGCCATTCTTGACGAAGTCGTTGAAAATGATGATGAAAATCTCTTGAGTAAGAATCAGGAGGCTGATGAAGACGATGCTCGAATAAACGACACATGACCTGAAATGGCTGCAACGGGTACTGACACAGCCGAAAATAATGAGCAGATCAGCGAAATGGGCAGAGGTGCTCGACCAAAATTTGAACCATATTGGAAGAAAGATTACTATTGTCAGTCGACTCGCATAATAGACCCCGCTCCACCTGTGTCCACCGTCCAGTCAAAGTCCAAACAGAAAGGTACTCGTTACCCCTTGATTAATTGCGTTACACTTGATTGTTTTTCTAATTCTCATAAATGTTTTCTGAGCAAAATTGACAAAATTGTCGAGCCACAACATTATTCCGAAGCAGCTCCTATCCCCGAGTGGCGAAAGGCCATGTTGCAGGAGTATGAGGCGCTTGAAAAGAATGGGACATGGACAGTTATGGAATTACCGAAAGGAAAGAGGCTGATCGGATGTCGTTGGGTTTACAAGGTGAAATACAATGCAGACGGTAGTATTGAGAGGTATAAAGCACGACTCGTAGCACAAGGTTATACACAAATTGAAGGCATTGATTTTCATGAGACTTTTGCTCCCGTTGCGAAAATGACGAGTGTTCGATGCTTATTAGCTGTTGCCGTTGCAAAACGCTGGTCGATTGCACAGTTAGACGTGAACAACGCTTTTCTCCACGGTGATTTAAAAGAGGAAGTGTTTATGAAAATGCCTCCTGGATTTGACGAAGGAGGAACTAACAAAGTGTGCAAGCTCAACAAATCATTGTACGGTCTCAAGCAAGCGTCAAGAAATTGGTTTGAAAAACTCACAAATTCCTTGACGAGATATGGTTTTGTGCAATCTATGGCCGATTATTCATTATTTACTTACAATCAAAATGGTGTATTTCTTGGAATACTAGTTTATGTGGACGATATGATAGTCGTGAGTAATAATGACGAAGCGAGTGCACGACTTAAGAAGTTTTTGGACAGAAGTTTTGGCATTAAGGACCTGGGCCGACTTAAATACTTCTTGGGAATCGAAGTGGCCACTGGTTCAAAGGGTTTATTTCTTAGTCAACGTAAATATGCAATCGATATAATAAAAGAAGCCGGATTGGAGGGTGCGAAGCCAGTCGACACTCCTATCCAACCGAATCATGACTTGTCTCTAGCCAAGGGACGTCTCCTTAATGATCCTTTGAAGTATAGGAGACTTGTTGGAAAGCTTATTTACTTGACTATTACGAGACCAGACTTGCTGTATGTAGTCCACATACTTTCGCAGTTTGTACATGCGCCACGAGAAGACCATTTGAATGCTGTGATGAGAGCACTACGTTACATAAAGGGAGCTCCTGATAAGGGCATCATTATTAGGTCAGACTGTGATTTACATGTTCGTGGGTTCTCGGATGCGGACTACGCCAAATGTCCATTATCACGAAAATCGATCACAGGATATTATGTTGCCTTGGGTGATTCGCCAATTTCGTGGAAAGCCAAGAAACAGACAACAGTTGCGAAGTCGTCGGCAGAGGCCGAGTATCGAGCTTTAGCAGCTCTCACAAGTGAAGTCCTATGGGTGAAATCTTTTCTTAAATCGTTGGGTATTGATCACACCCGACCAATGAGTCTTTATTGTGACAATCAAGCAGCTATACACATAGCCAAGAATCCGGTCTTTCATGATCGAACAAAGCACATCGAAATCGATTGCCATTTCATTCGACATCACATTGTGCAAGGCACCATTGTTACGTCTCATGTGCGAAGCAAGGAACAAATTGCCGACCTTTTCACTAAAGCCTTAGCCGGGGACGCGTTTCGATATCTACAGTCCAAGTTAGGAGTTGTTTTGCCAAACCACTCCAACTTGAGGGGGAGTATTGAGCAGATATGATTCTTGAGATATCGGTTACCATATTTGCGGATAGTATATTGTATATAGGGGTATTGTAATTGTGTGAATATTTAGTTTCCTATTCTATAATTATTAGTTGCTTTTGTTAGGAGTTAATGCTTGTATATAATGAACCCAAGTTTGTACACAGCAAGTTCTATTCAATAAGACTAATAACGTTCATCCACTTTTCTTTAGAGAGAGTGCATATTCTCCATAATTGTGGAGAGTTTTGTGTAGAGATTATCCTCACTTTATTTTATTTTCTTGTTTTTACTTTAAATTTATATGGGGCCCACTCAAATTGTGGAGAGAATTACTCATCCATGAATATATGTGTTTTTTGTAATGGAGAGGTAAGAGCATTCATAACAATGGAGAAAAAATTCTCCATTGAAATAAATGGAGAGAAAATTAAAAAAGGAGTCCTTATATTAATGGAGATTATCTCCATTTTTGTGGAGAGAGTACATATTCTCCACAATGGAGAGAAAAACTCCCCTTTGATAAGGATGATCTAAGTTATATGTGTGCTCCATCCTATTTCTTCCAAGGCATGAAGATGTGAAACACTTCGACTATCATCTCCACTACTCCGGCGGCCGACAGACCCTACGCCGTGGTTGTCGGCCTCGTGCCGCCTACCACCGCGTCCCGGAAACCACCCAAATTCTAATTTTCTATAAACCCTAATTTGATTTTTAACCCAAAATTATCAAATTTAATAAAATTAAATTAACTTTATGAAAATAATTGAAATTGAATCGAATTACTACTTTATTGAATTGATTAATAATTGAATAATTGAAAATTGTATGGATTTAGGTTAAGTAAAGTTAGAAAAATAAAAGAGAGAATTTTGTATAGGAGTTGAGTAAAAAAGGGTATGAAAGGGAAAAAAAATGAAAAAAGTATATGATGAGAGTAAAATCCGTATACGGAAAATCATATTCGTATAAGTTTAATGAGTAAATTGCCACGTTTCTATTGTGTTATTTTTAATGATGGTCTATGTATAACTATATATCTATGAATACAAAAATAAAATATACTCGTAATATTTTATCACCCTATCTTAGCTATCAGAGTTTAATACACCAAAATTCCCATAAATAGCCTAGAAAATTACAAGTATATGCTATTTTGTGTACTACGACTAAATACGCTTTAAATTAGACTATTGAAATTATAAATACTATTTTACTAAGTAAATTATCTCGCCTCTTTTATAATATTTATTGATGGTAAATGTTTAAGTCTATATCCATGGTTATAGGAAAAATTCATTTCAAATGCATCCCAAGAAAACTTACAATAACAAAATTATTTAATCTACCATAACTTGATCCTCTTTTTAAATTCGTTATGAAGATCTCATATTGTATAAGGTGTCGTTTGGTTAAATGGTTGCAATCTAGAAGCTAATTTTTTATAAATTTCAAAAGCACGTGAATTAAAAATTCTTCTAATTGTTCAAACCAAGGTGTTTGGTAAGTTTGTTGGAATTAAATTCATGCAGGACGATTACTTTTTTTTTCCAATTAAATTCTTGTAATTGTTCAAACCGAGGTGTTTGGTTATAGGAAAAATTCATTTCAAGGGACTAGATAATTAATATCCCCATTATTAAAGAATTAACAATTCATAAAATAATCAAATTTATGTGATTCTGACCAATCAAACATACTTTTTTTTTCCAATTCATGATAAATTTTTTTTTTTCCTATTGTATTGTGATAATATGGAAAAATCTAGCATGTGGTAAATATCCTTACATATAACATAACTAGCATAATACTCGTGCATAAATGCACGGGATGTACAAAAATAAGTTAATAGTTAATTGAATTGGTAATTGAGTTAAATATTAAATTAATATAAAAATACTTCGTAGTAATAATATAAACGCAACCTAAATAAACATGTATTCGTAGACCCAAAATATAACAAACTGTATTTTAGCCGACCGCGTATTTATTTAACATGTAACCCGCTTATTCGACCCGTAATTGTTTTCTAATTAACCCGTTTAATTTGTTTAAAAGTGTCAATTTTTATTTTTCTTAATTAACTATCAAAATTTAGATGATAGAATCGTTGAAAATTGTAACAAAACAATTAGAATAATGGAACATCTAATTTTTTTTTTTTACACAAATATAGTTATAAATTTATTTTAAAATATATCATAATGTGGCAAAAACAGATCAAATTATTGCAATACATTGTCTTAAAATTCATCATTTATTATAATAATATGGTAAAACGCGCTTAAAATGTTATATTGAAAACACATTAAATAAAAATGGACAGTTTATGAGATAAAAATAAAAAAATATTCTGTTCTACATAGAAGATCTTGACTTACTTATATGACATAATTTCAAAAAAGAAATATAATAGAAGGGATAAAATAAAATAAAATAAAATAAAAGGGTAAAAAAAGTTGGAGGGAAAATTGGAGGGAAAATTTGTGTAGGATGGTTTTTGTTATATAGAATTAATTAATATAGATCACTTTTAGGCTCATCTGACCATTATTAATTAAAACTTGAACACTATTATATTTGTCAATGTGATAATAATCACAATTAGTGAATTAGCATAAATATAATCACCTTTTATATATCACGAAATCCGTATTTTAATTTTGTAGAATAAGACAATAATTTTTAATACTACGTACATTTTTACTAGTTACAAAGTTTATTTATAAAAAGGAGGGATATTTCCCACGATAACTTCTAATTTTGCCAAATTACATAGGGTACCTCATTTTTTAGTTTTGTTCACATGACGCCCCTTACGTTAGTGTTTTAATGTCCTATATACCCTTTTTTTCACCTTTTCATTTAAAAATTGATTTATTTAACGTTGTCATATAATGTTAACGGTTGTGTGATTAATACATAATTATTTTTTTTAACATCTATTATATAACGATAACGATTGTTCGATTAGTACAAAATATTTCCCCCATCCATTTTTAAAGTTTCTACTTCTCTTTTTCATTCATCCAAATTTAAAGTTCATATCCTCTTTTTACCCACATCCTATGGTTAAAATCTGCCCCACAATTTTACTCAACTTTCATATTCCACCCCACAGTCTACTTTTTTCTTAATTTTTGTGTTACCTGTTAGAATATTTTATAATATTCGAGTGTCCTATGTGTTACGGGTTTAATTAATAATTGAGATTATTAAATTAAATATTATAAGACTTTAATATGAACGACGATATTGTGATGGTTCGATTTCGATAAATGTCATTAATGTAACAACCCGGATTTTCCAACAAAATAAAATAAAGAAATAAAAGGATTTTAAAGAGGAAATGAAAATAAAATGAAGATCACGGTGGCGGAATCACCGTGTAATCCGAGTCGTCACTCACTAAACCAACTAAACAACGATAAAAGAGGTAGGCCTAGAAGTGGGGAGTAAATACCCTTTTCAAAACCAGCTCAAAAATGAAAGTAAGATAACGATAATAAAACTAAACATCCTAACAAGTCTAGACCAAAATCACTTCAAGGCTAGCTATAGGCCATCCTCACGGCATCCTCACTTGACAAACCCGATCCCGCGCTAACCTGCCACAAAGAATGAACAATACAATTGATAATCGGTGAAAGAATTGTGCTTTCCCACCATATTTCAACATAATCAACACAAACAACAATACAACCCAAATGCACAACCAACATAGGTCATCCTCAAGCTAACCCAATAATCAACTAACTCAACTTGCGACCTATAATCAAAGTATAAACAAATCAACCATCGTACAAACCATACAACCCCAAATACAATTAGTTCAATATAGTTAATCAAGCTCAACTTAAGTAATCCAAGTTCAACTTTGTCATCAACAAAGTGGCGGTCGATAATCAACAACCTGAATGTCATCAACAAAGTGACAAACAATAACAACAATCAACAATTAATCGCAAGAGTAAGACTGAGATCTTGGCGCTACAAAACACCTAACGATAAAAGTCCCAACCCTATGGCGGAACGACAAAAGTTCCTCAACTGTCTAAATTTGGCCAAACCCACCGCGACAAAAACGGTGTCGACATTCAAATAACCACCCCTACAAAAGAGTGGCGCCCCTACAAAAGAGCTTTCAATAACCATAGTCTCAGAGCCGCGACAAAAACGGTTAAGAACCCACGACAGGCGGCACCGTCCTACAAAAGGCGTCAGAACTCCTCACGACGTGCGTATCAGCGATCAGACGCACACTCAACTCAAGCATACAAACAATTCAATTCAACCCCGAGCCAACTCAAAATCAATATCAATTCAATAAACTTTAAACTCAAATCATCACAACATCCATCTTAACTCAATAGCTACATAGTTAACCATTTACTAACCATCCATAACCATCCTGAACATTACAATGACCAAACAATATGGTAAACAACTTAATACGGAGTAATAATCGTAAGAACCCAATAATAATCCAAAATAAACCATCATAATACCCAAAGTTATCATCTTTAATCGATTCGATGACAATACAATCAATCTCAAGTCATTCAAACATCCCAAATCATAAGATTAGACTCAATAGTGTGAGACCAACTCCAAAACATCCCAAGTTCATAGCTTTAAATCACATACAACCCAAAGAATATATTTTTGCAACCATACAAACAATCAAAGCATCCATAATCAATACCATGGTCTCACACATGTCAAAATATAGCTGAGGCTACACCCGCTACCTTATTGAAGCACAAAAAATCAAGTATAGCCTTCCTCCTCGATGTGGATGGTGGCTTCCTCCATGAATTCACCTCCTCCTTTGACCACACACATAATTCATACACAAAATATAAGAAATTAAACCCTAACAATAAGGAATGATCACTAAACTATCAAAATTATACTAAGAACAAAGAAAGAACGAAAGATTACCGAAGGAAGAATGATAGGAATTGAATTAGGGTTGAAAAGGATGAATCTTGATGAGTTTCCATGAATCAAGTTGTGTGTGAGAATTGATGAGGAACAAGGAGAGAGAAGAGAGGGCTTTGATATTTAGAATGTTGAATGATGAAAATAATGAGGTAATTAGGGCTTAGGAGAAGTTATAATACGTATAATAGGTTAGGACAAGTTACGGATCGAAAACTAAACAGCCCGCATAAAGCAGTGTTGCCCGCGGGTCGCTCGCGGGTCGCTCGCGGGTCATCCGCGGTTTTTGTCTGTTGAAAGTTTGGCAGTTGCGACGGCGTCGAAAAAATACTCAGTTTAGCCTTTTGAATCGCCTGAATCGGAGTCCGTATGAGGAAATTACACCGTTTTTAAGCTAATTACTCCGTTTTTAAGTTCTGACTACAGTCTCGCTTATTCCACGAGCCAAAAATAACAAAATTAAGAGAAATGAAATACGAATTTAACGAAATGAATTATTTAAATAAAAGGGGAAAAGTCGGGGTGTTACAATTAAAGTCCGGGAATTAATGTTCCCTCCTACCTTATCCGACATATCCTATCACCCTTTTATTTTGACTGCCAAATAAGTGAAGAGTCATACTCCTTCACTAAAACAAATTAACTGCCAATTATTTCTCTTTAAAATAAAGGCAGTAACGTTATTATCATCATCATTGTTATATATTTTTACAGAAAAACAAACTCACATAAAAAACTCACATAAAAGAATAACATTGAAGGGCTGGATTCAAGGGTGTTCTTATTCCATCTCTCAAGAACAAATTAAAGCGGGTTAAGGAGGAGAATTATATTTAGTCTTTATTATCGTTATTATCGAATTGAATCATGGATCAAGGTATGTTTCACTCTCTATTTTGTATGGTATTAGGGTTGAATTAATTCGAGTCTTTAATCGATCTTGTGATAGATTTCATCATAGAAATTATTAAAGAAAATTCTTAAATTACCCACCATATGAACTTTAATATTGGATGGAGGGAGTAAATTTTTGAAGAAAAAGTTAAAATACGAACATATAGGGCATTAAAACACAAATTTAAGAGTACCACGTGAACAAATCTTAAAAGTAGAATACTATGGAATATGTGTAATTCAACAAAATTAAATAGTATCGCGAAAATAGTAATAGTATTGATGGATTAAGCCTAATATCTCCTGGATTAAGCCCCCAGAAGGTTTCGTTAAGCTTAATTTTGATGGATCTAAGTTGGATAGTAACAAAGCAGCTATAGGTTTTACCATGATGGATCATAATGGAACAATTATGCTTCTTGGAGCCAAATCTTGTGGCCAAACTAGCGTTCTATGTTAGAATATTTTATAATATTCGAATGTCCTATGTGTTACGGGTTTAATTAATAATTGAGATTATTAAATATTATAAGACTTTAATATGAAAGACGATATTGTGATGGTTCGATTTCGATAAATGTCATTAAAGTCCGGGAATTAATATTCTCTCCTACCTTACCCGACATATCCCGTAACCCTTTCTAATTATGACTGTCAAATAGTGAAGAGTCATAACCCTTCACTAAAAAGAGATTAACTGCCAATTAATCTCCTTATTAAAAGAAAAGGCAGTACGTTGTTTTATGATAACAGAACAATCATACTCATTGTTATTTTACAGAAAAGAAACACAGAAAACACAGTAAAAGCAATAATATTGAAAGGTTAATTAAGGGTGTTCTTATTCCATCTTTAAGAACAAATTAAAGCGGGTTAAGGAGGAGAATTTTATTTGATTTTTTTTATTATCATTATTATCGAATTGAATCATGGATCAAGGTATGTCTCACTCTTTACTTTGTATTGTATTAGGGTTGAATTAATTCGAGTCTTTAATCGATCCTGTGATTAATTTCATAATAGAAATTATTAAAGAAACTCTAACATTCTAATGACGGAAGCTCTTGCTCTTAGAGAAGGTATCCTTGCAGCTAGACTTCTAGAGTTCTAGGTATTACCGATCTAATTATAGAGGGGGATAATCTATGTGTTATTAATTCCCTAAAAGGAGTTTGGAAAGTCCCTTGGGAAAATTCTTCTGTCATTAAAGATGTTAAAATTGAACTTTTTTTTTTAAGAGTTTTAATTTTAATCATTACTTTCGTGAGGCCAATAAAGTCGCCGACTTTATGGCTAATATAGGACATTTGTGTCCTACTTCCTCGAGGTGGGTTGAGAGCATTTGGCTCATTCATCGATCATCCAGAAAGGATGAGATGGGTTGGTCTTATTCCAGAGGGTCAACCTAGTTTTCTTTCCTTAAAAAAAAAAAAAAAAAAAAAAAAGTATCGCGAAAAATATTCCTTGAAAGAATAAGGAACATTAATTAGGGAATGAAGGAGTTAGCTGGAACCATAGAAAAAGTAGAAGGGCGCATAGCACGAAAACGAATTGTCTTACGATGGATGGGGTTGATGTTGCCTTTTGTTTTGTAGTTTATTTATTCAATTGTAATATAAGTGGTGTCCCCATTTTGCTTTGTACCAACCACAATGTTTTTTTTGTAGGTAGATTACAAGAAATTAGATGCCTCTAATAATTCCACAAGTACGGTGACAAGTGTTATGACATGCTTGTATATGGACTACTTTTGTGGAATCATCATTATATATTGGGTAGACCTAGCTAACGGGAATTGGGTCGGTCAGATTGGTCGGGTTAATTTGGGTTTGGTAGTATATTGCCATATTGGGCGTGGTTGGGACTTGGGACTAGGGGTATTCATTAATGGTTTGGTGCACCGAACCATTAATTTTTACGGTTCGTACACGGTTCGGTTCGGGAAAAATCCGAACCTAAACCGAACCATTAAGAACGGTCACTTTACGATTCGGTTCACGTTTTTAACGGTTCGGTTATGCGGTTCACTGCGAACCATTTACTCTGTCAAAACTTTTTTTCTTTTAAGTTAATTATCGATTACGACACACTTTAACAACGTACTAACGGTCCAAAATAGAAACGACAAATTACAAATTCATCATCTAATGTACCATTATCAACTATATTATAGTAAATACGGAGTAGAAAATTTATCAATGTTATAACTTAAAGATGCGTATTGAACACTAACAAAGTAATAAATAGGTTAAAATTTAAGCGAGAGTGGTGCATTGAGATTTTATTTTACAAAAATGATGCTTTTGAGTGTTAGAAAAATAAGATAAAATACACAATTGATATTTTATGTTCGATGAAAGTTGTAAAGTTAAGCTTTATACTTTAGTTTGTATATATATAAGTATAATTTATTTATAATTTTGCTCTTAACGGTTCGGTTCGGTTAACCGTTAACTCAAAATGCCGAACCTAAATTGAACTATTAACCGTTAATTATAACGGTTCGGTGCACCGAACCATTATATCTTAACAGTTTGGTTCACCGAACCTATAAAACGTGCGGTTTTCGGTTTTTTCGGTTCGGTTTATCGGTTCGGTTATTTTTGCACACCCCTAGTTGGGACAAGTCGAATTAGTATGGATTTTGGGTCTATTTGACCCTCCCTAACCAAGGATCATCTTAATTAAGTCACCACTCATTTTTATTTGGTTTAATTGCCAGGAATAATCTAAACTGGTCCTCTTATTTCATAAATAATCCGAACTCGAATTAATCCACGAATAATCCCAACTATTGAACAACCATTACAATAATGTAATTTGACCAATTTTAACCTGCTTTAATCGATAGAAAAAGAGGTAAAACCGGTTTAAATTTTACTTAAAATAAGAGTGAGGTAAAGTTAGAGTCGATTTCAACATTTTTTTTACGTGTTAGAGTCGATTGAAATTGGCCAAAGTATATTATTGGAATGACTCTTAAATAGTTGAGATTATTCGTGGATTAATTCGAGTTCGGATTATTTAGAAATGAAATAAGAAGACTAGTTCGGATTATTCCTGACAATTATTCCTTTTTATTTTTGGTTTCATTTAGTTGATTTTGACCCAATGAACCCTACCATGCAAAAATATCACCAACTAGATCAATAATATTGAGTTATACAGGGGGTCACCAATTGAGTCACCAAGGAGGTCAATTTAAGAAAAACAAGTCACAAATTGATCTCCTCTAACTTATTTCACTTCTTGGGTCATCCTAATTGTTTGTTTGATAATGGATGGATTATAATGACTCAACAATGTCATGACCTCCCAATTGACCTTGCATAAGCGTGGCGGATTATAATGACTCAACAATGTCATGACCTCCCAATTGACCTTGCATAGGCATGGCCTTATAATGTGGTCATTTCGGACTTAGGTGAAAGATAGAGTCTCGTCTCGGGTCATATAGCAGAAAATAAGTAAATAAAGACAATGTTTGATTAAGAAACTATTCTCTCCGTTTCGGTGATTTGTTTACGTTTACTTTATACACATTTATCATGTGAGGAGATAGATAAATGAAAAAAAAAACTAAAAAAATAATAAGTACAAATGAGGTCTCACTTGTTTTAAAGTATGTAAAATTAAACAATGTGATTGGTTGGTTAAGGAAGTTGAGTCCACTCCACACATGGGTCAGCAAATACATTTATGGAAAGTATAAACAAATGACCCGTACACCCATAAATGGAAAGTGTAAAAAAATGACCGGGACGGAGGGAGTACTTTTTATGATATATTGTGTTCATTTATTAGACAATACAATATCAAATTAGCTATTTTTAAGTCCTTTCATGTTAGTTAGCATACTTTGTATCGAACCAAATTGTTTCGGATCGAGTTAGTTCAGGTTACAGGACAATTCGGGTTGAGGCACTGCGGATCAAAGTATGGGATGAGTCGGGTCAATTCGAATGTTGATTCAATTTTGGGTTGCTGTTATTGGGTCAATTTCAGGTCTCGAGTCGAATCAATCAGGTCGGATGAATTGGCTACCTTGAGTCATGACACTTAGTGTGAAAGCCAAATTTAACACTTTTGGCTGGAGCTTTTGGAAAGGATCGGAATGGTGCTAATCCATTCCAATGTTTGGTTGACATGATTTGGAATGAAGTTAGACATCTAATGAATTCTAACTTTATTCGATTCCCTTAAAATTCCAAACCCACTTCATCCATAGGATTTTAATTAACTTCATTTCTTCATCTTTAAGTAGTGGTTTTTTTTTTTTTTTTTTTACAAACCTCATCGTTAATTAATATCATCGGAATGGAGTTAATCCATTCCAATGTTTGGTTGACATGATTTGGAATGAAGTTAGACATATAATATAATGAATTCTAACTTTATTCGATTTCCTTAAAATCTCAGGCCCACTTCACCCATAGGATTCTAACTTCTTTTCTTCATCTTTAAGTAGTTTTTTTTTTTTTTTTTTTTTTTTTTTTTTTTTTTTTTTTACAAACTTCAACGTTAATTAATAATCTATATATCTAATATATATATATAAAGTCGAAACCATAGTCTCTATGGTCGACATTTGTCCTAATATAATTGGTTGATAAAAAAATATTATTTTAATATATATAATCTAAGTTATTATATTAATATATAATAAAACTTATTAATCTTAATATAATTGGATATTTTAATATTATTAGGATTCTAAAATAAAATAAGTTTTTTTTAGTAAAGCATTTAAAAAAAATTACCTTAAACATAAGCAAATTACCTTAAAAATATATAATCAATAGGTTCAAGCCTCCAGAAGCGCACCATGCGGGTATCACGACGGCCCCTGGTAAAAAGGGGTGGCTTACATGGTACAGGTACAGATAGGTAATTTTGTGAAAGTATTAGGTTAAAAAGTAATTTAAGTCAAATAAAAACGTCGATTTCCCCTCTTAAACAAATGACCGGATGTCTCTAACATTTTGTAATTGATACATAATGAAATGTTGAAATTACAAATTTTTTAAAATGTTCGAAGCATACATCGAGCAATCGGTTTGAGCATCACTAGGGAAAGGAATTCTGACACCGTATTTTCCAGGAAAAAGAGCATGGTACACGTGGCAAGTGAACGCAATGGCAATGCAGATTCTATGCACACACACCACGCCTGTCGGCTTGGCGCCATGTTTTCAGTCCTCATGCCATCACAATGACCTTCCTAATGGTCCTGGCCGTTTTGAGAATTGACGGAAAGGACGAAGGACTCCATTTATCTTTCCATAGGGCAAAGTAAGATCTTTCCGACATAGAAAAGATAGATAGTGTAGTTAATGCCTACTTCCCCTTCCCTCATATTTTATCCGAACATTCCTTAATGTTTTGAAATTTTATGGTAGGATCATGAAAGGGCATACTTTGATTTAGATGATTGGGCTCTAGGAAAGGTATGTGTCCTTCTGAATGTGATTTAAAGTAAATTTACCAATGTTGGGGTGACGTCAAATTGTCGGGGCATTAAACAACTTAACGATTACTCATGTGCAACATTTTTTTTGCGACTATTTATTAAAGAAAGCTTAACTTTCAATTATGTGATGTTTGTAGCTCCTTCGGGTTGTCGAATAGAATGAAACCTGGCTGTATGCACTGGGTTAGCAAGAGCTTGTGCTAAAGATGACTTGGGCGTTGTTCACCGCTCAAGGATGTTGTTTAAAGGTTTTATTTTGTCGTTTAGTTTTCATGTTTTTGTTGATGTTGAAACTATTTAAATGTTTGAGAATCATTTAGAATGTATCAATTTAGCTCAGTCCCTTCATGAACGAATATGGTCTATAGATTCCCTTGCACTCATTGAGTCACTTTGGTGAGTTGTTTATACATTTGAGATGTCCGCTAACTTGTGGTAGAACCGTCTAAATGGCCATTGCTTCAATTTCAAGATTTAACATAAAAAATAACTAACTTATTCCCTGCTTTTGAAAGGTTAAATAAGGTGCAATGTGATAATGCAGTTCTTGAATTTGGATCATATATGATCCTCAAGAATGCCTTAAAAAAATTTCCTTTTGACCACTTTCGCGTTATTGAGCTACTTTTAAAGGTTTTTCTTCTTTTCTCCTGCAAAGCGGAGAACTTATTTAGGATCCAAATTGAGCATACCTAATGTTATTGTAAGAAATTTGCATTTTTGTGTCTAGATTTTCATGTTCTTTGCTATCTATGGCGATGTCCCAGAAGCGTTTGAGTAGCCGCGAGATAGTCACGGCCTTTCTCGTGCGCTAAACTCACAAAACACATGTGTATACGACATATAATTCATTTCTCATTCTTCATTGCTCAAAATTTCCATCCATGTTTATCTTAGGCGACGGATATGGTGTTTGTTTTAGTGCGGCCACTTTGGTAGCAAGCGTGAGTGCGATTAGGGAAAAGGCTGCGTGATCTTATGGGAAAGCATCTAAGCTGCGTGAAAACGCAATTGTGAAACACGATCTTCAGGGAAGATTAAGGTATCATCATAAAACTAAATGATATTTTCATTTCAAGATAATGTAAATTTAAGAATAAACTTCTTTTTTACTTAGGAAAGTAGTTGATTAAAAAGATAAAGAGATACATTATTTGAAAACTAGCTACTACAAATTCATGTAACAAATTTTAAAATTCTTTTATATTTTTTATATTTGCAAAACTTTATGATTAATTAGTGTCGCTTTTGAGTATAAGCATTATAGTCGATAGTTCGTGTGCTTTACTTGAAGTTCGTTAGGTTGATGTTGGAAATTCTGAAATTAATTTATTAAACAATTTAGCTGAATGTATTTATTTTATAAGATATTATCACAGAAACAAAACTCTTTTGGGAATAGTTGACGTGGGAGCAGGAGAGCAAAGTTTTGTTAGTTTTTGGGAGTCACTGGTTCAAAGTTTCTCTTTTAATAATATATATAGATATTGTTGACTCGACCACGTCGTTATGTTTTGATGATGTCTTTGATTTTTGTTACTATACTATAATCCGTTGTTAGTGTTTATGAAACTTAGTAGGTTGTGAAACATCCAAGCAAGAATCAAGCGTCTTTGTTGGGAAACGCGAATCAAATCAAGGCTATATAACAACTCATGAAGCATCAGTTCTTAATGTATACGTATAGTCCTTGTAATGACAAGGGTAATGGTAAAACAACAAGAGAAATCTTACGTTTCACTCTGAGGTTACAGTGTCATTGCTGGAAACGCACGTTTCCACAATAAGACACTGGAACCGTGAGTTATACACTGCGTTTCCAGGAACTCCACAAGAAACGCAGAGAATAACTCTTAAGGCCTTTTTCGAAAAACCTGATTTGGAAAAGATATTTTCTGGAAATCTGATCTTTATAATTGTCATCTTTTGAAATATCTTTTACAAAATATTTGAGAATGATTTTGAGCTTGGATAAAAAGTAAAATCCTTTGGAGAATATTGCATCCTTAATTTTAGGAAACAAAACCTTTTTCAACTATACTTCCTGCTTTTATTATTTTCGGTTTTGGTAAAGATTTCGTGCAATATCCTTTTACTTCTATTTAAACTCAAATTTTAGAAAATCATTTCTCACCTTTTTCGAGCTTTAATTTTTTAATCTAAGCATTTTGCAAATCTGTTTTAAAGCATTCATTGTTTTTATTTGCAAAACTTTTACAAAGGCCTTTTGAAACGAATCTCGTGTTGTTTAATTGTTACTCAAGTCAATTGTGCTAGCACCGTCTCATATTCGTTCTCTTGTGAACAATTGTCGAGACACTATTAGCTTTCTTTTGCTTGAGAGAAAGAGTGCAACTTGAAAGAGTTGTAGAGTGATTAATATATTGTAATCCGGAGTAGGTACTAATATATTAATAAGAGAATAGTGGACGTAGGTCTCGGAGTGTGAGACTGAACCACTTCAAAACCCGCTGCGTACTTTACTTTCGTTTTACGTTTCTTTAAGTTTTCCACTTTCATTTCGAATTTTGTTTCACTAGTAGAAAAACACCTTTTAGTGGCGGTTGTAAATAGCTTTTAGTGGCGGTTTTGAAGCGACGTGTATGTGGGGGTCGTATAGTTTTAGTGGCGGTTGTAAAAAAAGGCCACCAAAAGGCCTCACTTTTAGTGGCGGTTCTTTGAAAAAAACGCCACTAAAAGTCTAAAATATGACACTTTTGAACAACTTTTAGTGGCGGTTGTAGCTTAGAACCGCCACTAAAAGTCTAAAATATGACACTTTTAAACAACTTTTAGTGGCGGTTGTAGATTAGAACCGCCACTAAAAGTCTAAAATATAGCACTTTTGAACAACTTTTAGTGGCGGTTGTAGCTTAGAACCGCCACTAAAAGTCTATATTTTAGAATTTTAGTGGCGGTTCTAAGCAACAACCGCCACTAAAAGTTGTTCAAGATTGTCATATTTTAGACTTTTAGTGGCGGTTCTAAGCTACAACCGCCACTAAAAGTATTGTTAACTAACTTTTAGTGGCTGTTTCTACTAAGAACCGCCACTAAAAGTTGTTCAAAATAGTCATATTTTAGACTTTTAGCGGCGGTTTTAAGCTACAACCGCCACTGTATGTTATTATTATTTTTTTTTAATACGAAAAAATTTCGGCATGACCTCGTCTAAATTTGACGATCCACCTCGTCTAAATTTGACGATCCACCTCGTCTAAATTTGACGATCCACATATGAGTACGTTCCTGCACGTACCACATCCGACAACACACCACATCCCACAATACACCAAATGTTTCAATTAAAACATCCAACAACAACACATCCAACAACAATATATCCAACAACACGATATAAAAATTCATTTCGAATGTGCAACATAAAAATTCTAAGTTTACTCCAAATAAATATAAAACACAACAATAATTTGCAAACATACATACACTACAACACTTCTTCTCTAATCCATAACTCCGTGAGATCGAATGTCAAACTGAGCAACTTCCCGTTATTGATCTTCTCAAAACTACCTAAAAACACAAAATGAAAATATCGTCACGTTAAGATGTATGTGTAAAGCAAGTTTGTATTAATACAAACTTTCACAGGCTGGGCTGTCAGTGTCAACTGCCCATCGCTGACACAAAGTAACTTCTCAATGTACGCATTAGCATGTGCCGAAAGCCCGAAATCACTTTGAGAGCGTGAAACTGGGTGACCCATAATTAAAATTACATCGGATATTATAACCATTCACAGTTATGGCAAAGAATCCTACGCAGCTGAGTGCCCGGGCATACACTCATGAGTTCTGATTAACGAAAGTAATCAAGATTAAGCGGGGTCATTATAATTAGGCTAACCTGGGATAGGACTACCAGATAAAGCAGCCAGAGCCACAAATATATTCTCAGGATCCTGAGGCTGAAAATCAAACACTAACCCCTACAAACACAGACAATGGAAAACCCATGTCCAATGCAGGGAACAATCAGTCAGATTTAGATTGAAACCGAGAACTATCAGACGTACTAAAGCTGTCGAAACAAGTAATGAAACCTGAGAGTCGAAGACGGGTGATGCAGAGGTCGACGGTTTAAGAATGAGCATGAAATGCTGAAGATGCCAAACATCAAGAGAGTAAGCAGAGGAAAATAGCAACTGTGCAGGGCCTTTGGTAGCCCTCAGAGGTATTGCTGCTATGTAGACTTCGTCTCTGAATGTCCCTGATGATTTTGAGGGATTCATCCTAAAGCTCCCCATTTCTATGCTTGACGTTTTTAGGATGTTCGGTGATGCTCCACAGTTTTCCCACGTAACTTTATACAGAAACTCGGTGGAATGTCCAAGTATAAGATGGACATGTATACCTGCATGAATGCAAAT
Source organism: Dianthus caryophyllus (assembly GCA_023091065.1). Taxonomy (NCBI): domain Eukaryota; kingdom Viridiplantae; phylum Streptophyta; class Magnoliopsida; order Caryophyllales; family Caryophyllaceae; genus Dianthus; species Dianthus caryophyllus. The sequence goes on along the minus strand of JALGRB010000019.1, from coordinate 2,727,558 downwards.
AGATATCATATCTTGATGTCATCCATCTTTCAAGGGCCACGTCTAACCAACACTAATTACCCGAAAAGAATAGCGATACTGGCTGCCGATATGATCTTCACTAATAGACATCCTTGAATTTGTTTTCTTGGACTTATCAAAAGTTAGCAAGCGAATATCCTAAAACCAGATATATGATAAAGAGCAATCAGAAAACCAAAACATATAGTCTTACTTTCATTGAGGCCTGAAAAGATAGAGATTGGATTACAAACCTGGGGATCACTTTCAAAATCAAATTCCAACTTTCCATCATCAGTTAACCATAAATTGTAGACAATAACTTTTGTTCCGTGAGATCCAACGTCATCAAACTGCCAACAAATTGAACTCCAAGTTAAGTCTTTATAACGTCATCAAAAGGCAACTTTATGAAGCCAACACATTTACGCCTGCATTTAATTTTCTCTACCAAAAAATCGACAAAATGCTATTATCAAGACACAGCAATGAGAGAATGGTGTATAACAGGATCACGTATATGGATATAATTATAATCAATAACTTCAATTTACGATGACTCCAGGTGAATTTGTATTTTGATATCATTAAGAATAAACCAATCGATCATCATGTTGTGCACACAATAAGAAACTTATCAATCTTCATGGTGGGCACACAACAATCACAAATCTCCAAACAATCAATTAACCTGATTATCACAGTGTAAATATTTTCAATAAAACGTAAAACAACAAAAAAGGTGGCGTAGGACAAAAACATCAGCATAAAATGGTAGCAGCAACAACAAGCTAGGATAGAAACATTAGCGTAAATAAAACAGTAAGGACAACAACAAAAACACAATGAATGAGTTTTTAATATAGTGGAATGAATGAGTTTTTAAGATAGTGTATACTCCGAGCACACTCCGACTACACCCAAATAAAGTTGTTTCATGCGGCCCACGCCAAGACTGCTCGAATTGGTCCGACCACCCGTCGAACCTAAATTCAGTGCACTCAAAATCACCAGTAACTCAAAATCACTAAATTCACACCACAAATTCACTAAATTAACACCACTAACAATCTGAGATTACCAAAACGAAATTATAACAATAACCCACAAATGAATTACAGAATAAAATCAAACAAATGAATTACAGAATAAAATCAAAGAAAAAACAGATGATAATACAAAACACAAGAGAAAATAAAATACATACCCAAGAGAAGAGAGTCGATCAGAGGAAGACGAAGCAAGAGAAGAAGAAGCAAGGAAGAATCTGAGGCATTTGAGAACTCCGTGAATGGAATTGAAGGAGCATTTAAATCCCAGACTGCGGGCGAGGAGACTGGAAGCGAAGGAGAGGAGATGGGCTACTGAGGATAACCTAGGAGAAGACGAAATAGGTGAGGAACACCGTGAGAAGACGAACTCCATGCATCGAGGAGAGAGGAGAGATGGGCGGCTGAGGAGAGAGGAGAAATGGGCGGCTGACGAACTCCGGAGAAGACGAACTCCGGCGGCTTATTTTGGAGAAGACGAAGTGAGAAGCGGCTGTTGGAGAAGACGAACATCAACTTTTTTTTTTTTTGAATGAGTTTAATTTTGGGTAGTGACTAGTGAGTGTATCAGCTGAGGTGAATTACGTAGGGTTTATTTTGAAGCCTTTTAGTGGCGGTTTTTAGGAACAACCGCCACCATAGACTCTATTATAACACAAAAATAAAAAGTACCCTTTAGTGGCGGTTTTATCTAAAAACCGCCACTATACACTTTTTAGTGGCGGTTTTTTGCAAGAACCGCCACTAAAAGCCTTATTACAAAGACAAAAAAAATGTACCTTTAGTGGCGGTTTTATCTAAAAACCGCCACTATAGACCTTTTGGTGGCGGTTTTTTTCAAGAACCGCCACTAAAAGCCTTATTACAAAGATAAAAAAAATGTACCCTTTAGTGGCGGTTTTATCTAAAAACCGCCACTATAGACCTTTTGGTGGCGGTTTTTTGCAAGAACCGCCACTAAAAATCTCTTACACCTACATCTTTGGTGGCGGGTTTATCTTGAAACCGCCACTAAAGGTCTTTACCTTACCTTTTGTGTCGTTTTTATAAGAACCGCCACGATAACCTCGACACGATAGGGCTATTTTCTACTAGTGTTTATTGCATTTCCACTGCGTTTCCTAGTAACCACTCTACGTTTCCAACACGTTTCTCAGTAAACATTCAGCGGTTCCAGCAGACTTGAGTTAAACGTGATTAACTCTAAGTCTCAGAAACGTGATATATCTTTTAGTCTTGAAAACTCGAAAAAGTTTTCAAGCACCCAATTCACCCCCCCTCTTGGGTACTTTTCCTAAAAACTCGGATCCATAGACTCTTCAATTGGTATCAGAGCCTCGTTCTCTTAATTGCCACACCGCAGAGAGGCTGATCCTTTTGTCTTTTTGTTACTCTATTTTACTTATCTATGGATTCCAGACATCCAAAATGTCCCGTCTTTGACGATTCTGACTACGGATCTTGGAAACAATTGGCTTCCCAATATATCCAAGGATATGATTGGGATTGTTGGAAGATTATCCTCGCTGGCCCACATGTTATAACAACGGTCGATAAAGAGGGCAACACAGTTGCCAAGAGTCCTTTAAATTATCTCGGCGAAGAGGGTAAAAGTAAAAGAACGCGAAAGCCTTGTCTTTCCTTCAAAACTGCATTTCACCCAATGAGTTCCATCGCTTTTCCGCTTGTGTTAATGCCAAAGAACTTTGGGAATCCCTAGAACTTGCCTATGAGGGAAATTCTCAAGTTAAGAATCAACGTATAGACATGCTCACTCAACAATATGAGTCCTTTACTATGACTAAGGATGAGAGTATCAATAGCATGTCTGCACGTTTCTCTAAATTGACAAATGAGTTGCGAAACTTAGGCAGCGAGATTGAAACTGAGAAAAGGATTCGTAAAGTCCTTAGGAGCCTAAGTGATAAATGGCAACCTAAGGTAACTGCTATCGAGGAGGCAAAAGACTTGTCAAAACTAACTTACCAAGATCTGATGGGCTCACTTATGGCACATGAGTTAATCCTCAATAAACGCACGAGTGAGCCTAGTAAGAACAAGGGCATAGTCTTAAAAGCCGCCTCTAGTGATAGTGACGATGATTCGGAGGAAATGGCTGCGTTTGCTCGTCGGTTTAAGAAAATGTGGAACAAACCACAACAAGATAAATCCGGTTTTTCAAAGAAATCTAATAGCTCGAAAAACTCCTCTTCAAATCGAAATTGCTACAAGTGTGGTGCCTCTGGTCATGTCATAAAAGAGTGCCCCTCTTGGAAGGAAATCAAGTCCAAGAACCAACGAGAAAAGAAACAAGATAATTACCGAAAGGTTATGGCGGCATCTTGTTGGGGTGAACTTGATCCTTCGGACTTTGAAGATGATGAGGAGGATGAGGAAGCACATCTGTGCTTGAGTAGCCTTAGTATCGACATGATAAATCGTAAGGCTCCGGGAGAAGCGGATCTTTGCCTAATGGGAAACGCCGGGTTTCACGATATTGAAGATCTAGCAAGCGATCTTTGAGGTAAGTTGTCTTGAACTTAAAAAGGATCTTCCTAGTCTTAAACGCAATGTTCTTATTAAGTTCTTTGAACAAACTCTTGACACGTGTCATGAACAAGGTCTAGAGTTAACTGATGTTAAAGAACAAATCGTGGTGATAGCCGAAGTGAATGCGTTTCTAAAAGAAAAGTTGGATAGAAACGCTAAATTTAAAAGTCAATAGAGTCTAACGCTAAAGATTTCAGAATCGAAAATGAATCCTTAAAGGCGAAAATGAATCCCTAAGTGAAAGAATTGTTGCCTTAACGGATGAGTTACATGTCTTAAATGAACGAAATCTTGATGCGTGTGAAAGCAGTCAAAATTCGACGATTCCCTGGAAACGTGTGATTTAGATCACGATTTAATCAACAAACAACATTCGGATGAACTAGAACATCTAAAGACTAATCACAACATTGAAATCAGTAAACTCACGATGAAACTTCAGTCATATTTGGACAAAGTTAACATTGAGTTAGATAATTCGGTCACAAATTGTGAAAATCTTTCAAAAGAAGTTGTGTCTTTAAATGAGAGGTTGAAACATGCTTTGAAATTCAGTAACAAATGGGAAACTAGTTCCCATGTGAGCAAGTTCTTGACTAAGCAGACGGATAATAACTTAAAATTGGGTCTAGGTTATGATTTGTACAGTCGTAGGGATCATTCTAAATGCAATCCTAAACCTTGGGAACGAGACTTTAGGAAACGTAAATATGTGGACCTTCCTGAGTATATTATCTGTCACTACTGTGGAAAAACAGGTCATTTTAAACAGGCGTGTGAAAAATTCGATGAAGATATCACTAGAAACGTGAATTTTGTTAAGAATATGAGTGAATCTTCTAATGAACTTAAAGTGAACACCACCAGAAACGCAAAACCTGTTAAAGAAACGTGTAGTTCTTCCACTAAAACTGATGAGAAACGTCAAGAAACACATGTTGCTGTCAAGAGGTTGATCAAAGGAAAAGTCACTAAAATGTTTTGGGTTCGAAAGGACCAAGTTTTTTGTGTGACTAACAAGAGAGGACCCAACCTAGCTTGGGTACCTAGAACTCAAGAATAATGCGTTTACAGGTCAAGGTGAAAGGAAACAGCTATTGGTACTTAGACAGTGGCTGCTCGCGACATATGACTGGAGACAAGAATCAATTCCTTACACTGGAGGCCTATGATGGAGGAAGCGTAACCTTTGGAGACAACAAAACAGGTAAGATTGTTGGTGTCGGCACAATAGGTATGTCTCCCTCCCTTTCTATCAAGAATGTGTATTTAGTCGACGGACTAAAACACAATCTACTAAGTATATCCCAATTTTGTGACCGTGGCAACAAAGTCGTTTTCCACTCAAATATTTGCCGGGTCATAATTGAGGGATCTAGTAAAATTATCTTGGAAGGACGTCGCCTTAAAAACGTGTATGTCCTTGATGTTAAGTCTTTATCTAGAGATTCTTTTACTTGTTTGAGCGTTACTCTTAATGACCCCGATCTTTGGCATAAAAGAGTCGGACATGCTTGTAGCTCTTTGTTGAATATGTTGAGATCCAAGAATCTTGTGGAAGGTTTACCCTCCATTAAGTTTGATCGTGAAAAGGTTTGTGATACATGCATTCGGTGCAAGCAAGTAAGAGCCTCGTTCAAACCAAAGAAAGTGGTAAGTACCAAGCGACCTCTTGAGCTAATACACATGGATCTTTGTGGTCCCATGAAGGTAAGAAGTAGAGGAGGTGCAAGGTACGTTTTCGTTATTGTCGATGATTATTCAAGATATGTTTGGCCAATATTTTTGAGCACCAAAACTGAAACTTTTGATGAATTCGAGTGCTTAATTAAATTGGTTGAAAATAGGCTTGATGTTAAGCTCGTGTCCATTAGGACCGACCACGATCTTGAAGTTCGACAACCATGCTTTTATAAACTATTGTAGAGGTAGAGGAGTGGGGCATAACTTCTCCGCTCCTAGGACACCTCAACAAAACGGTGTTGTCGAACGCATGAACCGTACGTTAGAGGACATGGCTCGCACCATGCTCTTATGTAGTGGACTTCCCCGTAGCTTTTGGGCCGAAGCCGTGAATACGGCTTGCTATATTCATAACCGTGTTACGATTAGAGCTATTCTTAAGAAAACGCCATATGAATTACTTCGTGGTCGAAAACCTAACATTTCTCACTTACGCGTTTTTGGAAGCAAATGTTTTGTTCATAATAATGGAAAAAATCAATTGTCAAAATTCGACCCTAGAAGTGATGAGGCTATTTTTCTTGGATACTCTAATCAGAGCAAGGCATATAAAGTCTACAACAAAAAAACTATGGTTGTCGAGGAAAGTGTCCATGTGGATTTTGTGACGGTGACATCTTTGAAAAGTATGCGCAGGATGAGGAGGATAAAGATGATCCAGATTTTCGCTTGACTCGTCAAGATCCACCAGAAATCGTGACTGATGAAGGTAATCTTGAAGGGATAGATGATGAAGTTACAGCTCATGGAAACGCAGAAGTTGATGCAAATCCAGAGGACAACAATCAGAATGATGCTGGAAACGTGCTATTTCCAGAAGCAACTGTCCAAAATAACGCTGATAACAATGTACCCTTCGATTTTGCTGAGCCAGAAACGGAAGAAACGCATCCAGAAACGCAGGAGTTCACAGAACACACTGCGGTTCCACAGGAAACAGGTGACCCAGGGTCCAGTTCAGGGGGAAACGCAAGTGTTTCCAGTGGCACTGAAGCCACAACGGTTGAAACAGAAGCAGAAACTGCGGTTCCAGAGGAAACCACAGAAGAGAGTCAGAATAATCATGGCTTACCTTTTGTCCCTAAGAAGTGGAAACACCAAAGCTCGCATCCACTTGATTCTATTATTTCTGATATACAAAAGGGAGTACAAACTCGTCGTTCTCTAAATAATTTCTGTTTGTTTCATTCGTTTCTCTCGGCCATTGAGCCGAGTAATGTCAAAGTTGCTCTTAGTGATGCAGATTGGATAGGTGCTATGCAAGAAGAACTAGAGCAGTTTGAGAGGAACAAAGTTTGGCATCTTGTGCCACGTCCAAATGACCGCACCGTCATTGGAACGCGATGGGTTTATAGGAATAAACTCGACGATTCCGGAGTCATAGTCAGAAACAAAGCAAGATTGGTGGTGCAAGGATACAACCAACAAGAAGGAATTGACTATGAGGAAACGTTTGCCCCCGTTGCACGCTTGGAAGCAATCAGGTTATTAATTGCTTTTGCTGCGCATAAAGGACTTAAACTATTTCAAATGGATGTTAAGACCGCATTTCTTAATGGCTATTTGAAAGAGGAAGTCTATGTAGAACAACCTCCTGGTTTTTTGAATAAGGACTTTCCAAAACATGTTTTCAAACTTGACAAAGCTTTATATGGTTTAAAGCAAGCACCTCGTGCTTGGTATGATCGTTTGTCCACACATTTAATTGAAAATGGTTTTAAAAGAGGTTCCGTTGATAAAACCTTGTTCTTGAAAAATGAGGGGGTTGATCTATTAGTCGTACAAATTTATGTTGATGACATTATCTTTGGATCCACTAACAATGATCTTTGTGTTTACTTTTCCGAGTTGATGACCTCGGCGTTCGAGATGAGCATGATGGGCGAATTGAAGTTCTTCTTGGGACTTCAAATCCAGCAAACACCAGAAGGGATCAAGATTCATCAACAAAAGTACGTGAAAGAGCTTCTCACGCGTTTCTCCATGATAAACGCTAAACCAATGGCGACTCCCATGTCCACAACCACGAAACTTGGACTAGATGAGGACGGTAAGTCAGTAGATGCTACTGTTTATCGAGGTATGATCGGTTCTCTACTCTACTTAACTGCTAGTAGGCCAGATATCATGTTTAGCGTATGTGCTTGTGCGCGTTTCCAGTCAAATCCTAAGGAAACGCACCTTTCTCGCTGATGAAAGCATATTTCGCTACTTGGTTGGTACTCAAAACTTGTTTTTATGGTATCCTATGGAGTCTAACTTTGATCTCAAAGGATATTCAGATGCCGATTACGCAGGATGTATGATAGATAGAAAGAGTACCTCGGGAATTGCAACGTTCGTGGGTCCGTGCATCATTTCGTGGTCTTCAAAGAAGCAAAACACCGTTGCCCTCTCCACCGCGGAGAGTGAGTACATTGCCGCTGCTCTTGCTTGTTCACAACTACTATGGTTGAAACAACAACTAAAGGATTATGGGGTAAGTTTCTCGTGTGTTCCAATTTTTTGTGATAATACGAGTGCAATTATTATTTCTAAAAACCCCGCTCAACACTCCCGGACTAAACACATTGAGATTAGACACCATTTTTTGAGGGATAATGTGGAAAAGGGAAACATAAAATTGGAATTTTGTAAGACCGAGAACCAATGGGCCGATATCCTAACTAAACCGCTAGCTAGAGAACGTTTTGAGATGCTACGGTTAGAGATTGGTTTGCTTGGTAGTATATAAGTTGTGTTTGCACCTTCATTATTACCCCGTATGATTGACTAGAAAGGGATTCGTAGACTGTGTCCGCACCCTCGCTTGCACTATGACATTGCTTTTTATTGTTAGCATTATTTTGTGGGATTGATACTTAACATATTTTGGCATGTGTATTCTTCATATTTGTCACACTTGGTAAAATTTTGTACATTGATTATTGTTCCAAATCTTTTACCCAAATATATTCCAAATTTAACTCCCCACAATATTTCCCACATCCTGCCCACCGTATATTTTTTTTATCCCCCTCTCAGCTTTCTCAAACACGCCAACCCTTCCCTCCTCTCTCTCTTCCCTTATTTAACCTATCCCAACCTTATCCTTTTCACCTTCCTTTATTTCCCTCACCTACCACATTCACCTCTTACCACAAAACCCTTCCTCTCCCTTTTTACCGTCTTCTTCTTCCCACACTCCTTCCTTTTCCTTTTCCTTACTACAATCATGGCCCCCAAACCAAAAACCAATATCCCTTCTCTTGATCTCACTGATACGTCGGAACCTTCCTCTGTGGGGCAGCGCACCTCTCAGCGCCGCAAATCTGCTGCTTTACAAACCCCGCAACGTCAAAGTAAACGATCTCGCGTTAAGACTTCTCCTGAGGTTACAATGGTTGACGACGAGGGACACAACTCTAGAAATGATGAGGTTATTCTCCCTTCAGGACTTGAGACTTTGCGAACTCGCCTCAAAATGGCACGCATGAGTTATGTCGAGTGTGAAAAAGCAATTGAGGTACTATCTCATCCACTTTTTCCTTGTTGTTATATTCCTGTCGAATGGCTGGATAGGCCTGAGTTGGGGTTTTTAAAGAAGATGGTGGAAGTACAGCAGTGTAAGTCGTTTCTTTGCTATTCGGGCCCCATTTATTTGGTCGAAATCGCTCAGTTTTACGCTACCGTGCACGAGACTGATGAGTCTCTAATGGCTCTTGTGAATGGTGTGGATGTGGTGATCTCTGATGAAGACTTGGCTCAGAGTCTGGGGGTTGCTAATCTTGGTACTCTCATTGATTTGAATGCTCATAACAACCTTTCTGCTGACAGTAAATTGGAATTGAAACGCTATGCTTATCCCAGTGCGGAGTCTGGGACGGAAATCAAACCCCACCTCTTGCTCCCAACTGACCGCTTGTTGTTGCACTTCGTTTATTCAACCTTTGCACCCCGCAATAAAGCTAAAAACAAAATACAGTTGTCTGATCTCCAACTGTTCCAATGTCTTAAGGAGAATCATAGAGTGAATTTCGTCCGCCTGTTTAAAGACAAGGTACTTTATGTCGCTGACTGCATACGCGCAGGCACCAATGACAAAACTCTAAAGCTAGCCTATGGGATGCTTCTGTCTAAAGTCTTACAAGCTAAGGGCGTGGTCAAGCACACTGATCTTGAGATCCAACCCCCTGGTGTTGCTGATGACCGCCTTCTGAAAGAGGTAGGTATTTCTGTGGCTGTGCCCGAGACAGTTGAGCAAGGGGAACCTTCTGGTCCTGCTGCCCCAATGGCCACTGCCCTGGAGACCAGGTTGCGCTCTGTGGAGAAGAATGTCGTCTTAAACACGGCTTCAATTGCGCAGCTCCTCGGTACGATTCGTGGTTTTGAGGGTCTAGTCAAGGACCAGACCAGAGCTATGACAGAGATGACCGCGGCGTTTCACGAGAACACGGCTGCTCTCGTTGCGTTTACCAAGGATGAAGAGGGCTTGACCCCTGCTGTTCACGCTCTTCGCCAGCAGGTGGAAGCTTTGGCTGCTTCCCATCAGACGGTGTTGGCCAACACTGAGGATATCCTTGCCCTTCTTCGTACTCCGCCTCCAACTCCCCCTGTTCTTTTCCTTCCATATCATTAATCCTTGTCCTTGCCTTATCTATCTCAAAACTGATCAATGTTTTTTTTGTTTTATCTTGTGTGACATTTCTGAACTACTTATGCTTTTGTATGTTGACGAGCATGATGTTCCTTAATATCATTTGATGCTTATGGTTAAAGTTTTTGTCTTAAGGTTCGCGACGGTGTTACCCTAGTCACTTCCTTTTTAATGATGTCAAGAGGGGGAAAACGCTATCGCAACACACTTTTTGCTCCTTCTTACTTTTCGATGACTATGCTCTTCATTTCTTATCTTGATGCTATTGCTTAGTTTCTATATCGCTTATTGATTCTTCCTTTTACAAACGGCTAATTATATGTTTTTCGCTTCTTGTTTGACCTTTGTATGGTGACTAATAGGTTGAGGGGGAACTACCCTTAGAAACAAAAATAGGAGACTTGCCATCATCAAAAAGGGGGAATTTGTTGACTCGACCACGTCGTTATGTTTTGATGATGTCTTTAATTTTTGTTACTATACTATAATCCGTTGTTAGTGTTTATGAAACTTAGTAGGTTGTGAAACATCCAAGCAAGAATCAAGCGTCTTTGTTGGGAAACGCGAATCAAATCAAGGCTATATATGACTCATGAAGCATCAGTTCTTAATGTATACGTATAGTCCTTGTAATGACAAGGGTAATGGTAAAACAACAAGAGAAATCTTACGTTTCACTCTGAGGTTGCAGTGTCATTGCTGGAAACGCACGTTTCCACAATAAGACACTGGAACCGTGAGTTATACACTGCGTTTCCAGGAACTCCACAAGAAACGCAGAGAATAACTCTTAAGGCCTTTTTCGAAAAACCTGATTTGGAAAAGATATTTTCTGGAAATCTGATCTTTATAATTGTCATCTTTTGAAATATCTTTTACAAAATATTTGAGAATGATTTTGAGCTTGGATAAAAAGTAAAATCCTTTGGAGAATATTGCATCCTTAATTTTAGGAAACAAAACCTTTTTCAACTATACTTCCTGCTTTTATTATTTTCGGTTTTGGTAAAGATTTCGTGCAATATCCTTTTACTTCTATTTAAACTCAAATTTCAGAAAATCATTTCTCACCTTTTTCGAGCTTTAATTTTTAATCTAAGCATTTTGCAAATCTGTTTTAAAGCATTCATTGTTTTTATTTGCAAAACTTTTACAAAGGCCTTTTGAAACGAATCTCGTGTTGTTTAATTGTTACTCAAGTCAATTGTGCTAGCACCGTCTCATATTCGTTCTCTTGTGAACAATTGTCGAGACACTATTAGCTTTCTTTTGCTTGGGAGAAAGAGTCTGGCTTGAAAGAGTTGTAGAGTGATTAATATATTGTAATCCGGAGTAGGTACTAATATATTAATAAGAGAATAGTGGACGTAGGTCTCGGAGTGTGAGACTGAACCACTTCAAAACCCGCTGCGTACTTTACTTTCGTTTTACGTTTCTTTAAGTTTTCCACTTTCATTTCGAATTTTGTTTATTGCATTTCCACTGCGTTTCCTAGTAACCACTCTACGTTTCCAACACGTTTCTCAGTAAACATTCAGCGGTTCCAGCAGACTTGAGTTAAACGTGATTAACTCTAAGTCTCAGAAACGTGATATATCTTTTAGTCTTGAAAACTCGAAAAAGTTTTCAAGCACCCAATTCACCCCCCCTCTTGGGTACTTTTCCTAAAAACTCGGATCCATAGACTCTTCAGATATAGATTGTAACAATTTATGTATGAACCCGTCTTACACTTACACTACATATTAGCCACTTGAATAACCTGGTACGATTGTTTAAATCCCGTCTACTAGCTTTCTAAAAAACATGGACTAACTTGGAATTATATTTGTTCTTGGCTGTGTCGTGCTTGGCCTACGTTCAAAACCACCAAAATCCAAACTGGATTATTGTGCGTTTATGTCGTTATTGGTCTAAGCTCGAATTTACCTATTTGTGATTGCATTGTTCCAACACCTGCTCAGGCAAACCGGTTATTGATTTTGTTAAATTATATTGACATATAGATGGACAATGAGTCAGAAATACACCTCAATAGATTTCTGCCTATGATTGTTGTAATTATGGCCGTTTGGTCCCCTTACCCACATATACCGACCCAAACAAACTTCTTTCTCCAAACCACGGAGGTTCATTGGCAAGTTGGCCCAATAAAATGACATCCCCTCCCATTCAATTTTTAATCAATTCAAGTCACAACACCATTTTTTATTAGATTAGAAAAACACCGGATTTAGCGCATTTTCATACTTCACTCTGCGTTTTCAAATGGTATGTGATTTAAGTTCTGCTTTTCGTGTTAGCTCATTTATAAAAACATTTAAAAAGCAAAACTTGTGAGACCTACTTACAAAATAAAATGATATTTGAGCCCTTTTGCAGCCATGTCAAAAGAACACACAACATACTTGCCACTTCAACGAAGGAGGAAACAACTTCTTCATGCTTGCACGCCTCACCGCCTCACCTCGTACATTTTATCCTTACAACACAAGGGGTCATCTCCAAAAGTTGAAGGTAATGTTTCATATTTTTGATTTTTGATTTATGCATTTTAACTTGACAAAAGTACAAAAAAATATTCTTGGTAAACACACCACTTTATTCTGCAGAAACCCCGAGCGACCCTAGGAGACGCGAGGGGAAAAAGAAAGTGATTGCACAAGTTAAAGGTAATGTTGTATAATATTGTCATTAGTTTTGTGCTGAGTTCCGAATTTGAAAATATGTCTAACTACTTGTATTTTTTATATGCAGTTACGACTCCCAAAAAGAGGAAACACCAAAGTGAATTCGTTGGGTGCGTTGACCAACCTAGAACACTGTTGAATTAACTTCTCCTGAAGATACACGATTACTAACACTGTTGGATAAAACTTCTGCTGAAGATACACGACTACTCACAGGTGCGAAATCTCAAACCTTTTTAGAATAACTAGACCTGCATATGGATATTATTACGTGAAAAAACCACTCCATTGTACAGAATCATCAAGTGGTCTTCTCAAACAGTTTAAAAAAAAATAGAAAAACAAACGCACGAGGTGAAGGTATTGCCACATGATATTTTCTATGTTTTTGTACTGGGGTTGAGATTGGACGAGTCATTGCAAGCGACGAGTTCTAATATGCAGTTGTGTAGATAAGAAAGAGGATAATCGGAATTAAAGAAGATCTGGGCATTGACCAACCTGCAACTCCCCGCATTAGAACACGTGCACAGAATGGACATGTAGACGTAGGTATGTCATTTGAATTTGTGTATAAAAAAGCTTATTCATAAATTGAAAAAATTGGCCATCTTAAAATCCATCTCATGCTAAGGTTCAATTTTAGTGTTTGATGAGTTGGTCAAAGCTGTTGGATTTTCGTTTCTTCATCTTGTGCACTTCTCTCGACTGATGATCCCATCATTTTCTCTGATGATGAGTCATTAACCTTGGCATCGGTCGAGAGTGGGCTCAAATTTGTAGTGGACTAATGTTGGTTAAGTTGCTCAGGAAGTGAGCAATTCAAAAAATTAATAGAAGGGGATGTTTTAGCCTTCAAGGAGCACTAATATCAAAATTAACACCTCATTTTGACTGCGGAATTGTTGTAGTTTATGGACAAATCTGAACAACTACTCTCATAGTCTCATTTTACCAGTACAAAAATTGGAACATTAAAAATTTGGAACATTAGAAAGAATACTCCGTGTGTCCAAATAAATTATGTATTGGATATTTGACATGCATAGCTGACACAATATTCACAATTCTATATTATCAAGTGTGAGCAAAGTTATTCTTCTTTATCGTAATTCCTAAGGAAAATATGTAAATCTAAATTTTGTTGTTAAAACATTCTCATACGAACTTTATATTTCAGAAAGTATATATGATTACCTCAAACCATGATTATATTGATACTGTTTTGGAACACAGCTGGTAGGATTCCGACTCCATATTTCGAAGCGAATCCTAAAATGACGGTGGCAGATCTTACCGATACTGGACAAGGGGCTTGGTGTTTAAATAGACTTCAAGACGTGATGGTGGAGACTGGAGAGGGATGTTCGAGGTGCTTTGGAGCTACCTTTAAATCCTTTGCTACCTGAGGACGATCTTTTCTGGTGGCCTAGCCGTAACGGTGTGTACACTGTCAAATCTGCGTATCGTCTTGTGAGAGGCAGTTTTAATGAAAAAAAAAATTGTGACGAGATGAGTATGAATTTATGGGGCTGAATTTGGGAATGAGGATCCCACTGAAACTTGCACATTTCACATGGAGGGCCTGCGTGGATATGCTTGTTGTACGTCAGAAATTGTACTCACGTCAATGCGCGGAAAACTCGTGGTGTACCCTGTGCAGTGATGAGGAGGGGTCGAATGCCAATGTTAACTTTCATTTTAATGCGGCTAATGAGATCTGGGCTAACACTAACCTCGAAGAGCTGATTGTGCAGGCACCAATGTCGAGTTGCAAGGAGGCTTTTGCATGGTTTCTGGACAGATTGGAGGGGGAGGAGAGGGGTCGCTTCCTGACCCTGGCTTGCGCTGCTTGGTCTCGGAGAAATGCTCTTCTTTTCTCGGAGGATCCGCCGTCTGTGTCAATGTTGAAGACGGGCCTGCTGCGTATGGTGCACGACTATTAATATTTTATGCGGATGAGGTGTGTTTTCAAGGGCGTCCTGATCAATGGGTCAGGGGTCGACATGGCAAAAGCCTAGGTTAGGGGTGCTCAAGGTGAACGTTGACGCTGCATTGTTTGACGCGCAATACGTTATTACTAACCAAAGAGATACATTTAAACACAATAAACTGTAGCCACAGTTGAAACATTATTTTAAGACGTCCTGTGGTTACCACGGGTTGCACCACTAGTTATAATTAATATCATTATCAAATTCAACGACAATTATCTTATACGAGTAATAATAATAATAACAGTGAAACAATTCAAATCATTTGATAACACAAATAACTAAAGGGTTATTGTATATAATAAGCAGTATGTCTTCCAAGAGACCGTCTCACATCGTGAACTACTGATTATCCAAACAAAACTACTCCTCTGTTCACAATATCAGACTCATTTCACTTTTTGAAAGTTGAAACTTTTCAACTTTGATCGTATATAACTTTAAATATTTAAATAGTAGTTATATGATAATAAGATAATTACATTTGCTATCAAACTATCTTTCACAAAATTGTATTTTATACCAAGAAAAATCATATATAAGTGAATAAAAACATGGTCAAAGGGGAGCATTGGAGATCGCGTAAAAACTAAGTGAGACTAACATATTGACACAGAGGGAGTATTAAAATAACTAACCACCTTAGCATAAATGTATCGTGAGACCGTCTCGTATGAGAATTTGTGCATAATAAGAATATGTGCACAATATTTCGTGACAATCAATTATAATAAGATTTATCATAGAATAATCAATTATTGTAAGACTTAGTTTTATATAACTTGTTAATATTTCGATGATTTAAGTTTTTTTTCCCCATAAATTGAAAACCGCGAAAGTGGCAATTAACCCCCTTAACTTTGACCAATTGTGCAATTAAGCCCCATAACTTACAAATGTAGCAATTAGACCCCGTAACTTTAATAAAATGTGATATCAAACCATGTTCTTAATTTTAACATAAAATACATAATTTAATCATTTAATATTTAGAGTAATAGTACATTAAATAATATTTTTTAATATTTTATAAGTATTTAAATAATTTATTAATTAGTCTATTCTTTAGATATAATATTTTTAGTGTTTTCAGTAGTTTTAATATCATTGATATACATGTGAAATTAATTTACAAATTCCAAAATTTATATTATTCATTTAAATGTTATTATTTTTACCAAAATGTGTAATAAAGTTCATGCAATTTATAAATGTATACTAAATTTTATTGAATTAATAAATTATATAAATGAATAAAATTGATATTTGGTGTAATTTTGGTTAAAAATTATAAAATTGGATTCAATTTCACTTTAACTCAAAGTAATGGGCTTAATCACTACATTTGAAACCTAAGGAGGTTAATTTCACAATTCATGAAACTAATGGGGGCATATTATTACTTTCGCGAATTTAAAACACATAAATTTAATTGTAAATAGTTTAGATGTTTTTTAATTTTTTTCAATCTTGTATTTGTATAAAAAAAGTTATAATCCATAATAATGAAAATTATCAAGGTGAATACTAAATTCATTTCAATTGCCAACCAAACATCTTAAAGCAGATATGAGATACTGAATCCATTCCTTCGATCATGATATCATATTCCTTTCCATTCCATTCTACCTCTTTGAATCAAATGGGCCCCTAAGAGATTGCTCGTTACATCTTAATCCTTACTTTTTTTTTTGTCAATTTAATCGTAACCAATTAAATAGCAATTGCTTAATTTAGCTTTGGCGTGTAATATATGTAAAGGTGGCAATCAGTTCACACGGGTTAGGTTTAGGTCGGGGGTAGTATCGGGTTCGGGTAGGGATGTCGATCAATTACACTCGAATTCGCCTAAACCTGATCTACCCGACACAAATAGATGGATGAAATTAAACCTGACATAAATGGATGATGAGTAGATAATGACGAAATGGATGATGGATGGATGACAGGTTGGATGCTTTATCCATACACATCACTCCGATTCTCCGAATGTCACCCAATATTATCTTCACCCATGCTTCATCCATACGTCACTCGAAATGTCGCTCTGAATAAAAAATAGTGTTTTAATTGAGTATATACTTTTATTCATGGTCAATTGTGAGATAATACCCTTTTTTTTCCTTTCTAGTACCTTTTATTTTATTTTTTTTGTTAAAGAGTACCGAATAACGAAATCCATTGACTAAAGTCAACTTTTCGGTGGTTGACCTTCATTTTTCTTCATTCTTTTTCCTTTTATTTGTTAAATCATACCTTCAATTTGTTTCTTTTTGTTAATATAAACATAATTTGTTAATTTTCTTCCATCAATTTCATATATATCATAAATACATCGAAAAAATATAATTAAACTAACATTTATTTTTATTTAGTATAATTAAAACACTAACGTTTTAATTGAGTATATACTTTATTCTTTTTATTAAAATATTCGGAATGATATTTCGAGTGACCCTAAATAAAAGTATATACTCAAATAAAATGATACTCTGTAGTACTTTAATTTAAAAAAAGAAAAAAAGTATATACTCAATTAAAACACTATCATTTTACGTAGTTTAATTTAGTATAAACAACTAATAACCTACTCCGTATTTCTTTTTTACATATTAAAACTTTTTTTTTTTTAATTTTTTAATCTTAAATTTACCCAAACCATATCATCCATTTATTAGCTGATCCACCCTTTTCACCCCTTGATGATGACAAGTGGGTATGGAAGATAAGTTTCATGGACGACGGATTGGTTGAATGAAGATTTTTTTCGGACGGATGGACGTGAATGATGTTTTCCTTGACCAAATCGAATACATTGCCATCCTATGTTCTGGTCAGACCGGGTCATAAATTACTTTTTTGGTTGATTTCGAGTCAGTTTCGGGTCATGATAGTAGTTGAATCAGTTTGGTCAAGTTCGGTTCGTATTGGATCAAGTCACTTAAGTAAACTATTTCGGGTGAATCAGGTTCGAGTCATATATATATCTCGTTAGGTTAGGCTCAAATTTTTGTGCAAAAGACAAATATAGAATATTCAATACCAATAAGTCTTACTTAAGACGGGTTATCTGTCTTAAGTTTAAGACGGGTTATCTGTCTTAAGTTTAAGACGGGTCAAGTAATCTTTCACTTGCACATAAAAGACAAATCTATTACGGAGTACATCTTTTCTATCCACTTGTCTTTTGTCTTATTCGTAATATTTGACCCGTCTTAATTTAAGACGGATATACTCGTCTTAAATAAGAATTTGTGATTCACCACATGTCAAACGTAATGTAGTACTATGTATTGTGGATTACTATATTCTCTTTAAAAATTTGTAAAAGATATTATGTTTGCCGTATGTTTCAATGTTTAAATTTATAAAAGATTTCAAAAAAATATCAATATTTCTTTAAAAATTATTGAAAGTATCAAAAATTGCAAGTTGTATGTATAAATTTTGATTTTATTTTTTTTGATAATGTATAAAGTTTGATTTTTATTGTTATTATTTTGATTTTTTTTAATGTGACTGTAGACACCAAAATTTTGTATTTTTGGTAGTTATTTTATTTGCATTATCTTAAATATTTAGAGATAATAATTAGCAATAAATATTGTGATAATATCTTAGATGTTTTAGAAACTTTGTCTTGCTCTCCAAGCCATCTAACTCTATGAATATTGATCTCACATTTAGGGTTTAGGGAGGGCAGATGGATTAAGTCTAGAGACCCCATCATCCTACTATCAAATTGTAGGTAAATGGAATAAGTCTTACAAAGACCCCATTGTTCCCTACGAGATTAAGTCGACAAGACCCTCGCAGTTACTATCAAATAAACCCTAAAATCCTTTTAGATGGAATCAAGAGAGTTCCGAAAATTTTATCCCTCAATCTTTTGATAATGAATAAAATTCTTGTTTTCCATATTTATTTTGTTTATAAATTTTTATGGTTTACAGTGATATATTAAGTTTCTGGTCGATCGGGTCGTCTCGTTCTAGTAAGCTATTGGGTTTATCCGGGTTGAATGGGGTCATGGGTCATTTTGAGTCAGAATTCATTGGATAGAATTTTGTCGATTTTAGGTCACATTAATTTTCGAATTTTATCGAGTAGAATTTAGTTGAATTCCGGTCGAGTTATTCGAGTTGAATCAAGCTTGTCAGTCTAAGTGTATGCCACTATGCCCTCCGACGACCTACATAGGTACATTTTTAGAAAGCGATTTTTTTTATTGTTCCAAATAAGACAATAGGTCATTACAAAGGATAAAGAGAATTCGAACATGAGATCTAAAGTTCAGAATACCTTCGTCCTAATTAATCGGTCGGGATATCTTCAATCTTAAAAACGGCTGTTCAGCCCCTCAACTTTAAAATTTCATTCGACCATCAAATCTTCGCTATCAACTTTAATCTAATCATATCATCGTATATCATATTGAATATATTCAATTCAAAGCTATATATTCCCAAATTATTACACTCATCATTCCTCCACTTATTATACTACCATAAATCATCACACAAACTTAACACTTCTGTTAAAAAAAAAAAAAAAAATTTAAAAAAAATGGATATTGTTCCGCAATTACAGAGGCAATTCATCGATTACATGACTTGTTTGTACAGAGAAGTACTTTTCAATTTCTGGGTTTCACTTGTTTTCTGAAAAAGTTTCAATCTTTTTGTTTTATTTCTTATTTTTTGAATTTTAAATAATGGATTTATTTTATTTTATTTTTAAAAATATGTTGTTTGAGTGAATTTTGAATGAAATCGCAGGGATAGTTGGATGATCAGTTTACACAATTACAGAAATTGGCTGATGAAAGCAGCCGTGATTTTGTTAATGAAATTGTTACCCTCTTTTTCCAAGATTCTGATAAAGTTATTCAAGATTTGGCCAGAATTAGGTACGTTTTCGTTATTTATTTACCTTTTTATTTTAGGAATCGTTCGAAAAAACAATACAAAATTGATCATAGGGAAGGGCTTCTAGAATGAAACCGTTGTGAAATCACACAGCATCCAACTTTCCATTCTTTCCCTCTCTTAAGTCTTACCTGGCACAACAATTTCAAACTTAAAAATCCTAAATGACCGTTTATCGTTTTTGGTGCTCCCTCTCTCTCTCTCTCTCTCTCTCTCTGTCAAGTGTCACCTACTTCATTCACTTCACTCTTTCTCTCTCTCTCTAGAACTGCCTTAAGCCCCATCTAAAACCTCCGGTAAAAATCTCATCAATGGTGGCAGGTAAAGTGAAGCAAGCTATGGGCTTAACATCCAAACACCCTCCTCCTCCTCCTCCGTCAAAGCCACCGTCTCCCTCACCCTCCTCCGCCGGTAAGTCTTCTTCCGGTAACGTCTTTAACCGCTCATTCGGTGCATACTTCCCACGCTCCTCCGCTCAGGTTCAGCCTCGTCCGCCGGACGTCTCCGTTCCCGAGCTGCTCCACCTCGTGGAGGAGCTCCGGGACCGCCTTAAGACGGAACTCGTTGAGCTGAAGCTTCTCCGGGAGGCTGCCTCCATTGTCCCTGCTCTCGAGGCCGAAATCGCCACGAAAACGTCTCGGGTTGATAAATTGTTGAACCGTGTGGCGGAGCTGGTGGCGGAGAATGAGAAGCTTGTCGCCGAGCGGGAGGTTATGAAGGCCGCGTTTGACGACGAATTGAAACGCAAAGACGCGAAGATCGCGGAGCTTGAGGAGGCTAAGCAATTGTCGACTTCGCAGAGGTTTCTTGTGAAGAATTTGAGTTTCCGGAAATCATCGTCGATTTCGTTCGGTAGTACTAGTAATGGAGTTCCTGAGAACAATGTAGGTGGCCAAAATACAATCAATTTGATCAATGGCTATAATGCGAGCATTTCCGGCAACATCAATTCAGCTAAAATCGAGGACAATTTTCAAAATAATTCCAGCGATCACTTCACCGTTGAGGTATCAGATATATCGTCATTGCGTTGCCGTGTCCCTCGAGTTCCAAAACCGCCTCCTAAACGAAGTTTCTCAGAGATGTCGGCTTCCTCCTCGTCGTCTACAGACGGACGTAAATCAACCGACAGCGTATCAGCGCCACCTCCACCACCACCACCGCCATTGGCTCCGGCAATGAATAAACTCCCTCCACCTCCGCCGCCTCCTCCAGCGCCGGCGAAAGGAGCGAAGATGACGGCAGCGAAGGTGAAGAGAGTGCCGGAGGTGGTGGAGTTTTATCATTCATTAATGCGGAGAGACAGCAGAAGAGATTCGGGCGTTGGTACGACGGATGTGACGGCGGCGAACAGTGCTAGGGATCTGGTCGGAGAAATTGAAAATCGTTCAGTTTATTTACTTGCGGTGAGTATTTTTATTTTTTAAGTGTTTCAATTAAATAATAGCGGTAAAAGTCATTAATTGAATTCGTGGTCCTTTATTTTGGGTTTGGTTGATGGGTTCATCTCTATTATTCATGTGATGTGATGTGATTTTGGTGAGATTGTCTTTAACTCTTAAAACGGTGATACTCCATATTAATTGCATAATTTATTAAGTTTGTTGAATTCATGGTTCCCCTTTTATCACATCATGTAATGTAATGAGGAAATTCTATCTTCTAAGGACCGCGGATTACACGGCAGTTTGAATTGTTGCATTTATAGTGATTATTATACTCCCTATAATTCATTTACCCATTGTCTCAAACGTAAACAGTTTTTTATGAAGGGAGTTACAGTATGCGTTTTTAATGGATGAGAAAGCTTATGCGACTTATACATTGAAAGGAAAGGATGAAGTAATAGTGATTGATTAAAAATAACGGAATTAATTTGCATGAGGTTTCTTCTGCTGGACGTCCAACGGTTGGGAACAATGCACATTTTAAAACCTTGGAAAAGTTAATTGTCTGTTCTCTCGTGTCTCAAAAACCATGTCTTGTCTGTAGTTTCCCGTTTTCTAAAACACATTAAAGTAATGGTGTAATAATGACAAGATGTAGTTTTATAACCCATTTTGAAAATTAAGAGGGATTTGTGATATCCATTTTATTTAGGATTTTTAATTTTACAATTGTGTTAACATATTGTATGAATCTAATGGGTACTTTTTGTTTTCTACGTTGACATCCTAATATAATTCTCCGTAACAAGTACGGAGTATGTTGTTATTTTTGTTCATTTTATTGTTGTGTTGAAAAGTTGGTTTACTTCTGTTTTTTGACTTTTTTTGGACGAAAATAGAAAAATAAATAAAAATTGAATTTATAAAAGAGATTCCAAAATAATAAATAAAACTAAAATGATACAGAATATAAATTAAATTCGTCATAAAATTATGTCCCTCTAAAATAAAACTTTGTGCTGGGTTTTAGTAAGGGTATTACTGTTGATATTGACAACACTATAAGGACAGTAGTGTGACGTTGATTTTAGTTTGGATGTTTTTCTCTTGTAGTTTGGTTTTCAGTCTTGTTTACAACGGCTGTTTCTGATTTGAATGAATTCTTTCTTGAAGCTTTTCAGCTGCTTTTTCATAAGTTCATTAATTTGATTGTGATTTTAGTTTAGTGTACTTGCTTGGTGGTTGCAGTTTTGAATTTGCGTTGTTAGTTTTAAGTCGTTAGCACTTGACAGTTGACACTCATCGATATCAATGTTTTCATGTTAACAATACACGGAATTTCTTGTATTATATGCCTCTATCGTTGAGAATCATATGGAGTATGTCGTTAAGATAAGAGTGTGGTCAATTTGTTAAATTCATGGATCAACCGTAGGTTGCACTCGTCGAGAGAGGACATGACTTCAATAATCTAAGGAGGTTTTACACCGAAATGAATTGGCAATGAAATGAATAGTGCCTTATATATAAAGTGCTCACCTCCCTTTAATTCAATCGATGTAAGACCTTGTACGTGGAAAGCTGGCTAGATACGAAGGTTTAAAAACTAATTATCTCAAATAACGGAGAACTTATAAATTTGGTAATTAGATGACTTTTGATTAAACAAAGATGCATGCTGCAATTATTATTTTAGGTAAAATTTATTTTGTGTTGTGCATATGTCTGAACATGTAAATTCTTTCTCCTTTTTATCTTTTGAACTATTTGCAGATTAAGACGGACGTCGAGACGCAAGGAGAATTCATCCGGTTTTTGATAAAAGAGGTTGAGACAGCTACATTTACAAGCATAGAGGATGTTGTTTCCTTCGTTAAATGGCTGGATGACGAGCTTTCTTACTTGGTATGTCCTAATTTAAGGAAACTGGTGAACGTTTTTTGACTGGTATAAACGCCAATGTATAAAAAAATACGCGGAAATTTATTGTTCCAGGTGGATGAGAGGGCAGTTCTTAAACACTTTGATTGGCCGGAGCAGAAAGCTGATGCTTTAAGGGAAGCGGCATTTGAGTATTCAGATCTAAGGAAACTCGAGTCTGAGGCATCTTCCTTCATGCACGATGCTCGCCAGGCTTGCTCAACAACTCTCAAGAAAATGCAAACCCTCCTTGAAAAGTACCATTCTCATGCCCTTCGGTTCTTTATTTGTTTAGTTGCACGTCATTGTAACATTTTTGTCTTTGACTAACTGTTTTTCTTGTGATCTAATTGAAACAGATTAGAGCACGGAGTTTATAATCTATCGCGATTAAGAGAAACAGCGACCGCCCGGTATAAGTCGTTCCACATTCCAGTTGACTGGATGCTTGACACTGGGTTTGTCAGTCAGGTGTGTTTTCATCTTTCTCCCAGCTTGACTCTCTTAGTCTCTGGTCTTTCAATTCAACTGGTTTTCAGTATCACTGGAGATTGAGCGGCCTTCTTTCAAAAGAAAAATATAAATTTGCCTAAAATTTCCACACTTGGATTTTGTTGTTTAGTTTGTTTCAAAGAGAATAACAAGGGAAACAATGTTTCTAGTCACAAGATTGATTTTGAATATAATCTATTTGTTCATGCTATATTCTTTGGACATACTCGTAATCAGATTCTTTGGGGGGTTGGTTAATTTTTTATAAATCCCCATATACTCTTACAAAGAGGTTCTTGCTAGTGGAGGTTGAGGTGATCAACCCTGCAGGTTGGGCCCAGACCGACCTCCTTGTCGAGTCTCCTTTTGTTCCAGCTCGACACGGTCTGCCTCTCAACAACGTAAGGGCTTGGATTGCGATTTTGGTAGCCCAGCCCGCTGGGCCAACTAATATTTTAATTACATTTTGCTTTTTATACTAGTGTGGAGTCCGGACTAAATTTGAGCCAACCTGGTCCCACCCCTTCCCGAACTGACCCGAGTCAGACACTCCATCCCAAAGTGTTAGGCTCATAACTTGCAGGATCCTTCCCTCATTGCAAGATCTTCTCCAACACCATTTTCGTAGGTCCTCCCAAATAATATATACAATAAATTTCGGATGGAAGAAGTATGACATGAGACTTTATTTTTAATCTGATTTGAAATGGAGAGTTCAATCTCGAGATACGTGATTCGAAATAGATATCTCCCAATAAGCGACGCATGCTACAATGAAGGATACATGCACTACTTTGCAATGCCATTATTACAGTTAAAACCGTGTTTGACACCAAGATTAATTGTGTTTACATTAAGTGTTTGCGCTTTTATCTAAGTAACAAATGTATTTCAAACGTACATGTATTTAATTACAAGGTGCATCAATGATTTTGAAACTATAATGATGCATGTAGTAGAAGCATGTAGACTATATTGATAAGATAAAAAAATCAATTATTGGACTTCGATCATTACTTTAAACTTTTGGTGGAGTTCTCGTCTAATATGGGTATAAGAGCCTAAGTCTCATGTTTTGCCCGCTCATGCCACACTGTTGACAATGTCATGTGTATGACTCTAACACCGTGTGGTTTGTGTAACAAGAAAAACAAATCGTGAGCTTTTTGTGAGATGTCCGTCAAAGTTATTTAACGGAGTGTAATTGTTACTATTTGGTGTAAAATTATCGAGTGGTCCTAGAAATTGCACTTGTGAATTGTGTTTCTCAGACTATGCTATTAATAGGCTTTCAGCAAATTGTGGTGGTGTTACACTTAGACATAATAATATCAAATATGTTGCTTAAGCTGATTGTTAGGTCAACAGAGTAGCAAATCTTAAATCTTCGTGTGATATAAAGCTGTACATTTACGCAAGTTCTCTAAATGCTTAACAGATCAAGCTTGCCTCAGTCAAACTGGCAATGAAGTACATGAAAAGAGTATCGGCAGAGCTTGAAATTGTAGGTGGTGGTCCTGAGGAAGAAGAGCTGATTGTGCAAGGAGTTCGCTTTGCATTTCGGGTACATCAGGTAAAAGCAGTAAACTTGCTGTTAAAAATAAATGTTGATGTTTTGGTTTTAGATTGGATTAGATTGGTGATCTCATATGAAAATTGTACAATTTTGGGTCGCTTGTTCCTTTCTCAGACATTATGACTGAGATAATTTCTTTATGGATGACAAGTTTGCAGGTGGGTTCGATGTAGAAACAATGACAGCGTTTGAGGAGCTGAGAGACAAGGCTCGATCATACCATGTACAATGCCAAAACCAGCAACAGCAGAGGCTTGCGTCTCGATCTATGCCCTGCTAGAAACTTTTGCCGGAGCAAACTCAGCTTCATCTGATCGACGATTCTTTTGTTGTTGTAAAGATAGAACACACTGCATCGTCTTGTGCTACGTTTTTTTTTTAATGGGCTAACTTTTCGGAAAAATGAGCAAAAACATTATTTGTGAATATAATGGAAATAGTCTCAATATTTTAGGCCAAACAATGTCGTTTCATATGAGGTCTGTGCAACAACAAAAGGGAGGTTGTGAGTTCAATGTTGCATACCATATGCAACTTTGGTAGAGCAAATTTTACGTGGCTGGCACTCCTTACGATTTACAAGTTACAATTTCAAACTAAACATGTAAAACCGTATATAGTTTGTCAATTTTGACTGATAAAATTTGGTCGATAAGTCGATCTTAACATACTTAATGTTCATCGAATACGATCCTTAAAACAAACTATTGAAAGTCATCACTTAATGTAATTTAGTGAGCAGACTGTTGTAGACTTCAACAAAGTATCAGATTATGCTCATCAGTTGAAGGGCAGTAGTTCAAGGTATATAATAATTCTCATAATTTTGATCAAACTTGCTACATATTTTACGCACAAACTTAACAAATCGACTTTTGATCAAATTATGCCCCATTTCATTTTGGGGTGTGTTTCATTTTGACAGCATCGGCGCCAAGAAGGTGAAAAACATATGCGCAATGTTCCGTGATTATTGCGAGGCGAAAAATCGTGATGCGTAAGATGCTTAGCTATGAACTGTGTTTATTAAGGCTGGTGTGAATATTAATATATGACTTTGAAAAGCCGTACACTCGTACACTCGTACTCAGCGTGTCGTGCTAAACCTTTAGTTTACGTGGTGTTGCAGTGCCTGACTTGTCTCGGCATTTGCAACATGTGAATACAACGTTTTGAAAAAGAAATTCGAATATCTTTTCAAGGTATAAATTGTCTTGACATAAGTTGAAAAATGAGGAAATCTTAGTAATTGATGTTTGCGTATCTGTTTTCTCGTATAAACGTTTGTTCTATCTCTCGCTCGACTTTGCTTACACGTCACTTTCCATCCCTTCGATTGTTGTAGTTGGAGCGAGAAATCGTAAACAATGGCGGGAGAATACCGACCATGGAGTAGATATTCTAAAGCCATCATCATTTATAACAAGATGAAGGAAAGAACTATATTCAGAGCTTATTATTTAGGAAGGATAATGACGTGGTTCTTCCGGTGTACCTATGAATTTCTCGGGTAGTTTTAGCTCTACATAGTTGCTAACATGGAGCGGTCGTATGCATCTAATGGTTTTTCAAAGATCAAAAGGGGATCAGTTTAATAATTAAATCAACTATTTTAACGTGTGAGATGACTAATGATTTTAAAGTAATCAACTTCAGCGCGTTAAATGATCACCTTTCTAGACATAACTTGTTCACAGTTCGCGTACGACCACCGCACACAAGACTAAAACCCCTTATCTACGCATTATACACAAGCATTAATGGAAGGTTCCATTATAAAAACGCAAATGTTAAAATAAGATCGCTGTATGTGTACATTGACCGAGAAAATTGTTGATAAGTTCATTTTAGAACAATAGAATTACTTCCTATAGATGACGACTACATCTTTATTTCATGGAAGCTTGAATTTCTTCAAGAGTTTTCCCCTTTGTCTCGGGCATTAACATTATTATAAACACAACTGCACCTGCATTAAACGCTGCGTACACGAAAAATGTACCTGTAACAGCAAAAATATTACAGTACAAACAAATTAGCGTAACATCATTATAAATGGTTACGGTAATCATAATACTGGTCACATTTTAGTCGCAAACAATATGTTGTACACGTTACGAGCGGTTTTCACCTGTAGGACTCCAA
Source organism: Dianthus caryophyllus (assembly GCA_023091065.1). NCBI lineage: Eukaryota > Viridiplantae > Streptophyta > Magnoliopsida > Caryophyllales > Caryophyllaceae > Dianthus > Dianthus caryophyllus. The sequence goes on along the minus strand of JALGRB010000019.1, from coordinate 2,700,447 downwards.
ACGAACAAGAAGTTGAAGGTGTATGAAAGTAACCAAGCGAGAACCCAGTGAACAAGATTCACCAAACTCCCTGCTACTCCCTTCACATGAAGCGGCAACATCTACAGAATAAAGTAAGTGTAAATTCAAGGTATCGTCCAGTCTTTTTCTCACCTAGCTAGCGTAGAAGAAGGTGAACTTTTGATCGAGTTTTCGGTGTATAAATGTGAAGTTACCTCTGACATCATGACCCAGGGAATTGCTCCATAGCCAGAAGAAAATGAGCAAATAAAGAACTGATAACATAAAAAAACGAGAATAATTGTAAAATTGTTAAATTTTCAAAATGAATTAACTAAATGTAAAAGAGTTAATTTAGTACTAACCACTACTCCAAATACCACTAGAGATGGAACCCATTCTACCAACATTTGTCGCTCCTGCGCGTAAAATAGTTCAGGTCGTAAATGCCATCTTTATATACTCCGTACTTTCAGAATATCGTGCTTCTTTTGAATGTCGTAGCTATCTTAAAGTCGTGTACAGAGCGTCATTTATGACTAAACTTTAACCAATATCGTGCTCATTGTGACTGTTTTTAAACTTGTTATATACTCGTATTGAAGAGATATATTTAAGTCGATTCCACAAAAACCCTTCCGATAAACATGATGCATAAAACAAGCCTCGGAAAAGTTGTTATACCTTGAGGTAGAAGCACGTTCCGGTTAGAAGACATGCCAAGGTTGTGCCGGAAGTCGCAAACTGAAACGAAAAACGGTGTCATAGTATGTAATTGTTGGTGTACTAATTAGCAAAAATGAAGGGTCATAGTTAGAGATACTCACCAAAATCAGAGGTTTTCTTCCAGTTCTATCTATCAAGAATGATGTCATTATGTTTATTGGGATCTGTATATCATTTTGTCAGCAAATTCTGTAAGAGTAAATTTTGTAGAAAACCGTCTTCCACTTTTTAATCAAAAAGATCGACAATAAATGAAGGTATATTTTATACTCCCTTTGATTCGATCATTTGTTTACAGTTTTTATATGACTTCAAAGTAATTTTTGATCAAAGACTCAAGCTAAACTAATCGATTTTAGATTGTTGAAAGATGATTTTATATGAAGAAAATCGTCAATTTATGTCTCTTCCCAAAATAGAAAGGTAAACAATTGACTGAATCAGGGGAGTAGTTCGTTTGAGTAAAAAGGAAGTGATTTTTCAAAGTTATGTTCGATGTGAAAGACCGTTTTTTTATGAGACTTTGTCATTGTGCAATCTAAATTTGATAAACTAAAATCATATTGGAAATGGTAAATAATTATAGACCTGTATGAAGGCGTAAAGCGCAACTCCGAATTTGGCTGAAGAATTGCCTGGATAAACATAGTCAATGAGCTTTTGTTTTGTGCGCGCGACACATATGTATATACGACCAACGAGTTTAAAACAACCTAAGCTGGAAATTCAGGTTGAAAGTTGCATCGATCGACTACTAAACTTTAGTATAAGAAACACCACCTCGGAAAGAAAAAAAACGAAGAGAAAACGAATATCTAACTGCACGGGAAATAAAACTACGATGGACTATGTGAAGAACTTACCGGCAGCAAGAAATATTTCACTTGCGTAAAACCCAATCCCGTTCACTCCTCCACATTGTTGAAATGCCATAAGCCCAACCGAAATCTAACACATGCATAACGTACTTTCAAAGACGATAAGAGCTAAATACTACTCCGTAATATAATTACAAATTCTTCCATGAGATCGTTGTATGCTTGGGTGGAGTATTTTTGATTAAATTGTATGTGGTCAGTTGTTATGATTACTGCGACAATTTTTAAGCTCCCAAAAACCGTCATAGTTAAAGTACACATACAATGGTCTTATATGAGAATTGCTCGAGAGATATATAGAAAAGTTAAAATGTACTCGTAGATGCTTACAATCACTGAGCGTAAATATCTCCTTTGGAACAAATCCATTATTCCGGCTTTAGGCAAATGTTGCACAATGTCTAGACTTTCCTGTTATACAGGTTAAGGAAAATTTCAATATAAGCAAGATGTTAAAGTGTATGAATATATTATCTGACTGCAACCATCACCTTACGCTAGAGCAGGCCAAATGCACGGGTCAGCCCGGCCCGGCCCGTTTAAACTCACCCTTCGGGCCTTAAAATTTGAGCCCGGACCAGCCCTCCCTAAGCCCGGTGGGGACCGTATTTTTGAAGGGCCGGGCTTGGGTCCGATTTGTGAAGCCCTGCCCGGCCTTTCGAAGCCCGCCTATTTAAAAAATAAAAATAAAATGTTAACGTTGGAAGGGCCAAGCCTGGCCCGGCCCTCTCAAGCCCGCCTAAGGGCCGGCCTAGGGCCTCAATTTCAAAGCCCGGCCCTTGCCTCCAACGGGCCGTGCCCGGGCTTCAACTTTGGAGCCCGTCCCTTGGCGGGCCAGCCCGACCCTACTCGGCCCTTGGCCTGCTCTACCTTAAGCAAATAAGCCTAGCTAAACCGATTACCGTGCATATTTTCTCACAATATACCGTCATTAGTGGTTTTACCACGTAGTACATATTAAAAAGGGAAAATTCAAAACTTGCACCTATTGTGTATCACTTTTTCAAAACTCCAGCCTAATTTAATTTCTTCTTCAAAACTCTCAATTAATAGAACCATAATCTTCAAAACATACACTGTACGTGTAACATACGACCGTGACATTGTAAATTAGAGAGAGTACAAACTTGAATTTGTGCGATTTCATTAGATATATGAGCATCCTTTCCGCGAAGAGTTCTCAATGATTTTTCACATCCATCTCGATTTCCGACTTTTGCCTGAAACAATGATCACATTATTTATGTGAAAGGTTTAACAAGTTAACAAGATAATGATGGAGTAGTAAGTGAAGAGACAACTACTACTTACAAGCCATCTTGGAGATTCAGGAATAATGAGTAGCCCAAGAAGCATTATGATACATGGAAGCACTCCTTTCATCATGCAAAACAATAAACAAATAAATATAGCAAATTCTCATTTTAGACGGGCTATTTCTGTCTTAACTTAAAACGGGATTATGTTGCCGTTTTATACTAAAATATGACCATTTAACTGCGAAATGTTTTTGATTTAAGGTAGTACGATATACGTACCATGAAGAGCGAGTTCCCTCCAAGTAACAACAATGCCTAACAGCATTGTGAATGATATTCCCAGGACAATCATCAGCTGCATGCAATGCAATTTTAGATATAAACACACTTGATAAAGTATTTTACAATAAGAGAATTCATAAATAGGAGTCGATCTTATTAATATTGTTGTATCTCCAATACTTGAGAAAATGTTCAATTCATGAGGATTTTATTCTTCAAAATTTATGTCATTTCAATGTACAAATAGATTACATAAGAAAAACTTGAGAAAATGATCACATGACTAAGATTTCGAGAATTGAACCTGAGACTCATGAGAATTTCGCCAATATTTTAACTACTAGATCACACCTTTACGGACATAATAGAGTAAAAGTTGACATTATTTGATCAGTAAAACAAAATGAGTAAGTTATAAAAAACTTACCTGGTTAAGAGTCGTTAATCCACCTCGAATACTAGTAGGTGCAATTTCAGACACATAAACAGGCACCTGCATGTTGTGTTTCCCATTTCATCAAGTTAATGAATTACTGATCTAATTTTTATTTACCGTGCAGTAATAATATTGTAATGAATTATCCAAGAACAAACTTACCACGTAAGAGAAGATTCCAATACCCCAACCAGTAAAAAACCTTCCAACGTCTAGTGAAATTGGCCCCTTTCTCAAATCATTGGTACGTACGTACACATAGAAGAATAAACTTAAATTAGCACATTTAAATTATACTATATGAGTGCAATAATTTAATTAAAAAGAACGCGTCAATTTACAATCGTTATAACTACTAATGTATCAAACATTTTAGGTTACGCGAGAACATTTTACTCGTAGCATGTTTAAGAAGCGACGTATGTGTATGTCGTCGGATTATTTGTGTTGCGTGTTTTTTTGTGTACCTTGGCGAAGTATATTGCAAACCATCCTATGAGACAAATAATACTAGACAATCCCATAGCCTGTTACAAAAATTAATAAGTTGTTAACAAAGTGTTAATCATAGACATTAGACCTACATTGTGTAAAATGGATGTGACTGTCTTAAACAAAAATTTTACGAAATTGTTTACAGTTTACCCGTTTTCGACCAAGGAAATCACCGACATGTCCACTTGTGATTGCGCCAATTGTCGCTCCAATACTTAAGATTGAGCCAAATAATGAGAACTGCATGTAAAATTGATGTTACTGTTAGAGTATATAATCGATCTTGGACTTTCAATCATCAGCTTAAACTATTGGTGTTGGGTTGATTCCTGACATGGCATCAGAGCCTTGTGACTAGAGGTCACGGGTCCGAATCTTATCACCCCTCACTTTCAAAGTGGTATATATCGCACAAGGTAGGCGGACCTGATAGATGCGTGCTTAGACTCAATTACAACATAAAAGTATTGAACATGACACGGTGTCCCGGTGTCGGTGTAGGAACAACGTTTTGAACAAAATTGTACTAACCTCAGCGACAGATAAGTTGAGATCTGCAATAATGGCTTGTTGATCAGGTGCTGTAAACCCTATCTAATTAAAAAAAAAATAAAAAAAAATACATACACTAAATTAATTCACTTATTTGTAGTTGATTATGTCTTAAAACATTTTAATTAGGCTATATATGAATGTTGTGATTTTCCAATTAGTGTTTTTCTTGGAACATTTTTATGTAAATAACATTATTAAACTAAATACTCCGTAACTATTACAAACAAATTCTAAAAGAAAGGATTTTTTTGCTTAAGTTCGGATGAATTTCAACCGTTACGTTACACATTTCAACCAGTTTTATGTGGACCCATATTTTGTGAACGGTTTAATCGTAAACCCATTATTTTATTTTGATTTATATCTTGGGATGAGTGATTTGGATTGAGTAGCGTATCTCGAATCACTTTGGATCAAATCCCATTCAAGTTTTATATCGGTCAAGTGTATTCTTATCAAATTATTCATAAGTACTCCGTACTAGCGTAGTAGTACATAATATGAAGACAGAGGTGTGTTGGTCGAATTGGATCGGATCACATCAATTGAAATTTTAGATTATATATTCGAATTTGTCTTTTCATACGGAACTCAACATGAATAAGTTCAATTTCAACCAGTTTTTCAGTGTCGGGTCATTTTTATAACTTACTTAGTCGTGCACAACTCTAAAACTTCTGTATTTTCCTGGCCTGTAGCCTAACGTAATAATCAACTTTAAAAATTCGATATGTTACGAGGGAACGAAAAAATAAATGGAAACAAAAAAAAAAATCAATACCAAGAAAATCAAAAACATAATAAAACAAGAAAAAGAAAAAAAAAAAAAAAAACTTACACAAGTGCCAAATGCATAAGAACCAGAAACAGCAATAAAAGTGCTAAGAATCACAAATTTGAAGCTTCCTTCATCAACTTTTCCATGTCTAACTAACAAAGGATCTCTTGCATCACTCATTATCTCTCCATAATCAACTTTTTCTACTTCTCTTTTGTTTTCCATAATCACAAATTTTTCTACTAATTATATTTAATTTTTTAAAAAATATGTGAGAAAAGTAGATGAAGTTCAATAATCTTGTAATAATAATATCAATTATTTATTTATTTACACTTTTATTTTCTTATATTTTAGGAAGTAAAAATGTTGGATAATCCAATTTTTTTGGTGATCTACTTCCAATATTTGTCCTCGTACTCCTAACAATGTTTCCAGAAATAGAAAATTATTCATTCCGAAAATAGCAAATTAAAGCAATGATTGGAAATATGTTGAAAAGGTTAGAGATACATTTGGTGTGTAACACATCTACACACCAACCAATGAGAAAATGGCACGTGTAAAGGTGAGTGGAATCAAAAAATTTGGTTGATTTTCATGATTTGGCTAGTTTGAAATTTGAAATTTCAATTAGAATGATTTAATGGGGTCCTTTTGTAAATTTTTTTTATATATTTTTTTAAATATACCCTTCATATTTATTAACTGAATTTCATTTCATATTCCACTTTTTTTCATTTTCGACTACTTCTTCAACCTAATTTAAAAACTGAAATTTTTCTTTGTTGTGTTTCATAATTATTTTTAGATAATCAATTCCCATAAATTTATTCCGAACAAATATATTTGAAACAAAAACGACGCATTTTGTTCATCCTTAATTTTTAATTCACAATGAATAAGGGTAATAGTTTTAGTAGTTAACTAGTTGGCGTGCCCGTCCCCGTCCGGGCTATCTATCATTATTATTAAGATTTAAAAATAAGTATAAAATGTAATTTTTATATATTTTTTCTAGTTTATATATTTACCAATTATGATATAAAATTTCTATGATACTAGTTTGCGTGCCCGGCCTGACGGGCTAAAAGTCGTATGCCGTCAAAGTAAATTTATATCACTTACTCGACTAACTACTAAAATAGCAATATAGTGGAAGTAAGGGTCGAACCCACAGAGAAATAAATAACTCAGAATAAAGTAAAGTCAGAAAGAATGCAATAATACGAGTAACTAAATACTTGATAATAGGTTGGGAGGGTTTTGGTTGATGAATACTAATAAGAAAACTAGCTAAGGACAATAATAAATTAAAGATTGAAAACAAATATGAGAAAGGTCTTGACACGATACGATATCCATGCATTTATAAAATCACCGATCATAGAAAACAATTAACCCACTTAACTTGAGAGTACTTTATTGTGAAAGCTAATACCGTTCAATAATATTAACTTACGTATTCCCTCTTAAATCAGTAATTAGGTCAAATCGGATGCCCTAAATTACCCTTTCTAAGACTAACCCAAATCACGCGAATTAAGTTCAAATCTATAGAAGAATTAGCACGAGAATCAATAAAGATGACTAATACTAACAACGCTGTTAATACTCGAGTCACAAATTCAATTCCTTTTATGATTAATTCACGACAAGCAGTACAATAAATCAATCACAATTGCTACCACGATAAGATTAATAAAGCAAACTGAGCCAATAATCAAATCTAGCAAATTAATCAATAATAACCCTAATTAGTTATACACCCTAATTAAGATTAAAATCAATAATAATAAGAACAAGGAATTAAATAATACTCAAAGAAAAGTAGAGAAATAGATAATCTCACGGATTAATTAAATCGACGCTCAATCGATCGTATCAAGAATTTGAAGTTTAGTTACACATAGTTTGAGAGAAAATCACCAAGTTTTTGTCAGAAAACTTATTATGATACTAATGGAAACTAATGAGAGAGATAATAATGATGAAATAACGTAAAGAGCCTCCTCATTAAACCCTAAGAATTTCCTAAAAATAGTTCCTAAAAAGAAAATTAAAAATAAAACAAAGTAAATTTCCAAAAATCGGGATTAAGATGCGCCGGTGGCGCAGGAGTATGCGCTTAGTAGCGACATTAGCACGGCAATCAACATCTTCTCAGCGCCAAGATGGCGCTATCCATGCGCTTGATGGCGCATTAACCTTCTTCACTTCTTCTTATTTCCTTGTTCATTTCCACTTCAATTTCTTCATTTCGCTTCTCGTTTCCCGTGTCTTAGGCTTGGCACACACTTCAAAATCACCGAGAGACTAAGGAAATAATCAATTCATACAAAAGCACTTATAACCATCCTATCATCACAACTCCATATTACGTCAAAATGGTCGTAATTCACCCAACTAAACATCTCAACCACACCTAAAATCACCATGTAAACCACTACTAATTCCATCTTATCAAATTCCCCCACACTTGAACCTTTACTCGTCCTCGAGTAAACTCAAAGGACGCAATACAAACCAAACTAACACTAGCTCAAAAGAAATGTGGCGGACACAAGTCAAAGCAAGTCATACTCTCAACTCTAATCTCTAACTCCCTCTAATGGCTTAAGTAATAGCCATTCGCACTCAACCTCACTCTCATGACAACAACGCTCGCAATTTAGGAAATATATACCCATCGACCCAACGACATAACGTGTAAACACGATGACAAAACAAGCTACGCCCCTTATTTCTCCAACCTAGCCCGCTCACTTGTGCTACTAATGTTCTCCCGTGACAAATAGCAAATGTCACACACACAAACAACCCACACAAGTGAGCTCCTATACGCCTCTACTCCGTACAACAAATCAAAACCCAATCGCAAGAGATGGTGCCTATGACTTCGTGCACTGCGATTTCTCCTCACCATAGCCACTAACCTACCCTTCCGTCCTTCTTTGTCACCCTTCTTATGTCGCCACGCCGGTAAAATAGGAAGTATTAGCACATATTTTTTTTTTCCTAAATCTCTCATTTTGCCTAGAGTGCCCGCCCTTGCGGGTTTCACTCTAGCTTTCATTTCCTCACTCTAACTCTCGTGGCACGCAACTCGTTTCTTCATTTTACTCGGAGTGCCCACCCTTGTGGGTTTCACTCCGCCCTCGGCCACATATCCCAATCTTGCCTAGGCGCCCTTTCGGGTTTTCACCTAGCCGGGATTCACTTTATTTCTTTCTTTTTCTTTTTTTTTTTTCATTTTTTTCTGATTTTTTTTTTTTTATTTTTTTTTTATTTTTTTATTGAAACAATAGAATAATACAAAAGCAAAAATATACACATCACAATTATTCACTCCCCCACACTTAATTGACACATTGTCCTCAATGTGATGAATTGGGACACAAAACGGGGGCACACTCACATAAGCCACACATTCTTCCTCACTATTCTTCGTGAAGCAAATCTCATACTCCGCAATTCACAAGAACGAACTCATGCCAACAAACTCCCTCCGCTACCGTCAACAGCAAAGTCAGGTTACAATGCAATATCAACGACAACAAAATTCCGATTCACGGAGCATTCTGTAACAGTATGCGCTCAGATATAACGACCAACACCGTGAAAACACTAACTCGCTACTTCAACTCTCTCTCAACACAGCAAAACATCACCCAAGTTTTCAAAGCGGCGTCCCACTCGATAGTAATTTGACATAGGGTACGCGCAGAGCCCAATTCAATACCAACAACAGTTCAGCCTGTTAAACGCCAAATTCAAGTACACTAGCAGCACACAGCGGTCTCCAAGGTAAAATTCATGCCAAAATTGACCAAAAGTTTAGTCGTCACAGTCAAATACTGTGCAATAACTACCCAACCCGCCGAATGTGACACAGAAACTGATTGTTCACGCAAGAAAACTCGATAGTATACTCACCCCGCGCCGACAACCACTGACAAACAGCAGAACACTCGCCATTTTGGTAAAGACGATGAGTGTTCATAGGGTCGTGTGGGCAGCACGTCCCACACCCAAAAACGCCTCAGAAATCAACTCAGAACAAGCAACACACAGCAATGGCTTCAGTGGGTCAAAGTTTTACAATAATAACGAAGAATATAGGACTCACCGGGCAAAATCGATGCAAGAAATTCGTTACACGCGTGAGAAACCTAATCAGAGCCCTAAATTTGACCCAAGAGCAGTCCAAAATCGATTGAACAACATGAAACATGGAACCCCAATTTCAGAAATTAGGGTTTCTGAAATTCGAATTAAGGAGATGGGTAAGGCTGGGGCACGGTGGTGAGCGGTTGCCGGCGATGGGTTGTATCCGGCGGTGGTGTGGTGGTTTCAGGTGGTTGTGGATGTCGTGCTCTGCTTCTCTGCTCTCCTCTCTCGTTTATTTTATTATTTATTTTTTTTTAGTGTGGGATGGAGGAAAAAAAAGGCAAAGAGAGAAGTTTTAAGTGCTGGGAGTAGATGCCCGCGGGCTGCTCGCGGTGAAGTTTCTGACCTTTTTTTTTTTTTTTTTTTTTTTCTTTTTTTTTCGAATCACACAAGTACAAGGGTCTTCGGGTCTTTTATTTCTCGAACTGTATTCCTGAAACACGAACAAACCGTCACGAGCACCCATTGAGGAATTAAACTAAACTAAAAATGCGTAAATAAAAATAGTAAATCAAGGGTTGCCTCCCCGATAGCGCTTTTGTTTAACGTCGTTTGCTCGACGCCTTTTTCATACTCCATTATCCAAATGTCATCTCAAGAGCGGAACAACTCAAAGATCGGAGTAACCTGTCAAACATGCTTGCAAACACACCGGAAAAGTGATAATAACAAATAAATATTAACCTCAAGCATGCAAGGTCAAAATTATTATAGCTAGCACAACTCACGCATTTCTCCAAGCTTTTAAACGTCGAGTCTACATCACGATATGACTCTTTATACGTGGAGTACTGTGTACAAGAAATCGGGTGACGAGATAAAAATCGACAAGAAATATTAGGTATCGGGGCCAATGAATCGCCTAGAGGATCGTGTTTTGGCGTATCCATCAGTGAGAAAACATCAATTGGCTCAATTATCTCTTTCCTTGCCTCTTTTTCCTCACATTCCTCCCCCTCTTGCTCATCCTCCACAATCGCACTAGATGAGTCCTCTAGAATCACATTATCACTCAAAACGGGAGGGGGAATACAAAAGTTAGAGTCACAACATTCCTCATCATCCCAAAAACCATCATCACTATCATCATCACAAGTCTTATGGGAATCACTAACCTCAGGTTCAACGGGAGAGGGGGTATCAAATTCAAGCTCATACTTCGATTCAGGTTCATCAAAATTAAGAACATGATTATCTCGCGCTTCAAGTCTAGCTATAGCTTCCGCTATTTGCGTAGCCTTACACTCAAGGTTTTCGATACTAGCCCTAGTCTCTTGTTGGATATGCATTACATTAACCGTAAGGGCTCTAATCATTTCTTCTGTAGACATGGATGAACTAGGTGGAGTGTTCACAGTTTCACTCGGTCTCGGTTGAGGTCTCCTAAGAGATGAATTGTACAACTCCCATTGTTCAGTGTCGTGAGCTAAGTAAAGGAAAAAGTCCCACTTCTCGTCATAGCTCATATCATAAATGAACCTCCCTTCAGTCATCGTATAAACATGACCTTCAGTTTCCTCATTCAAACCATTAAAAATCACATGACAAAGTTCCCACGTTTGATAAGGATGACGACAACGAATAACATATTCATAGAGTCTATTAAAGTATTTATAAAACAATTCATTCTCGTATTGGGGAAAATATTTACTAGCCATCTAAGCTAAAATAAAACAAAAACAAAACTAAAACTAAAAATAAAAGAAAAATAAAATAAACAACTATATACACTATACTACAAACACAATTAACGCCTAATTTCCCCGGCAACAGCGCCAAATTTGACGGGTTAAAAGTCGTATGCCGTCAAAGTAAATTTATATCACTTACTCGACTAACTACTAAAATAGCAATATAGTGGAAGTAAGGGTCGAACCCACAGAGAAATAGGCTAACTGTAATAAAGTAAAGTGTAAAGAATGCAATAATACGGAGTAACTAAGTAACAGTAACAGGTTGGGAGGGGTTTTGGTTCAGTGAATACTAATAAGAAAACTAGCTAAGGACAATAATAAATTAAAGATTGAAAACAAATATGAGAAAGGTCTTGACACGATACGATATCCACAGACGATAAAATCACCGATCATAGAAAACAATTAACCCACTTAACTTGAGTACTTTATTGTGAAAGCTAATACCGTTCAATAATATTAACTTACGTATTCCCTCTTAAATCAGTAATTAGGTCAAATCGGATGCCCTAAATTACCCTTTCTAAGACTAACCCAAATCACGCGAATTAAGTTCAAATCTATAGAAGAATTAGCACGAGAATCAATAAAGATGACTAATACTAACAACGCTGTTAATACTCGAGTCACAAATTCAATTCCTTTTATGATTAATTCACGACAAACAGAGTACAATAAATCAATCACAATTGCTACCACGATAAGATTAATAAAGCAAACTGAGCCAATAATCAAATCTAGCAAATTAATCAATAATAACCCTAATTAGTTGTACACCCTAATTAAGATTAAAATCAATAATAATAAGAACAAGGAATTAAATAATACTCAAAGAAAAGTAGAGAAATAGATAATCTCACGGATTAATTACCGACGCTTCAATCGATCGTATCAAGAATTTGAAGTTTAGTTACACATAGTTTGAGAGAAAATCACCAAGTTTTTGAGAGAAAACTTATTAAGAAACTAATGAAAACTAATGAGAGAGATAATAATAATGAAATAACGTAAAAAGCCTCCTAATTAAACCCTAAGAATTTCCTAAAAATATTTCCTAAAAAGAAAATTAAAAATAAAACAAAGTAAATTTCCAAAAATCCGGATTAGCATGCGCCAGTGGCGCAGGAGTATGCGCTAGTAGCGCATTAGCACGGCAATCAACATCTTCTCAGGCGCCAGTAGCGCCTATCCATGCGCCAGTAGCGCATTAACCTTCTTCACTTCTTCTTATTTCCTTGTTCATTTCCACTTCAATTTCTTCATTTCGCTTCTCGTTTCCCGTGTCTTAAGCTTGGCACACACTTCAAAATCACCGAGAGACTACGGAAATAATCAATTCATACAAAAGCACTTATAACCATCCTATCATCACAACTCCATATTACGTCAAAATGGTCGTAATTCACCCAACTAAACATCTCAACCACACCTAAAATCACCATGTAAACCACTACTAATTCCATCTTATCACGGCCCCGCCCGGGCCATCTGTCATTCTCTTTTAAATTTATTCTTATATAAAATACTCCGTGTAATTGTATATATTTATCTAATTTATATATTTATCAATTATGATACAATTTAATTTAAATATGTAATATTTAATATATTGATTTTTTTAAAATATGTATACTAATTTCATATAAAAAGTTCAAAAGTATTTTTCAATTGTATTTTATTTGAAACATGAGTATTTACAAAAATAACCTATCGAATCATAAAGATATAATTCATACTTCCATAGTTACTATTATTAATTTAATTATTCCCATTCTTATTATTACTTTAACTGCTATTGCTATTACTATTGTTAATTTCACTACCCACTTTATTAATATTGTTATTTACACAATTGCATCCACTACACAATGACACACTATTATTACCACCAATTTCACAGTGTTATTTGCAATTTATATTATAATTTATTATTATTTATAATAATATATTGTATCTTTGAAACTCATTTCAAAGTAAAATTAACATATTCTTTGTTTATTAAAAATGTGACAATTATTATATTTCCTAAAATTTTATGAATTACCATATTTGTTAATTTTTTGGTTCTTTGTGTTTTAAAATATAACTTAACTTATATTATATTGTTCATTATTTTCCTTAAATTAATTATTAATAAAATATTTTTAAGGAGACAATATTTATTTTTGAATTTTGGTGTCATAATATTATAAGGATTCAAATTGTAGATTTAGTATTATATTTTTGATTTTCAATTGCATATATTAATTATTTTCATCTATTATCTTATTAGTTATGGAATACTTAATTGTTTCCAATTATATATATTTAAAAATAATATTAATTTTTTTCGACCAATTGTATTACGACAATTGTCGACCATAGAGACTATGGTTTCGACTTTATATATATATATATTAGATTTAATATGACAAAATCTCTAAAATATAAATACTAAGGCCATGTTCTTTTCGGCTTTTATCGTATTTAATATGATAATTTTCTAAAATCTATGATTTATCATATTTATTTTTCGTTTATTTGCTAATTATATTTTATAATACTTACCTAATACTATTTTTTTTTCCTTTAACTTATTTATTAAATCAAATATTATTTGAATTTTTAAAATTCTATGAATTACCATATTTTTTTTGCTCTTTTATTTTTTTTTTAATATTTTAAAATATAACTTACTTATATTTCTTTCCCTTAACTTGAATATTTAATCCAATATATTTAAGGCAAAATATGTATTCTTCAATTTTGCTATCCTACAATTTTAAGGATTCCAATTGTAGATTTAGTATTATATTTTAGATTACATGTGTTAATTATACTACACCATCTTCTTCTTTTTTTTTTTTTTTTGTTTTTTTTTTTTTTTTTGTTAATTACATATATTCTCTTTTTGTTACGTTAAAATGAGGTAATAAAAAAATTGGAATTTTGTCATTAAATCAAACTTTACCCTATCACTATACTAAACATGTTTTTTTTTTTTGTTTTATTTCTTAACTAGTGGTGTGCCCCGTGGAATCCACGGACCGAGTTGCTCACATTTTAATACGCATTTTTGTGGGTTGTCAACTGTGTTTGTGCATGTAAATATTATAGTTACTAATAATTATTAATTTCCATCTAAAATTTCAAAATAGTCTCTTAAATGGATAGACATAATATGAGTTCTAGGTGAAAAACATCGAAAATGTTACATATTATGTCGACTGCATATTACATACTATGTACTACACAATCAGACCATTAATGAAATATTGTATGTACCATATTGTAATTATATGATTTCAAATAGTATACACTATAGAAAATGTACCCGCCAATATTACAAATTTTGTTTCACTGTTTAAATTTTTGAGGTAACAATGAGAAAAGAGTAAATTTAATAGTGCAAAAAGAATAGTACATAAAACAACACCTTCAATCTACTTTCAATATGTCTAAGTTAATTTAAAAGAAAATTGAACAAACCAATTAAACCATAAATCATGAAATAGTTCTTCTCTGTTTTTTTTCCCATAGCATAAATGAATAAAATCTTTGTGGAAAAGATTATACCACTATGATCATCCTCATTTTTGTTATTTTGAGATTCATCTTGCGACACGTGTAAAAAAAATATTGTATCTTAAAATTAATTTAGGGGAAAAAAAAATCAAGAATATGAGTAATCCCAAAATTTAAATATAAAATGATGAGAGTTAATGAGTTTATTAATATTGACTTGAAATTTTAAATAAAAAAATGCTTTAATTTTTCCCCTAATAAATAAATCCATCTATTAATTTTATAAAGTAGTAATTATTCAGCTATTTTGGTTCTTCTATGTTAAACGATTATTAGTTAAAATAAGATAACATGAAAAACAACATGGGAATTATGAAAAAAAGCAAGGCACAAGATTTATCTACTACTTAAAAAAAGTTTACCATTATTTTATAGGTTTTGTTTATTTAATGATGACTTTAAAAAAATAAAGATATAAAGTCAAAAAACTAATAAGAATGAGTTACTTGTTTCGTATGTAAATATATCATATTATAAATATCTAATTTTTAGTTACATACAATAAAAGGTATATAAAATATAAATAGTTCTTATTGGGTTTTTGATTCAATGAAAAAAATAATAAGGGTTTTTCTATAAGGTAACCCTGAACTTTTTCAAATTGCACAAGGTAACCCTGCAAATTAAAAAGCATCTTTGGTAACCCTGTACTTAATTAATACCTATTAGCGTGACCCTGAACTTGTATTCCGTCAATTTTTCCGTTAAATAGTTAACGGAAAGTGTTGTGCTGGATTTAATATGTCGAATTTTCTTACTTTTGTTTTAAAATCACCCCCAATGTCGAATTTTCTTACTTAAAAATAGAAATTAAAAACATTATAGTGTATGTCCCTTCCTAGTTACAACCACCAATGTCTAAAATATGTCGACACCTCTTAAGAAATTCTCATTTAAGGGTGTGAATATTCCATTTTTAAGTAGCATATTTCGACGTTGGGAGTGATTTAGAAACAAAAATGTCTTAAAAGGGGTTATGTTATAAAAATAACATATAAGGGAGTTATTAATCTATCAAATGTAAGGATAAGTTATTTATTATGATTTTGTGTTTTTTATGGTTTAATTTACGAAAGCTACCATCTTTTTTGCTTTTCTGGGGTTACTTGCGGACCCATAAGTTTTGATGACTACGTTATGTAAAAATATAAGGTTATTATGTAGAATTTTTTTAAATCACAGGGTTACCATATAAAAAAACACAAAATTAAATCCAGCACAACACTTTCCGTTAACTATTTAACGGAAAAATTGACGGAATACAAGTTCAGGGTCACGCTGATAGATATTAATTAAGTACAGGGTTACCAAAGATGTTTTTTAATTTGCAGGGTTACCTTGTGGGATTTGAAAAAGTTCAGGGTTACCTTATAGAAAAACCCAAATAATAATATACATTAAAAAAAAAATATACATTACAAACATTTTGATTCCCTTTTAAACATCAAATCGATATGTCAAGTTTTAAAAATAATGAACCACGAAACGAAAATAAAAAAATTAAATAATTGAGCTTGTATTCGTTCCTCTTTTTCTAATATAATTAGAATTTTGATCTAATATATTATACCTTGATAATCATCCTCATTATTGTGAATTTTCAGATCATATCCTGCACACATAGAAAAACTTAGTTAATATAAAATAAATAGAAATATAAAGTAATTAATTATAAAAATATGAGAATCCATAATTTGATCGATACATGACTTGTGTGAGTCGTGATTTTGTAACTTTTAAAGCAGTGTATATAGTGCATCGGTTTTATAAAGTAATATCTATGGCTTTTGGTTCTCCTACATCAATAAATTGGTTCATAATAATTAATTCAAATAAATATGGATGTTATGGATTAAAAAATTGAGTAGATGAAAGGTTTGCCTATTTTTTAATTAGTTTTTTTTTTTTTTTTTTTTGATGAAGACTAAAAAACTAAAGATATACAGTTAAAACAAAAAAGAAACTAATTAAATTAAAAATAATGAATTTTTTTACTTGATTGACAAATGACTTTTGAGTTACTCTTAAATAAAATAAAATGAAATTGAAGTAATGTTATATAATATTCCCTCCATCCAAAAATAATTGTCTTCTTTCTATTTTGGGCGGATTTAAGGAGTGATAATGAAAATATTTTTTTTAAATCCTTTGTTAAAAACCTACTATAAATAGAAATGAGACAATTAATTTGGGAAAAATTTTGGTGGAAAGAGGACAATTATTTTGGGATGGAGGGACTACTATGTAGTAGTATGTGTATTAGTCCGTACGATTCTTCTATTGTAATTGATTAGTTGATTAAATGTTAGTCTAAAATTTAATTTTTCTAAATTTTAAAAACCATTAAAAAGATGTATATGTAAGAAAGTTTTAAACTTTGACATATGATTTTTACGACTTAATTTAATTGTGATGAATATATGATCAAAAATTTAAATTATGCATTGCAAATTTAATATGTTAGTCTGTTCTAAATAAATATTTTCGATAAGGATTTGGTGGCGAAAATTAATTGCGAGCGATTGAATATTGGTGATCAATGCTCGTTTTCAATGATGACCCTTTCAAATTCGCAAAAATAATAAAGATGAAGGATTTGGAGGGGCATTTGACCCGAGAGGTCGATGATGACGTGGTGCGCAAGAGATGACGTGGCGAAATAAGGAGGAAAAAAGTGTTTTTTTTAGGGTTTTCCACGAAAACACTTATGGGGGATTTTCTATTAATATATAACTAGTGGCGTGCCCCGTGGAATCCACGGATCGAGTCGCTCACATTTTAATACGTATTTCTTGTGGGTTGTCAATTGTGTTTGTGCATGTAAATATTATAGTCACTAATAATTATTAATTTTCATCTAAAATTTCAAAATAATCTCTTAAATTGATAGACATAATATGAATTCTAGGCTTTAAACATCGAAAATGTCACATATTATGTCGACTGCATGTTACATACTATGTACTACATAATTGGACAATTAATGAAATCATAAATTTTCCGCAAAGGTGCAACTGCGCCTTTGATGCTAAGATGAGCGCAAATCATAACACCAAGAGTTAGAGCTCAAAATTAATGGTTTTTTACTCCTAAGGACAATTATGAAATTGTTTTTGTATTGAAGACATGTTTTATTAAATGAGAAGAAACTAATATTGTGTCCTAAAAATGTGGAGGAATGTTACTACTGTGTCCTTTTTATTGTGATGAGTTGTTCCCAGTTACACATCGTTCCATTTGTAGTTTTTCTTTATTGTTTTCATAATTTGTGAGTTTCCTTCACTTAATTGTTGTTGTGTCTCCTTTGTGGCGCTTTGTTTGTCGTTTCTTATATGTCTTTCTTTCATCGCTTGTGTCGTCCTTTCTTGTCTGGATTTATATTTGTTATTAATTTGTTTATTTAATTGATCATTATTAATGCATTATATATCGATCGGAATGTATCAAGTTTTATATATCATGTTATTACGTTATATGAAATTGCAATGAGGTATGCTTAAAATATAATTTGAAATGCTTTAAGTCTTAATAATCATGTGTTATGTAGATGCTTTATGTGTGTTATGCTGTAATTACACATGTATATAATAATGTTACTCCGTATATTTTACTTGCTATGGGTTTTTATGGCTTAGCGTGTGCGGGATGGAATCGAGTCTTACGGGATATACGTAGGTAGCCCGAGGTTAATTGACGATGAACATCAGGGGATTGATGGCCTTCTTTTGCATTTTGAGAGATGCTAAATTAATAACCATGGATATTTATAACTCTGATTATGTATTTTGAGTTGTAAGACGATTGCGGCTGGTTTTGTAATACAAAGTACGTAATTAATATTTCCACCTAAATTTAATTAGGTCACGTAAATCGGGTTGTTACAATAATAATTAAGAATAAAGATCAAACATATTGCGTGCATTCGAATAGGAGATATAATTTTGTATAGTCACGTATAATGGTGGATACATTTCTTATTTATATAATACTAAAATGATTCCAAAGAAGTTTTCAATAGTTTTTGAGAAATCCATCAAGCACTTTTCACATTTAAAAAAGTATATGTTCATTTTTATACATCAAGCTTAATATGATATTTATATTAAGTAGGTATGTTAGATACTTATTGTATGTTTTTTTTTTCCATATATTTCGAATATGTTTAGATTAATTTATAAAATATAATTTAGAACTTATTTCATAATAATCATCATCAAATTTTGTAATTTTAAGAATAGTCCTGAACACATATAAAATAAATAGTTACTATCAGAATAAATATAAATTCTCGAAACAAAATAAAAACATGAAATTAAGAACGCAAAAGCATTTAAAGATAAATGGATGAGAAATAATGATTTTATTATTTCATGACCTTTGAAATTTTTTAATTCTCACACCAACTAAATTAATGGATCAATTTTATGAATGAATGATTCTTGTAATTTTTTCAATGAATGATTCTTGTATTTTGGTTCTTTTATTTTAACTAATTTGTTAAAATAAATTTTAAAAAATGAAAAATTAAGGGAAAATGTAACACCCCGTGTTTTTATTAATGATAATTAATTATTTTAACTAAATTATTAAATTAAAATTTTTATAATATAACTTTTATTCCTTTGTATTGAAAATGCGACTGAAAAATTTCGTTCGAATAAACATCCTCAAGATGTTTCTAGTTAAACTTTCTTGATTTTATATTAACTTGTATTATATTTTTACTTCTAAAATACCTGTCGAACTAAAACTTTATTTCAATTGGTTTTATTAAACTTAATAAATTCGCGTTTTAAATTTAAAAATTATTATTACTTGAATAAATATAATTTTATTGAAATGTATCTTGCAAATTAACAGACCGTTTGAAAATCTGCGAGACCGTAATAGAATTTGTAACTAATATTTTTATACACAGTTTAATTTGAAAATATAAGTTTAGTGATATAAATAATAAAAATAAAATTATAACTAAATAATTTTTAACATAATATATGTTGTGAAATATTAAAGTTTATAAATAAGAGCGAATGAAACAGAGCAAATCGGAAACTAAAACTACTCACCCTCTTATGTCGACATACACCTCCCCACATACCCTATTTATTTTACTTTATCAGATATTTTCATTTTAGCTTATTGAGTACACTTCACCCTTCTTCTTCCTCATTATATATCCCCTTCTTTTATCAGATTTTTTTTGTTTCATCATCTTCTTCTCCATTCACTTTTTCACTTTAAAATAATAATGTAAAATAGAAACAACACAAAACACATAAAAAAAACAACAATGACACAACATCAACAGCAACAATAACGGAAACGACAACAACAGAGCAACACGACGGCAACAACAACAGCTCTAACCACCGTTCCCGTCACCACCGTACACTCGCCGGAGTTCTCTCCGCCTTGTTCAGCCGACCACCGTGGCCCTTCCCTTTCTTCCCTGCTCTTTTCCTCTTTTCGGTTTCGTTTACGACGCCGGAGTTAAGCCCAGCAACACCACCACCGGAGTTCCTCGTAACTCAGCCCCTCGCCGGAGCCGAAGCCGACAACACCTACGACCACCCATGCCGCCGCCGTGGTCCCCCGGCTCAGCTCGGTTCCCCTGCCTCGCCCTTTTCTCTTCCCTGTTTTCTTCTTCTTTTAACTCGCCGGAAACCACCATGGTTGCCACCGTCGAGCTCACCACCACCATTGTCACCCCTGCTCGCTGCACCTCGATCACCACCGTGAACTCCCTCACCTCTGCCCTTTCCTCTCTCTCTCTCTCTCTGCTCTCGCTGGAGTTTCGTCCGACCACCATGTTCATCACCGTGTTTCCCCTTAATTCTCACTTCAATTTCATTTCAAGGTGAGTTACATTTTAATTCTGTTAATATTTTATGTTCCTTATTATATCGACTTAATCGAGCTCGCTTATAATTCAATTTTCTTCCTCATCCATCATGAACGATCCGTTCCTGTCGATGTTTGAGTTGCTGCCTCGGAGTTGTGACGATGATTCTGTACTTGGAAATCAGTTCTTTTGGGGCTGAATTAATACCTATTTCAATCGGGTTTATTTTGGATGTAACAACCTGATTTTTAGTCGACTTTAATTACTAAGGCGGAAATTAATTAAGTCTTAAACCAGAGTCATTAATTATACATAAACCCAAAATGTTACATCCTCGTTCGAGAGTTGAATAATACAACTCTAAATACGGTAGTTAAAAGAGTAGTGTTATATATTACATATCTCTCGGAAAACAATAAAAGTAAAGCATAAAAGCGTCTCGTGGCCCCATCCAAAATCCAGCTCCTGGTCCACGAACGTCCTGCACAATAAACTATGGGGGGATGCCCGCTGAGCGGACAGTGACTAGCTATGCTCATACTTACCCTCGGTTTCAATTACTTTGGTTTAATATTATCGCTTTATAAACATAACATTATGATAAAAACATAAACATGCTTAATACACATAGCATATAAAGACATATAAGTCATACTAAGCATGCGGTTTAAAGCGATAAATCATATAAGCATGATATTCAATTATGAAGGCAATTAACATATAATAGCATAGCAATAGTATCACAATAATTCAATAGTATTGCAAGGCGACATCGGATCGCAAACAAACATAAAGATTATATCATTCTCATCATACAGACTCGATTCAATTCAGAAAACTTGTGGTCTTTAATTTTCGAAGATGGTACACACTCGTTCTCATTTAATCAAACAACACACAACACATACTGCTTACGAGCCTGACCACTGAGTAGGCCTTTGTACTCTGATCGATTGCATCTCACTTCCATAGTGCAGAGGCTTACTCGACTCGTAAACCACGCCGAATACTATAATACTTGCATCTCATCCTCTAGTGTTCGAAATGATTCGAACTTCAGATACAATCTCGTCAAGTGATCTTTACATGTGGCAAGAACGAATGCAAGTGTCGCGTCCAATAAAGACGAAACACGGCAAGGAGACAGAACCGTAAAGCGCATATGCACATAATGTTACGGTGGCCCTGATAACTTTAGCGAAATAGAGTGAATTAAACCCTAGTCTAGTACATGTACATTAGTATCCACGTTAAGAATGGGCCACGCTATTCGGTGAGCACCTTAACTCCAGATAAAACGACCATTTCCTAAAGCCTGTGGCAAAAACCATGGCATATTCAATTATCTTGT
This sequence comes from Dianthus caryophyllus, assembly GCA_023091065.1. Taxonomy (NCBI): domain Eukaryota; kingdom Viridiplantae; phylum Streptophyta; class Magnoliopsida; order Caryophyllales; family Caryophyllaceae; genus Dianthus; species Dianthus caryophyllus. The sequence continues at coordinate 2,678,417 of JALGRB010000019.1, read as the reverse complement.
CCGGCAATGGCGACCGCGACAAGACTATCTTAAACCCCACTTCACTCACGATTGACGTTCCCTTATCTGAGGCCCAAGCTTGACCTTTTATTTAACTTACTCAAGATTCATTATTTATTTGATATTACATATCACATGTTACTAGACTCTCCTAGTTCCAGCGTCAAACGTTTAAGTATTTGTAGGTTTCATATGATCACATAACACGTTCGTTTATTATTTGAAGTGTTGTTAATTATTAACGTTTTCAGGTTTCTAAATTGAAACGTTTATTAGTATGTCCAATTTTATTTATGTGTTTTTCAAACACTTTAGGTCATTTACTTCTTCATTTTAAATTTTCTATACTTAGTAAAATTTTCAATTATTTTCAGTATTTCACTATTCACTTTTCACTATTCATCGTATTTTACTATTCATCGTATTTACTATTCATTGTATTTACTATTCATCGTATTTACTATTCATTGTATTTACTATTCACCGTATTTTATACGTATTTTTATACTTATACTTATTATTATTTTTTTATACTTAAGGTATTTTAGTATAATACTAATCTTGTTTTTATTTCCTAAGTACAAATTTTTAGTTTCAAAGTCGTTAGGTTCGTTTTGTACTTAGGCGATTTTTGAAAATATTCTAAAGTCTAGTTTTTAAAAATGTTAAGTTCGGTTTGTATTTAGTCATTTATGAAAATATCTAAAAATCTAGTTTCAAAAACGTTAAGTTCATTTTGTATAAAGTGATAATGATTTTCATTTTAAAATATTAGTTTTAAAAATGTTAAGTTCAATTTGTAAAAAGTGATAATGGTATTCATTTTAAATTGAGACTTAGTTAAATTTAGTCGTCTATTAACTAAATTTAGCGATTTTCATTTTAAAAGATAATAGTATCGTGGATGATTCATTTATAGTCCGTAAGTCCAAGATCAACAGTCCAGATAGCAAAGGCAGTAACACACGATTTAGTTCATTTTTATAACGGTTACATAATTTTATCGGTTTATAACATTTCATTTATAACTAAAACGATTTATACAAAAATTCAATTCTAATTACTATTTAACTTTAGTGACTTAGTGATAATTTCATTTTGGTCAAATTTAGTCAACAAAAATTAAAAATGTCGTGTAGAACATATATAATACAAAATTAATTCTATTTCTTTTAATTTCTTAATTCAATTTATTAACTACTAATTAAATTATTTTAACAATTAAACTAAAAAGTGATAAAAACAATTTTTGGCCCAAAATAAGTGAAAATGCCGTGAGCATGTATAGTAGGTTCCAAATTTTCATTTTTTCGATTTTATCGGTTTTTAGCTTAAAGTAATTATACTTTAATTATTCTAATTATACTAAAACGATTTAAACTAAAATGAATTTTACTAAACTTTTATTTATAATTATGAATAGTGTTTTTCAACACTTTAAATTTCTAACTTTTTAATCTAAATGATTTATAATGTTTAAGTTGATTTATAGTATAATACTAACAATATATATAAACAATAACTAAACATAAACACAAAATAATAACAAACATAAATTAAAGCAAGATCAAAATGAGCATAAATGATGAACATAACATGAAGATGATAAGAACACACATGAAGAACTCAAGAACAACTCAAGAACACCATTTTCGATTTTGATAATTTATAATTTGTTTTCCTAATTTAGTTTTTTTTTCATAGGAACATTCATTTTATACTAACTTAACACTACATATAATTTACAAAAATTAAAAGTGAAAATATGTTAAAATAAAAGGGAAATGCCGAGTATATGTTCATGTATGTATATATTTTCATTTTCGATTTTAATCACTTTAAACTCATTTTTAATATTTCACATAATTTTTATATGATAATACTACTATACTAAAACATAACTAAACATAAAAATCATATGAACATAAATTAAAAATGCTCAAAAATGAATTAAACTAAACATGTGAATATTTACTACAATAATCTATTTAACATATTATTTAGTTATTATCATTTTATTATATTTCACATAACCTACTAACACACACAAATCATGTTTAACATATTTTAGCACAAAGATCATACTCATAAAATTATAATAACAAAACAAACTAATTTACTAAAAGAATAATACAAGACATAGTTAGTCACCTTATTTGGTAAGTTATTGATTATCGGGGTCAAGAATATTATCAAGATCCAAAGCTTCACCCTCAAACCCGTCTTCACCTTCAAATAAAACCCGTAAATATTAAGCTCCAAATACCCACTAATTAGCTAAATAAAACTAGAGATTATTAGAATAATATTAAGGTTTTAATTTAGGAGGTTTTTGTAGAAAAAAGGAAGAAAAATAATGAGAGAAAGAGTGATGAATATCTCGGCCCAAATGAAGAAGAAAGTGAGATGGTTTTGCACTTAGAATAAATGAAAATGATGTTATGTAATTAGGTTAAATGAAATGTGTAGTATAAGTTTTGATTTATTAAGAAAATAATGTTTTATTAATATGTAATTAGGGAACCAAAAATTTCAACTAGCTCCTAATAGTCTTCCATTACTATTTGTGCTAGAAAATGTCTAAAGTGTGTTTAAAAATGTTTTTCACGAATTTAGTCAGTTTTAAAAAGTCGGGCGTCAAAAGCGATAAAAGTTAATGTGTGCGCATTTGACGATTTTTCGAAATATTTCTACTTTTGAATTCTAAGACTAAATTATTTATTTCATTATTCAAAAATTTTGAAAAGTGTTAAAGAAGTCGATAAATTTTACAAAACAAAAGTTTAGCAAAAATTGTGATTATGAAGGCTAAAAAGGTTAGGATTTGATTTAGGATTTGAAATTAGAAATTGATAGCTAATTATTGAATTAAATTAACACGGGGTGTTACAAACCTCCCCCCTTAGAAAAGTTTCGTCCCGAAACTTGAATGAAGAATAGGATTTTCACCTGAGGTAAACAGCTCGGGATATTTTTCCTTCATAGAGGCCTCGGTCTCCCAAGTTGCTTGTTCGGTCAATTGACCCTTCCATAGCACCTTCACTAAAGGAACCGTCTTCCGCCTCAGCACTTTGGTTTCTCGTGCTAGAATCTTGACAGGCCTTTCTGAGTATAGCAAGTTAGGCTCAACTGCGATCACGTCCGGGGTAATGATATGGCTTGGGTCACTCCTGTATCTTCTTAGTTGAGAAACGTGGAACACGTTGTGAACCTTGGATAAATTGGGGGGTAGTGCCAGGCGATAAGCTACCTCACCAATTCTTTCAAGTACTTCGTATGGTCCAACGTACTTAGGACTTAGTTTTCCTTTCAAACCGAAACGTCGGACTCCCTTCATGGGTGATACTTTTAAGAACACATGATCGCCGACTTCGAATTCAATAGGGCGGCGATGTTTGTTGGCATACATCTTCTGGCGGTCTTGTGCCGCTTGCAGGCGTTCCCGAATGATTTTTATGTGTTCAATTTGGTCTTGAATGACACGTGGTCGATTCCCACGTTGTCACTAGCATCGTCCCAACAGACTGGGCTACGACACTTCCTCCCGTAGAGGGCTTCAAATGGAGCACAACCCAGACTAGCATGGAAGCTATTGTTGTAGGAGAATTCAATCAAAGGTAGACTCTTCTCCCAATTCTCGTTGAATTCTAGGGCACATGCCCTGAGCATGTCCTCGACTGTCTGGATAGTTCGTTCAGTTTGACCATCAGTCGCAGGGTGAAAAGCGGTGCTCATCTTCAGTTGGCTTCCCAATGATGCTTGGAGCTTGTCCCAAAAATGAGAGGTGAATCTCGGATCTCTATCCGATATAATGTCCAGTGGTACACCATGTAGTCGGATCACCTCCTTCTCATAAGCCTTAGCTAGCTCTTCAAGGCTCCAAGTGTCTTTGATTGGTAGAAAGTGGGCTGATTTGGTCAGGCGGTCCACTATTACCCAAATTGCATTATTTCCTTTATGAGACCTTGGTAAACTTTGTTATAAAATCCATGGAAATGGAGTCCCACTTTCCCAATGGAATGTCCAAAGGTTGTAGTAGTCCCGGGTCGTTGATGTTCAAACTTCACTTTTTGGCGATTAAACACTTTGCAACATACTCTGCAATCTCTGCTTTCATTCTAACCCACCAAAACTTCAGTTTTAAATCTTGGTACATTTTATCAGACCCAGGATGTATGGAGTATCGTGTACTATGTGCCTCGTCGAGGATCTTTCTTTTCAACACAGGTACGTCGGGCACACACCACCTTTCTTTGAATCTCAAACTCCCGTCAGGTTTAATCTCAAACCCTACTCGGTTTCCTGAAGGAATTTCTCTTCTGATTTTCACGAGTTCTTCATCCTCCCATTGTAGAGCTCTAATCTCGTGGTATAACTCCGGCTCTGCGATCATTGCGTTCAATTCAGCATCGTCAGACTGAACCAACTCTAAATTCATTCTTTTGAAGTCCATGACGATACCAGCCGGAATTTCCCAAATGTTGTTGAGGGTATGCGTTGTCTTTCTACTCAGAGCGTCAGCAACGACGTTTGCCTTACCCTCGTGATACAGTAGTTCAATCTTGTAGTCCTTGATCAGTTCTAACCACCGGCGTTGTCTCATGTTGAGTTCCTTTTGTGTGAAAATATATTTCAGGCTCTTGTGGTCCGTGTAGAACTTGATACTGACTCCGTAGAGGTAATGACGCCTTGATTTTCAAAGCAAACACCACGGTAGCTAATTCTAGGTCATGAGTTGGGTAGTTTCGCTCATGAACCTTTAGCTGCCTTGATGCGTAAGCAATGACCTTCCCTTGTTGCATCGACGCATGACCGGACCATTGAGGCGTCACTGTAGACTTCTTACTCGTCTCCATCTGTAGGAAGAGCTAAGACTGGCGCTGGGGTAAGCCTTGTCGTGAGTCCTTGGAAAGCATTCTCGCATTCCTCACTCCATATGAACTTAGATTCCTTACGTAGCAACCGTCATGGGTCGTGCTACTTTGGAGAAGTCTGGAACAAATCTTACGTAGTATCCCGCCAAACCTAGGAAGGCTGCGTATTTGATTATATTTGTGGGAGCCTTCCATTCTTTCACTGCGTCGATCTTTGCAGGATCTACCATCACTCCATCCTTCGAGATGACGTGACCCAGGAATGCTACCTTCTCGAGCCAAAATTCGCACTTGGAGAATTTAGCATACCACTTATATTCCCTTAGTATCCCCAAAATGATACGGAGGTGTCCCTCGTGTTCTGCCTCAGTTTTGGAATAAATAAGGATGTCGTCAATGAATACTACCACGCATATGTCCAAGTATTCGTGGAAGGTCCTGTTCATTTGATCCATGAACACTGCTGGTGCATTTGTCAAACCGAAAGGCATAACTTTAAATTCGTGGTGACCATATCTGCTTCTGAAAGCAGTCTTCTGGATGTCCTGTTCTCTTACCGCAATCTGATGATAACCTGACCTCAGGTCGATTTTAGAAAACACTCCCGCACCTTTTAATTGATCAAAGAGATCGTCGATTCTGGGCAAAGGGTAGCGGTTTTTAATGGTCACCTTGTTCAATTCCCTGTAGTCGATGCAGAGTCTCATACTGCCATCTTTCTTCTTCACAAAGAGGACCGGTGCTCCCCAAGGTGAGACACTCGGTCTTATGAAACCCTTCTCAATCATCTCCTCAAGTTGTTTCTTCAACTCCTGTAGTTCTACCGGTGCCATCCTATAGGGTGCCTTTGAGATTGGGGCCGTGCCTGGCACAAGGTCGATAGAGAATTCCACGTCACGTGCAGGTGGTAAGCCTGGTAAATCGTCTGGGAAGACGTCAGGAAATTCCCGTACTACGTGAATAGCTCCAATGTTCACGCTTTCCTTGACCTCGTTGACGCTGCATAGGTACACTTGGTGTCCTTTTCTTTCTAGCCGCTGTAGTTGTAACATGGAGATGATTTTCGCCCCCTTAATTGGCGAAGTCTTACGATACGTGACTCTAGTCCCCGTAGGATGCTTCAAGCGAATTCCGATCTTGGCACTCGAACAACGCATGATACTTAGTCAACCAATCGATCCCCAGAATGACGTCGAACTCCGGCATGTCAAAAAGAATAAGGTCGGAAGGGAAGATTGTTTTATGGATTGTGATTGGAGTTTCTTTGAATATTTTGGAACATTTGAAAATTTTTCCGTTTGGTAAAGAAATATTTGCGTTGATTGATTCGGATTTTGTGAGATTAGCCTTTGAAACAAATTTAGAAGATACAAAGGACAATGATGCCCCGGTGTCAAATAAAACGGCGGCGTTCACGAGTTTATAGGAAAAATACGGTGATGGCGTGCGCCTCAGGTGACTCTTCTGCCACGGCCACTGTGAGTACATAAACTCGACCCTGTACCCCAACAGATTGTGGTACCCCCGCATCAGGTGCTGTGTTCTGGTTGTTGGGGCATACATACGACTTATGCCCTACCATTTTGCATTTGAAGCGGTGATTGGCGGACCATTGCACCGCTTCCCTCATGTAGAGCCTTGCGGCATATACGACAATTCTGGTCACGGCCCTTGGTTGAGGAGCCCTTCACGCAACCATGGCTCTCTCGTTGTTCCCAGCAGAACCCCTGTTTTGGAACGCAGGCCTCCGAAAATTTGGCCTCTGTTTGAATCGGGCGTTGGTAGTTCGACTACGGATGAAGCTTCGGCGTGATCTGGAAGGCACAAACACCTTCTTCTTCTTTTCACCTTTTCTAACTCTAGAGAAGCCCATAGGCTACATGCGCATTCATACGGCTGCAAAGCGGTATTGTAGGTGTTGGTACTCATGTGGAGTACGCATAGTGTTGGACATATTGCGCAGATACCTGCGGGTCATGGCCACTTTCGTTGGGAGCGATCGCGACCCCAAATTTGGCGGTGTTGAAACTTTGCGGTGTATTCTTGGAGTGTCATGTCTCCCATCTTAAGAGCTATGAACTCCTCTTCCTTCCGACAACCGAGCTCATACCCAAGTATTTCTCTTTGATCTTTCTTTGTGAACTCGTACCACGTGAATGTAGTGTCGAGGTTCATTAGTCACGACCACGTTCCACCGATCATTAGCCTCGGCGCCAGGTAAAAAGCGGCTATGTTGACCCTATCTTACGGAGGCGTCCTTGTCGAGATCCATGAGTTTCTTCATTTCCTCCGGCCCGATTCGTGAGATCGATAGGGTCGATAGAACCCGAGTACTCTTGTGGGCGATGGCGGGAAACACGATCAAGCAGCGCTTGGATGATGTTGGCGGTTTGCGTTGTCAGTGGCTATTTACGCCAAAGCGGATCAAAGATTCTTACGCCAGGAGGTGTCTTTCCTCGTCTGTCATTGGAGGTGCGGCCATTACGAAAGAATTAAGGCGTGAAGGAATTTATTAGTATTGCGAGAGGTTAGAAGACATGCTTGTCATTGATAGCTTTACTTGAAAGTAAATGCAATAACGGCGATTATGCGAGGTAAGCACAGTTAGGTATTTTATTTCATTGAGATGTAATTTTTGGTTACATCGGTTTTAGGATTTTAAAATGTATCTAGTACATTTTCTTAGGAAGGATATGAAAGTAGGAGAGAGGAGAATGTATTTTTGTGGAATTGGTTCTGAATTTAACAGATGTCTTCACTCCGTGCCGTCTGGTACTCCTTTGGCGCTTGATCCTCGGGAGTTGAATTATTATTTAAATTTTATATCAGAGGATAGTTGTTAGTTTAGTCGATCACTTGAAAGAAGTAGCAAGCATACAGCGAGTTAGTGTATTTTATTTTGAGGGAAGTAGTTTGTTATATTTAAAAATCCTAAGTCTATGGTTAGTCCTTAAGATTTCTACCCATCCTCACACTTTAAAGCGATTTCAAGTTTATTATTTAAGTGATCTAATAAAGAAAAATCTAATTTATTATTTGGTCCTATTAGTCTATGCACGACATACAATATGAATATGCGGCCCAGTGTCTCTCGTTAGGTAAGCATAAATCGCATTAGGCCATTTATATTACGGTCACGAGTCGACTACGATACCAATCAGAATAACTGATTTTTAGTCGACTTTAATTACTAAGGCGGAAATTAATTAAGTCTTAAACCAGAGTCATTAATTATACATAAACCCAAAATGTTACATCCTCGTTCGAGAGTTGAATAATACAACTCTAAATACGGTAGTTAAAAGAGTAGTGTTATATATTACATATCTCTCGGAAAACAATAAAAGTAAAGCATAAAAGCGTCTCGTGGCCCCATCCAAAATACAGCTCCTGGTCCACGAACGTCCTGCACAATAAACTATGGGGGGATGCCCGCTGAGCGGACAGTGACTAGCTATGCTCATACTTACCCTCGGTTTCAATTACTTTGGTTTAATATTATCGCTTTATAAACATAACATTATGATAAAAACATAAACATGCTTAATACACATAGCATATAAAGACATATAAGTCATACTAAGCATGCGGTTTAAAGCGATAAATCATATAAGCATGATATTCAATTATGAAGGCAATTAACATATAATAGCATAGCAATAGTATCACTATAATTCAATAGTATTGCAAGGCGACATCGGATCGCAAACAAACATAAAGATTATATCATTCTCATCACTACTGGACTTCGATTCAATTGAGAAAACTTGTGGTCTTTAATTTTGAAGATGGTACACACTCGTTCTCATTTAATCAAACAACACACAACACATCACGCTACGAGCACGACCACTTTGAGTAGGCCTTTGTACTCTGATCGATTGCATCTCACTTCCATAGTGCAGAGGCTTACTCGACTCGTAAACCACGCCGAATACTATAATACTTGCATCTCATCCTCTAGTGTTCGAAATGATTCGAACTTGAGATACAATCTCGTCAAGTGATCTTTACATGTGGCAAGAACGAATGCAAGTGTCGCGTCCAATAAAGGCGAAACACGGCAAGGAGAGCGAGGCAGTAAAGCGCATATGCACATAATGTTCACGGTGGCCCGATAACTTTAGCGAAATAGAGTGAATTAAACCTAGTCTAGTACATGTACATTAGTATCACGTTAAGAATGGGCCACGCTATTCGTAGAAAGCACCTTAACTCCAGGATAAAACGACCATTTCCTAAAGCTGTGGCAAAAACCATGGCATATTCAATTATCTTGTCCCAAGAATGGCGACCGCGACAAGACTATCTTAAACCCCACTTCACTCACGATTGACGTTCCCTTATCTGAGGCCCAAGCTTGACCTTTTATTTAACTTACTCAAGATTCATTATTTATTTGATATTACATATCACATGTTACTAGACTCTCCTAGTTCCAGCGTCAAACGTTTAAGTATTTGTAGGTTTCATATGATCACATAACACGTTCGTTTATTATTTGAAGTGTTGTTAATTATTAACGTTTTCAGGCTTCTAAATTGAAACGTTTATTAGTATGTCCAATTTTATTTATGTGTTTTTCAAACACTTTAGGTCATTTAGGCCCTGTTCTTTTCAGCTTAATTTCAGCTCTTATAAGTTCAGCTCAGCTCCTATAAGTTCAGCTCAGCTCCTATAAGCTCAGCTCAGCTTTTTCAGCTCCTATAAGTTCAAATTTCAAACACATAAGTTCAAATTTCACTCCTATAAGTTCAAATTTCACTCTATAAGTTCAAATTCTATAAGTTCAAATTCCTATAAATTCTATTATGTTTTATTTTTATATAACTACTATTATTGCATAATAATAATAATAATAATAATAATAATAATAATAATAATAATAATAATAATAATAATAATAATAATAATAATAAATATAGTATATTAAAATATTTAACCGAGCAAAATCGATTAATATTAATATTAATTATTAAATTATTTCTATTATTATTATTATTATTATTTTTATTATAATTATTATTATTATTATTATTATTATTATTATTATTATTATTATTATTATTCAATAAGTTTTAAATTCTAATAAATTTAACTCCAATAAGTTTCACTCTATAAATTCAAATTCTATAAGTTCACTCTATAAATTCAGCTCCTATAAGTTCAAATTTCATTTCTTATAAGTTCAAATTTCAGCTCTATAAGTTGGCTCAAACTCTTATAAGTTCATTTCAGCTCCTATAAGTTCAAATTTCAGCTCCTATAAGTTAGGCTCTATAAGTTCAAATTCTATAGTTCTAAAAGAAGGGCCTTACTTCTTCATTTTAAATTTTCTATACTTAGTAAAATTTTCAATTATTTTCAGTATTTCACTATTCACTTTTCACTATTCATCGTATTTTACTATTCGTCGTATTTACTATTCATTGTATTTACTATTCATCGTATTTACTATTCATTGTATTTACTATTCACCGTATTTTATACGTATTTTTATACTTATACTTATTATTATTTTTTTATACTTAAGGTATTTTAGTATAATACTAATCTTGTTTTTATTTCCTAAGTACAAATTTTTAGTTTCAAAGTCGTTAGGTTCGTTTTGTACTTAGGCGATTTTTGAAAATATTCTAAAGTCTAGTTTTTAAAAATGTTAAGTTCGGTTTGTATTTAGTCATTTATGAAAATATCTAAAAATCTAGTTTCAAAACGTTAAGTTCATTTTGTATAAAGTGATAATGATTTTCATTTTAAAATATTAGTTTTAAAAATGTTAAGTTCAATTTGTAAAAGTGATAATGCTATTCATTTTAAATTGAGACTTAGTTACACTTAGTCGCCTATTAACTAAATTTAGCGATTTTCATTTTAAAAGATAATAGTATCGTGGATGATTCATTTATAGTCCGTAAGTCCAAGATCAATGATCCAGGATAGCAAAGGCAAGAATATTACGATTTAGTTCATTTTTATAACTTGATTTACATAATTTTATCGGTTTATAACATTTCATTTATAACTAAAACGATTTATACAAAAATTCAATTCTAATTACTATTTAACTTTAGTGACTTAGTGATAATTTCATTTTGGTCAAATTTAGTCAACAAAAATTAAAAATGTCGTGTAGAACATATATAATACAAAATTAATTCTATTTCTTTTAATTTCTTAATTCAATTTATTAACTACTAATTAAATTATTTTAACAATTAAACTAAAAAGTGATAAAAACAATTTTTGGCCCAAAATAAGTGAAAATGCCGTGAGCATGTATAGTAGGTTCCAAATTTTCATTTTTTCGATTTTATCGGTTTTTAGCTTAAAGTAATTATACTTTAATTATTCTAATTATACTAAAGCGATGTAAACTAAAATGAATTTTACTAAACTTTTATTTATAATTATGAATAGTGTTTTTCAACACTTTAAATTTCTAACTTTTTAATCTAAATGATTTATAATGTTTAAGTTGATTTATAGTATAATACTAACAATATATATAAACAATAACTAAACATAAACACAAAATAATAACAAACATAAATTAAAGCAAGATCAAAATGAGCATAAATGATGAACATAACATGAAGATGATAAGAACACACATGAAGAACTCAAGAACAACTCAAGAACACCATTTTCGATTTTGATAATTTATAATTTGTTTTCCTAATTTAGTTTTTTTTTCATAGGAACATTCATTTTATACTAACTTAACACTACATATAATTTACAAAAATTAAAAGTGAAAATATGTTAAAATAAAGGAAATGCAGTATATGTTCATGTATGTATATATTTTCATTTTCGATTTTAATCACTTTAAACTCATTTTAATATTTCACATAATTTTTATATGATAATACTACTATACTAAAACATAACTAAACATAAAAATCATATGAACATAAATTAAAAATGCTCAAAATGAATTAAACTAAACATGTGAATATTTACTACAATAATCTATTTAACATATTATTTAGTTATTATCATTTTATTATATTTCACATAACCTACTAACACACACAAATCATGTTTAACATATTTTAGCACAAAGATCATACTCATAAAATTATAATAACAAAACAAACTAATTTACTAAAAGAATAATATAAGACATAGTTAGTCACCTTATTTGGTAAGTTATTGATTATCGGGTCAAGAATATTATCAAGATCCAAAGCTTCACCCTCAAACCCGTCTTCACCTTCAAATAAAACCCAGTAAAAATTAAGCTCCAAATACCCACTAATTAGCTAAATAAAACTAGAGATTATTAGAATAATATTAAGGTTTTAATTTAGGAGGTTTTTGTAGAAAAAAGGAAGAAAAATAATGAGAGAAAGAGTGATGAATATCTCGGCCCAAATGAAGAAGAAAGTGAGATGGTTTTGCACTTAGAATAAATGAAAATGATGTTATGTAATTAGGTTAAATGAAATGTGTAGTATAAGTTTTGATTTATTAAGAAAATAATGTTTTATTAATATGTAATTAGGGAACCAAAAATTTCAACTAGCTCCTAATAGTCTTCCATTACTATTTGTGCTAGAAAATGTCTAAAGTGTGTTTAAAAATGTTTTTCACGAATTTAGTCAGTTTTAAAAAGTCGGGCGTCAAAAGCGATAAAAGTTAATGTGTGCGCATTTGACGATTTTTCGAAATATTTCTACTTTTGAATTCTAAGACTAAATTATTTATTTCATTATTCAAAATTTTTGAAAAGTGTTAAAGAAGTCGATAAATTTTACAAAACAAAAGTTTAGCAAAAATTGTGATTATGAAGGCTAAAAAGGTTAGGATTTGATTTAGGATTTGAAATTAGAAATTGATAGCTAATTATTGAATTAAATTAACACGGGGTGTTACATTGGAGGCCTCTGTTCGTGAGCCAAATTAGGTGACTCGATTCTTCCTCAAAATCTCTAACATTAACGTTTTGGTTTTATTTTAATTAATTTGTGATTCAAAGTGAGCTAGTTATGCATTAGACACGTATGATTCCCGTTTCAGTTTAATTTGATAACTTTGTATGATTAACTATAGTATGAAATTGGGTGTTAAGTTTAGTTATTATATGTTATTGAATTGAATTGTGAAATATGATATTTGTATGATTTTATGATATATGTTTTAAGTGAAAAATGTGTTGTTAAATTATTGTTGATTTTATATGAAATTTTATCATGTTGAAATTATATGTTATGTGTAAAGTATTGACCATGTTAATTATAATTATCACAAGTATAAAATGTGACTAAAATATTATTAAATTAACTTAAGTAAATAAATTAAATTTAAATAAAATAATTATGGTAATAAAATATTTATCGTCACTAAAAAGTACAAGTCAAAATATAACTAATAATGAAGAATTTAATTTGAAGAGTATTAAGTTTAAATTAGGGTTAAATCAATTTTGAAGTAAAGCTCATTTTAATATAAATTAAAAGTTACTCATATTAAATTTTCTAAAATAAATAGTTATATAAAGAGTCATATATCACATTTAATAAGACGATTACTTTATTTAAAACTCTAAAGTTGATAATGAACTTAAAATATACTAAATAAGTATTTAGTTAAAATAATATAATAAAATAAAGAACTTGAAATTTATAATAATCCAAAGTAAAACTATTACCAAATAAAGCTAAAAATTAGTATCACTAACAAGATTTTTAAAAATAAAATAAAGTTAGACGAAGTCTTTTAATTAAAAAGTAATTTAAGAACTAACGTCACAAATATAAATTAGGACAAAAATAAAGTGTCAAAAATTTACTAAGTATGAAAATATAAGGGCCAAAAAGATTATCGAACCATATAAATAATTTAGTAAGTATAACATCTTATATGAAAATATTAACTTAAAGCAAAACTCGTAAAATTAAACAATATCTTTAAAAATAAGAATTGATCTTAAAGTCGACAACTCACTAAATCGATGTAAGTCGTATAATAAAAATTAAACATATTAAACGTAAGACATTATAAAAAGACACAAATGATTCATAAAAATAATGTAGAAAAGATTCTAAGTTATAAAAACTTAAATAAGATTCTACGATCAAATTATCTTTTTACCTAAATCGAATAAGTAAAGAAAAATTATAATATGAAGTCGTAATAAGAAATTAAACCACCTAAAAGAAATTTAACTAAATGTCACTTAATTATATTTGATCAAGAATACAAAAATCTGTCGATTATCGTTTAAGTAATATTTTTACAACTTAAGCTAAATTGTATAACTACTAAATCACTAAGCACTTTACGATTTAAATAAAAGGAAGAAATAAATGTGAGTTACAATGAAATTCAATTATTTATAACACTAATCACTAATCTATTTAAATTACTTAAAATTTAAAACGGAACTAAATCACTTAACTTAATTAAATAAAATACTTACACTTGAATAAAATAAATTAGTTACTTAAACCTATTTAAGTTATTCGAAATAAAGAATTTTAAAGTAAACTAAGTAACGAGAATTAATATTTAAAAGAAATTGATGAATACTAAAATAATGAATAGTGAAAATATTTAAAGTATACGAACGGACTCAAAAAAAAAATTTAAGTTTTCTATGTGCTTCCGTTTACCTGAAGAACTGCTAGAATTGAATTTTCATTATACAAAGTTTGACGATATTATATTAGTAAGAATTGTAACCTGTGTTATGAATAATAAAAGAAGTAATGAATTAATTGTTGAACACTTGATGTTACTGTTTTCCTCACATGTATTGAATAATACGCACCTCTCATTTGAATTGCCCTTTCGATGACTTCACTTTGACCGTCCGCTCTAACTTGGGAACCCTTAGACTCTCTGCGGTTGTTTGGGTTGAATCCGATAATGAGCGAGTTGTTCCTCATACTCGATATTCCTTCGACAATTTAGGATTTGAGTTCAAAGGCACGGCCCGACATGAGATTAAACCCTTCGATTATAACGTTGTATGATTAGTACTGATTATGCGCCGTATGTTGCGACTCTTGAATTCGAAGTTAATGAAGTAGCCGTCTATGGGGACTTTGGCTCCCTCCCAGAGTTGCTAAAGGCGATCTAATAATTTTTAAAATTATTATTTCGGTGCGGGATATACAACCTCAGGGATGGGGCATGATTGATATCTCCGTGAGCCCATACTACGGTAATTGGAAACTCCAGCCCCACCCGGGGTACCCGCCTAAGGTGATAGTCGTATTATTGGGTGACTACTTACTCGAAGGGCGAGTATGATACGAACCCATTTATAGTGGTGTATGCATACATTAGACTCGGGATTTGGCTGTCCTTATCACTTTAGGTATCTCTAGCACATCGGGACACGCCCGCTTTGTCGGCCCCCGATCGCTTCAAGCGGACGTCTAGTATGTCAGCCATGTCCAAGTTATGTTGGCCCTGTCTACTATAGCGCGATTTACGTCTGCATGCTTCCGCCTCGCTAACGAACATTCATTTGTTAACGTATGATAGATTATCCATTTTGCGTTGGATATTAGGTAGTCCGCTACTTAGTGTTTGATCTGATCTACGAGCTTGAGTAACTAGTGCACTTTGATAGGAAATTATATGGGTAATTTACTATGAGAGTACACGAGCCGCTCTATAGTCAAGACTCGTGAGTTTTGTTGAATAATTGATAAATTGCTATGAAAAGGGTCGACTATCCCTCGTGCTACGTGAGATATTGCATGATTGTTCACGACTATGTGTTTATGGAATTGATTACGACTTATGCATATATCTTGATTGCTATGATTTACGTTTTATATACATACTACGATGTTATATGAATTGAGTTGGTATTTACGTCTATATATCGTGTTCTATAAATTGAAATGTTTTAAGTTTTGTTTATCATGTTGTATGAGATTTAAATATCTATATGTGAGAACTGATATTATATGCTAATTGTCCAATTTTATTGAAATAAGGTGTTGCTGGAGTTATACGCGTGTAGTGCTGCCAAGTTACTTTTAATCATAGATTAAATAAAACCAACACTTTGGTTTAGAGGTTGTTGGTTAGAACAGTCACTTCCCGCCTCTGAGCGGGAGATCCTCCTATTTTCTGTTTTTGTCTCCGTTGCAGGCAATTCTCGAGACTCAGGATTATCGGGACGATTAGGATGTTTCGTTTGTTTTCTTTGAGAGATTGTAATATATATTTGTATCCTATGCCATTTGAGTGTAATTTTATTTAACATCCGGCATGTATTAGACTTAATTAATTTTCCGCCTTAGTTTAATTAAGTCACGAAAAACCGGGTTGTTACAGAAAAAATGAATTATTATTAGATGATGACTTTAAAATCATTCTAGTTATAAGAAAGTTAAGTAAATAAAAAATAATGACAATATATTTTTATGTTTCCAGTGTAAGGTTATGATATTGTAAAATATATAATTTTAAAACAATTACTATAAAAATCACATTAAAAAATTATGATTTCTCATAGTTTTTGACTGTGTAGAAATAATAATTTAAATGAATATATTTATCTTATTCATCTCCTTTCATACTATTAAGCCTTGATAAAAAAAAAAAAAATACATCACAATTCTTTTTTTATACTCTTTTTAAACATCTTCTTGATAAATTTAAAGTTAATAAATAAAGTCAAAGATTACAGAAACAAATATCAAATAATCCGCATTGGCTTTATCCCTTCATTAAAAAATAATTAACCAAAAATTAGCAACACATCGATTACCTTGGTAATTATGAATTTTTTTTATTCGATTTGTTCCTAAAAAGATAAAAATTAGTTAACATTGTACTATAAAATAACATTAGAGGAAAAAAAGAATCAAAGGCACAAAATCAAAAGCAAAATATATCTAAATTTACAAATTTTAAACATTATTAAAATATTTGATGCATGACTTTTAATATTCTGAAAACTATAAAATAATAAATTTGATCCACCTTGTATTTATCCCCTCATTAAAAATAATTATCAAAATTTTCCTCAAAAATAAAATAAGGTTAATTAATAGAATAATCAACACATAGATTATACCTTGTAATTATTATGAGCTTTGTTATTCTCCGACTCATTCCTGCAAATATAAAAAATAGTCAACATTGTACTATTAAATATAAATAAATATGTAAATATTTAAATATTTATATCTTATATCTTATATCTATATTACATATTAAAATCAAAGCTACAAAGTCAAAATTAAAATGTGTCTAAATATAAATTTATAAAAATTATTGAAATAATTTTACAATGACTTTGAAAGTTTTGGAATTTTTAAAATAATAGAATTGATACATGATTTTATAATGTAATAACATATGTCTTTTGGTTTTCTTTATATTAATTAGTTGACACAAAATCATTAATTCAAAAAAAAAAAAAATTAATGCAATGAGAAATAAAAGACGATGTAGTTGAAAAGTTTGATTCTTTGTTTACAATTATTAAATTTTTTGTGTTATTAAATTTGCTTGATGAATATTTTTTAGTTTCAATTGTATTGTTTCAACTTTGCATTTTATTTTAGTAAGTACATACCAATTGAGTAGTCTATTTTTTGGTTTAATTTGTTTGTCGGACACTCTAATGTTGTACGACGTGAACGGTAAAAATGAAAGCCGGAGAAGAAAAACAGCCATGTTGAGATGAATGTTGTTTAACACGGACAATTGAATGCGAGCAAATGAATGATGGACTTCAATTATGGTATTTAATTATGGTCTTTTCGTATACTCAAAATTTGAAAGGAAAAGGAAGCTGGAAAAACAATGAGAAGACGATTACGTAGAGAATTTGACCCGGAAAGTCAATGTGGACGTGGGCCCCAATAGATGACGTGGCGGAATAAGGGTTAAAAAGTGTATGTTTTTGAGGGTTTTCCATGAAAATACTTATAGAGATTCTCTTTTAATATATAATATAGATATAGATATAGATATAGATATAGATAGATATAGATATAGATATAGATATAGATATAGATATAGATATAGAGATATAGATATAGATATAGATATAGATGATTCCAAAGAAGTTTTCAATAGTTTTTGAGAAATTCATCGAGCACTTTTCACATTTAAAAATGTATATGTTCATTTTTATACATCAAGCTTAATATGATATTTATATTAAGTAGGTATGTTAGATTACTTATTGTATGTTTTTTTATTTCATATATTTCGTATAAGTTTAGATTAATTTATAAAATATAATTTAGAACTTATTTCATAATAATCATCATCAAATTTTGTAATTTTGAGAATAGTCCTAAACACATATAAAATAAATAGTTACTATCAGAATAAATATAAATTCTCGAAACAAAATAAAAACATGAAATTAAGAACGCAAAAGCATTTAAAGATAAATGGATGAGAAATAATGATTTTATTATTTCACGACCTTTGAAATTTTTTAATTCTCACACCAACTAAATTAATGCATCAATTTTATGAATGAATGATTCTTGTAATTTTCTCAATGAATGATTCTTGTAATTTTTTGAATGAATGATTCTTGTATTTTGGTTCTTTTATTTTAATTAATTTGTTAAAATAAATTTTAAAAAATGAAAAATTAAGGGGAAAAATGAATTATTATTAGATGATGACTTTAAAATCATTTTAGTTATAAGAAAGTTAAGTAAATAAAAAATAATGACAATATATTTTTTTTGTTTCCAGTGTAAGGTTATGATATCGTAACATATATAATTTTAAAACAATTACTATAAAAATCACATTAAAAAATTATAATTTCTCATAGTTTTTGACTGTGTAGAAATAACAATTTAAATGAATATATTTATCTTATTCATCTCCTTTCATACTATTAAGCCTTGATAAAAAAAAAAAAAAATACATCACAATTATTTTTTTATACTCTTCTTAGACATCTTCTTGATAAATTTAAAGTTAATAAATAAAGTCAAAGATTACTAAAACAAATATCAAATAATCCGCATTGGCTTTATCCCTTCATTCAAAAATAATTAACCAAAAATTAGCAACATATCGATTATACCTTGGTAATTGTGGATTTTTTTTTATTCGATTTGTTCCTGAAAAGATAAAAATTAGTTAACATTGTACTATAAAATAACATTAGAGGAAAAAAAGAATCAAAGTCACAAAATCAAAAGCAAAATATATCTAAATTTACAAATTTTAAAAATTATTAAAATATTTGATGCATGACTTTTAATATTCTGAAAACTATAAAATAATAAATTTGATCCACCTTGTATTTATCCCCTCATTAAAAATAATTATCAAAATTTTCCTCAAAAATAAAATAAGGTTAATTAATAGAATAATCAACACATAGATTATACCTTGTAATCATTATGAGCTTTGTTATTCTCCAACTCATTCCTGCAAATATAAAAAATAGTCAACATTATACTATAAAATAATAATAAATATGTAAATATTTACATATCTATATCTTATATCTATATTACATATTAAAATCAAAGCTACAAAGTCAAAAGTAAAATGTGTCTAAATATAAATTTATAAAAATTATTGAAATAATTTTACCATGACTTTGAAAGTTTTGGAATTTTAAAAATAATAGAATTGATGCATGATTTTATAATGTAATAACTTATGTCTTTTGGTTTTCTTTATATTAATTAGTTGACACAAAATAATTAATTCAAAAAAAATAATAATAATGGAATGAGAAATAAAAGACGATGTAGTTGAAAAGTTTGATTCTTTGTTTACAATTATTAAACTTTTTGTGTTATTACATCTACTTGATGAATATTTTTTAGTTTCAATTGTATTGTTTCAACTTTGTATTTTATTTTAGTAAGTACATACCAATTGAGTAGCCTATTTTTTGGTTTAATTTGTTTGTCGGACACTCTAATGTTGTACGACGTGAACGGTGAAAATGAAAGCCGGAGAAGAAAAACATCCATGTTGAGATGAATGTTGTTTAACACGGACAATTGAATGCGAGCAAATGAATGACGGACTTCAATTATGGTATTTAATTATGGTCTTTTCGTATACTCAAAATTTGATAGGAAAAGGAAGCTGAAAAAACAATGAGAAGACGATTAGGTAGAGAATTTGACCCGGAAAGTCAATGCGGACGTGGGCCCCAATAGATGACGTGGCGAAATAAGGGGAAAAAAGTGTATGTTTTTGAGGGTTTTCCATGAAAACACTTATGGGGATTCTCTTTTAATATATAATATAGATATAGATATAGATATAGATAGATATAGATTAGCAGATGTTCTTATATAAAATTGAGATTAACAATCAAATTAAAACTTAATACTATTAAACTAACTAAAAGATTGCGCATTAAGCATTACAAATATTATTATACAACCATATCTAATAACTTGATTTAAAAATAAGATAATCGATAGATATTGTACATCACTTTTACCTTTCATGTTACATATTCTTACCTTTCATGTTACATATTCATTAGTTTTTCTATTGGGTTATAATCAAGTTTGTTCAATAAAAAACTTCAAATCTTGAACGTAAAATATAAATCTACAACATACAAAGAAAAAAAATCAGCAATAATTTAATCAATAGTAATTAAGAAATAAAAATATTCAAAATTTAAGCACTCTTATCAAATACACTGTAAAAAATAAATTTAACACAAATTGTAATCATAATTAAAACATAATAAAGTAAAACTATTTAACACACTCCGTAGTACGTACCTAATAAGAATGTAGTTGTAAAACTGGTGAGCCTACACGCAATTGAAAATTGATTGGCGAGGCTTATTTACACGAAAAGATTGAGCGGTGACTCTTATACACAAGTAAAAGTTGACAGGAGAGTCCTTTACGCAGCAAAACAGTTGTCCGGCAGGCCCTATATAGGAATGGAAAACTGACTATCGAGTCCAATGCGCACTGAAAATTGATTGGCGAGTCCTATACGCACTAAAAAAATTGACTAGAATCTCCTTTACGCAATCTAAAATTGACTTGCGAGTTTTATACGCAAGAAAGAAAAAGAAAAATGATGATGAAGACAATAATGATGAAGATTTTCATTTATTGTTATCTATTGTATTTCTCCGATTGTAAACTTTATAGTAGTACTGTCCTTCTAATCACGGCAAGTGTAACACCCCGTGTTTTTATTAATACTAATTAATTATTTTAACTAAATTGTAAAATTTAAAATGTATATAATTTAAATTTTATTCCTTTGTTTAGAAAACGCGGCCCAAAAATTTCGATAAAAACAAACCTTGTCAATTTTTATTTAGACTAAAACTAAACAATTTGCTATAAATTTATATTATAGGTTTACGTTTAAAATACTTGTCAAATTAAAACTTTAGTTCAATTGCTTTTATTAAAATTAATAAATTTGCATTGTACTTTAAAAACTACTATTACTTGAATATAATATAATTTTATCGAAATGTATCTTGCAAATTAGCAGACCGTTTGAAAACCTGTGAGACCGTAATAGAATTTGTAACTAATATTTTTATACACCATTTAATTTTAAAATATAAGTTTTACGATATGAAAAATAAAAATAGAATTTCAACGAAGTACTGTAACAACCTGGTTTTTCGTGACTTTAATTAAACTAAGGCGGAAAATTAATTAAGTCTATATATTACAAAACCAGCTGTTAATCGTAATAAAACTCTAAATACATAGTACGAGTTTAGAATAACAGAGTATAAATTCGATTACATCCTCTCAAGCGTACAAAATAAAGAAGGTAAATTCTCCCCAGTATTCAATAGCGTTGGTCTCGGGGTACCTGCATTAAACTCTCATCATTTTCCCGCACACTCTTTCGACACATGCAATTCTAAAGCAATATGCATTATAAATAATGAATAATAAATAAGTAAAAACAATTAGCAAGTAAACAGGTAAAACACATAAAGAGATCAAATGATTCAGACATGAGTATAAATCCAATCACAAATCATACAACACTCTCAAATAATCATTCTCAACAAGTCGTAATCCAACACTCATAAAATCCAACCATCGTATAATAATCAATCAAACAAGACAAGGAAATACATTCAACATGTGATAACAAATGAATCTTCGTTAGTAAGGCGGAAGCATGCAGACATAATCCGCGCGATAGCCATCAGGGCCAACATAACTTGGACGTGACTGACAAGCTAAAGATATCTAAGGTAGTAAGGACGGCCATATCCCTTGTCTAATGTATGCATACACCACTATAGATAGGATCGTAGCATACTCGCTATTCAAATATGCATTCACCTAATAATTCGACTACCACTGTGAGACGGTACCCCAGGTTGGCTGGATTTTCCAATTACTGCAGTAGTATGGGCTCACGGAGATATCAATGATGCCCCATCCCCAGGTTGTATATCCCGCACCGAAATAATACTCTAGAAAAATATTAGATCGCCTTTAGCAACACAGGGAGGGAGCTAAAGTCCCCATAGACGGCTACCTCGTTAACTTCGAATTTCAAGAGTCGCAACATGGCGAACAATCCAAGTATTTTATTCAGGTAATTCAATTCTCTTTCTCAATTTCTTATTCCCCATTTAATCGTAACAAGAATTATTTCTAAAGCATAAATGTATCGTCAAACTTTATATAATGAAATTTTAGTTTCTAACAGTTCTTCAGATAACAGAATACAAAGAAAAGCTTAAATAATTATTTTGAGTCTGTTTATAAAATTTAAATATTTTTCACTATTCATTATTTTACTATTCACCGTATTTACTATTCACCGTATTTACTATTCATCGTATTTACTATTCATCGTATTTACTATTCCTCGTATTTTTATACGTATTCGTATTTTAGTATTCCGTATTTGTACGTATTTTTATACGTATGCGTATTTTTATACTTTGTACTTTATTCGTATTATATACGCGTATGTATCTTATACTTTAACATATATATTTTTATACTTAGTATTCTTATGTTTTTGATATTCGATTTAAGTACAAAACAAGTTTTATTTCCTAAGTACAAAAATCTAGTTTTAAAGTCGTTAAGTTCGTTTTGTACATAGTGGTTTTAAATAACATTTCAAAAGTAAAACTTAGTTAAATTTAAGTATAAAATTCTAGTTTTAAAGTTGTTAAGTTCATTTTGCACTTAGTGATTTTAATTAATAATTTCAAAAGTAACACTTGGTTAAATTTAGTCATATACTTAACTAACATTTTAGCGGTTTCATTTTTAGCGAGGTTGTCGTAGTTCATTTTAAATAGTCCGTATATCCACATCCAAATTTAAGTATAGGTAGTAACACTCGACATTATTCATTTTAATACGTGTAACGTTTATTTTTATCGGTTTAGTTGATTCTTTTTATTAACGATTCATTATACAATCTAATATAATCCAAATTACAAATCAAATTTAGTGACTAAGTGATAAATTCATTTTGACCAAAATTGACCAAAATAAAGTGAAATGCCGTGAGCCTTTATTATTTTAGTTATTTATTCCTTTTTCTATTTTTATTAATAAATCATTACTTAAATTAATTTAATTATTTAGGTGATAAAAAAAAAAGAAATAAAAAGTGACAAGTTCATTTTGGGTCAAAATTTAACCCTAAAACCTTGGCTACTATACTTGTACCATTTATTTTCGTTTTCAAATTTTATCGGTTTTTGGCTTAAAGTTTTTATATACTAATTCTTTAAATTATACTAAAGTGATTTAACTAGTTTAACATTTTCACTAACATTTTATTTGATTTATGAATAGTGTTATTTACTCACTTTAAATTTCTAACTTTTATATTTTGATGATTTAGTCTATTTAAATTATATGACTATTATTGTAATATTTCACTAATGACTTTAAGTTAAAAATAAAATAAACTTTTAATTATTTTGAATCAAACTAGTCATTTAAATGAAAAACACTTGAATATGTGAAGAATTTTTATATTTTCCACATGAACCCTAATTAGTCTAATTTTTATATGTTTATATAATTTTCTCAAATTTTTCCTACAAGTCCATTTTAACTAAACTAATCATAATATGTTATTTAGAAAAATTAAAACTAAAATTTGGTCCATTTTATTTAGGATTGCCGTGTGTATGTATATATATACTTTAAATTTTATTTTCGATTTTTATACTTCTAATTCAACAACTAATTTACTTTATATCATTCATACATTTAATATGAGTGACAAACATATACAATTTTTATCATGCAAAAGAGAAATCATTTTACACACAAAATAACAACAATACACTCAAGAACACAATACTTTAAATACAATCAAATTTCATAATAATTTCATTTTAAGTCCTAAACATATATTATTTATATTTTCATGTTCATTTCATTACTAGTATTCTAAGCATGTAATTTACAAAAATTAAAACGAAAAATTAAACAAAATTTAAGGGTGATGCCGTGTGGTATACATGTGCCATACTAATGTTATTTTTTTTATTTTTGTCTCCTAATTTAACATGTGAAATACTAGGTGATAAAATAAATCATACATTCATCAAAAACAATAACATATAAACAAATTCGAGGCGCTTTATCACATAAGTGTGCATGAAGCACCTTGATTTGGTTAGTAGAGTAAAACCCTAGCAATTATCGGGATCGATAATATGGTCGAATTGGCTCAAGTCGATGTTCCCACCTTGCTCCTCTTCTTTGGTAGATTAGTACATAAACATGAAAATAAGAAAGTTAGTAACTTGTTTTAAAACTAAGCTAACTAAACTAAAATGTAAAGTGTAGTAGTATTTTATGTTTAGGTGATGTTTGTATTTTAAATAATTTGATTTATATTCCTAAATAGCTATATGTATAAAGAGGATGTGATTACTCAACTATTTAGTGAAGTGTTTAGTTATGTATTTAAGAACTTTAGAGATAAAGAGGTAAATGATTTAAAGGAGGAAAGAAAAAAAATAGAAGTGATGATGTTCTTAATGTTCTTGATGATGATGAAGAAAGCTTACAAGGTTTCTTGAGTAAGTTTATTTGAGGTAAAAGTGTTTGAAAATTTTTGTGTTTGGGTGTTGCTTGGACCGTGTAGTAGTGTAGTAGTAGTAGTAGTTGTATGATAATTGTTGTGTTTGTTGTTGTGTTGCACGTATGTAGTAGTAGTAGTAATGTAGTTGTAGTGCTTTGCTTTAGTAGTAAGTAAGTAGTGTAATGTAAATACAAATGATCAACAAGTTGTATGAGCTTGTGTTTTAGTCAAGGCTTAGGATGATGCATGAAGGTATAGGGTGGCAAGGGACTTGACAAGGTAGTAAATCAAGGAAGAAAAAGAGAGTACACATTGAGCCTTGTACCATTGAGTAGCTCGGCTACAAGGGGTCAAGTGGCTCGGTTTTTTGGTTCTTAAATTTTTCGATTTACGCGTACGCGAAAAGTCCCGAAATGAGATATATAGTCTTAGAATAATGTTTAGAAGGAAGATCGAAAATAAAAATGAAAATAAAAGTCAAAACGAAATCAAAATAAAAATTGGGTACTAGCTCTTCGTAACTTTGAAATAAAATTTTATTTGACCGAAATATAAATTTTTTTCGTGGAAAGTTATCGATTTAAATCATTATACTCAAACGTCAAAAAGTTTATCAGTTTTGAATAAGTGAGGCTCATTATTTCGAGTTTTACCTAAAGTGTTAGTTAAATCAAAAAGGAATAGTAATTTGATAATATTATAATATGTTTGGTTAGTACTAATCAAAATGATTACGACTTAACTAACCTTTGTTAGATTTAGATTATGAGTAAGTAGATTTGAAAAGATTAGATGATTAAATCACCTTAAGGTGACTCGGCATTTTGGGTCAACGTTGACCTCGATTTGCGTGCCGGAATTTGTCGTTGAGAAATTTGTCGAGGATTCATCATTTGATTTATCGAGATTGAATATGAAAGAATAAAGTTCAAATTCAAAGTATTTCAAAATGGTTTTAGTTTAGGTGCTAGAAAAAATGTAGTGTGTTGTTTTAGGAAAATAGTTGAGTTAGATTGTCTAATTATTGACTTCCTAATTATGATTAGCTTAAATTAACACGGGGTGTTACAAGTACACTATACTTAATATATTTTATAAAATATAAAGATTTATAAATAAGATCGAATTAAATGAGCAAATCGGAAAAACAAACAAATAACCTCCCTTTATGTCGACATACATACCCATCCACTTGCTTTGGGATATTTATTTATTTTTAGGTCAAAAACTTACCTCACACACTCAACTCCCTCATTTTGTTTCTCGCCTTCTTCTCCTTCTTCCTCCCTTCTTCTTCCTCTTATCTCTTTCTCTTTAAAAACAAAAACAATAAAACAACAAACAACAACAACAACAAATACAACAACAACGACGCATAAACGACAACAACAACAAAGATATACAACAACAACGCATTTAAAACAACAATAAACAACAACAAAGAAGAGCCCACCATTGAAGCCGCCATTAATGGTGAGGTCAAAGCTCGAGCTCGGTCACCTGCACCACCACCGTGTGTCTCTTCCTGCTCTTTTCCTCTTTTCGGTTCGATGACGGCCGGAGTTGAGCCTAGCGGACCACCGTGAAGTACCACCACCAAAGTTCCAACCACCGTCGCCGGGCCGAGCCGAAACAACATCAGCGGCCACCCTGGCCGCGGCTCTTCTTTCGAGCTCTCTCTCTCTCACGCCCTCGCTTCCTTCTCCCTGCTTTTTCGCCCAATCAGTACACCACCACCACGGTTGTCCACCGTGAACCACCGTGGCCTTGCTCTACTTGCCGTCGTATTCTTGTCGTCGGTAAGTGTCGTCGATTAAATCGTTTTCATTCATTAAATTATCGACTTTTGATTGGGCCAATTTTAATTGATTTTTCTCATTCTCTTTGACTCACGAAAACGCATCGCCGGAGCTGAACTCGGCAAAGACTAACGACCACCATGGCCGTGCTCGGCTGCCTCGAGCCTCCCATGTTTTCTGCTATGCTTTCTCGGTCCCCTGCTCACCACCGTGATAACTTCACAGTGAGCCTCCTTTTCTTTTTTTCGTTTTTCTTCTTCTGTCACTTTAATTGGGCATCGTTAATCTCGACATCCTTTAAGTTAGGGGGTAGAGCAAGTCGATATGCCACTTCTCCGATTCGCTCAAGTATCTCGTAGGGTCCAATATACTTAGGGCTTAGCTTTCCTTTTAATCCGAATCGCCTTACCCCTTTCATGGGTGAGACCTTTAAGAAAACCTTATCCCCGCTGTTGAACTCAATAGGTCGACGATGCTCGTTCGCATACTTCTTTTGCCGGTCTTGAGCTGCTTGAAGTCGTTCTCGGATGATCTTGATGTGCTCAATTTGATCTTGTATGACTTGGGGTCCAGTACCCACGTTGTCACTTGCGTCATTCCAACATACAGGGCTGCGACATTTTCTCCCGTACAGTGCTTCAAAAGGAGCACACCCCAGACTAGCGTGATGACTATTGTTGTATGAGAATTCAACGAGAGGTAAGCTCTTTTCCCAATTCACATTGAATTCCATCGTGCACGCTCTCAACATGTCCTCCGATTAACCGGATAGTTCGCTCTGCTTGACCGTCGATTCTTTGGATGAAAAGCCGTACTCATCTTTAACTTACTACCCAAGGCCTCTTGTAGTTTACCCCAGAAATGTGATGTAAACCTTGCGTCCCTGTCTGATATGATGTCAAGGGGAACGCCATGTAGTCGTATTATTTCCTTCTCGTAAGCTTTGGCTAGTTCTTCCAATCCCCAAGTCTCCCTGATTGGAACAAAATGGGCCGCTTTAGTTAGGCGGTCCACAATAACCCATATCGCATCCTTGCCGCTTGATGTCCTCGGTAATCCCATTATAAAGTCCATGGATATGGAATCCCACTTCCCTTGAGGAATTTCCAACGGTTGGAGCAGTCCTCCTGGTCTTTGGTGTTCGAATTTCACTTTCTGGCAAATCATGCATCTAGCTACGTACTCGGCGATTTCCGCCTTCATCCTTATCCACCGGAAGCGTAATTTCAGGTCTTTGTACATCTTATCTGAGCCGTTTGTCTTGAGTAGCGGGTGCTATGTGCTTCATCAAGGATTTTGCGTTTCAAATCTTCATTGTTAGGTATGCACCACCTACCATTGAAGCGTAGACTTCCATCAGTGTAGATCTCGAACCCTTCTGTCCCTTCCGATGGAATCTTTTCTCTAATCTCCAACAGTGCCGGATCTTCCCACTGTAGTACTCGAATGTCATGATATAAATCTGGTTCGACCGTCATTGCATTTAGATCAGCGTCGTCTGATTGTACCAGATCTAGGCTCAGTCTTTTCAGATCCTGGACGATGTCTGAGGGAATCTCCCAAATGTTGTTCAGAGTATGTTTTGCCTTACGACTCAGTGCGTCAGCAACTACGTTAGCCTTACCTTCGTGGTATAATAATTCGATCTTGTAATCCTTGATCAGTTCTAACCATCTTCGCTGTCTCATATTCAATTCTCGTTGGGTAAAGATGTACTTCAAGCTCTTGTGATCGGTGTAGAATTTGATGCTGACCCCGTAGAGGTAATGACGCCAAATCTTTAGTGCAAACACGACCGCCGCAAGTTCAAGGTCGTGAGTTGGGTAATTCCTTTCATGCACTTTAAGTTGTCTGGATGCGTATGCTATTACTTTGCCTTGTTGCATCAAGACGCAACCCAAACCATTCAGTGATGCGTCACTGTACACTTCATACTCATCACCATCGGTTGGTAAGGTTAAGACTGGTGCTGTTGTAAGCCTCGTCTTAAGCTCTTGGAACGCCTTCTCGCATGATCATCGCCCATACGAACTTCGATTCCTTCAGAAAGATTTGGTCATACCCACGCTACTTTTGAGAAGTCAGGAACAAACCTCCTATAATAGCCAGCCAATCCTAGGAAACTCCTGACTTCAGTGACTGTCTTTGGTGCTACCCATTCCTTAACAGCCTCAATCTTTGCTGGATCCACCATTACACCTTCTTTGGAAATTACGTGGCCTAGGAATGACACTTGGTCTAGCCAAAATTCACACTTTGAAAATTTAGCATACCATTTATGCTCTCTCAAGATGCCCAGGATAATGTGTAGATGTTCTGCGTGTTCTTCTTTATTCTTGGAGTAGATCAGGATGTCGTCAATGAACACGACCACGCAGATGTCGAGATATTCGTGAAAAGTTCTGTTCATTTGATCCATGAATACGGTACAAGGCGTTAGTAAGACCGAACGGCATTACTTTGAACTCGTAATGTCCGTACCTTGATCTGAAAGCAGTCTTTTGTATATCCTCTTTGCGAACCGCAATCTGATGGTATCCTGACCTTAGGTCAATCTTGGAGAAGACTCCCGCTCCTTTGAGCTGGTCAAAGAGATCGTCTATCCTAGGCAGAGGATAACGATTCTTGATTGTCACTTTGTTCAATTCTCTGTAATCGATGCAGAGTCTCATACTCCCATCCTTCTTCTTAACGAAGAGTACCGGTGCACCCCAAGGCGAAACACTCGGTCTTATGAATCCTAACTCAATCATTTCCTCCAACTGTTTCTTGAGTTCCTGGAGCTCAACAGGTGCCATCCTGTATGGTGCCTTTGATATAGGTGCCGTGCTGGGTATGAGGTCAATAGTGAATTCGACGTCTCTTGCGGAGGCATCCCCAGTAATACATCTGGAAATACCTCTGGGTATTCGTTCACGATTGGGATGTCTTCAATGCCCAATTTATCTTCAACTTTGGTAATGTTACAAAAATATACTTGGTGTCCCTTTCTCTCCATACTCTGTAGTTTTAAAACGGACACCAGTTTCACCCCCTTTTTCCTTTTCAAACTCTGATATGATACTTCCTTCCCCTGATTAGTCTTCAGTGTAATTTTCTGATCGAGGCATTTGAACGTTGCATTATGACGAGCCAACCAATTCATACCCAAAATTACATCGAACTCGGGAAGGTCAAACAACACTAGATCTGACAGAAAGTCTGTGTTGTGAATTGTAATCTTTACATTGTTATATCTTGAAGAACAAGAAATGTTCTTACCATCAGGTAGTGCTATGTTAGCTTTAATTTGTGTAGGATTTGTGAGTTTGGATTGTTTGATAAACTTTGAGGAAATAAAAGATAAGGAAGCTCCTTTATCGAATAAGATAAAAGCAGGTACAGAGTTAACGAGAAATTTACCGGTAAGAACGTCAACATCAATAATATCGTCAGTGCCCTCTTCAGATTTCGGCCAGACGCATACACGCCCTTGAACCCTAATCTTGGCGGTGGTCTGCATTTGCTTTGGCGGTAGTACCCTTCTTTGGGCACTCATTTGACTTGTGCCCCACAACCTTGCAGAAAAGCACACCATCGTTCCAGTTACAACGCTTCTCGGTGTATTGGTTGCTGCGAAGCGTGACCGATTTGCCTGGAATGGCGGAGGTCCGGGAAGTTGTTGATTGTTCCTTGCAACGAAAGTCGTAGGGTTGCGATTGTAGTTCGAGCCTGCTCGTTTCGACACGATTGTCCTGGTTACGAAACCCGGGCGACCAAACATGGGTTTATGGATAAAACTGGCACTCGCCACAGGGGGCGTGAACGTCTTCTTCTTCTTCTTCTCCTCAGTTTCCCTCTTCTGGATGGGAGCCCAAATACACGTTGCCTTTCGTGAGGCTTTGAAGTTCTTACAGCCGAACCCGCTCATGTTTATCCTCAGGTTATTGTCCATGCCTCGTACGTAACGAGTTGCGAGTTCCTCCTCGCTAGTCAATATCTTAGGAGCAAACTTGGACAGCTCCTGATATTTTTCTGTGTAAGCTTGTAGAGACATTTCACCCTGGGTTAGATTCCTAAACTCTTCTTCTTTTTCCCACTTCAACTCTTCCCCAAAGTACTTGTTTTCCAGCATGGTTTTAAACTCGCTCCAGTTATAGAGCCTTAGGGGGAATTGGGCTTTGATTAGGCGCCACCAACTATTTGCCTCTCCCTTCAGGTAGTATGCTACTACGTTCACCATTTCGTTAGGTGGTGTCTTACTTAGTTCCAGCAACTTTTCCATTTCCTCGATCCACTCTGTCAAGACCGTGGGGTTGACAGAACCAGAATATGTTTGAGGTCGGTGTTTGGAGAATCTTTCAAATGCGGACTGATTGTTCCCGCCACCATGATTTTGGTACATATTCTGAGCAATTTTCGTAATTGCATCTTCGAACCCTTTTCTCCTCGCCTCTTCTTCAGCAAAATGTTGGGCGAAGTTTGGGTCAGCCATGTTGTTTAAGTTGTTTGCATCCATTCTGAAAAATATTAGGCCGTATGAGTTTTGAGTAGTTCCCAAATGAGACACATTATAGAGTAACGAGATAAAACACATTTCATTGATAACGTAAAAGGGTTACATCAAAAAGTTACAAGGCCTCCTAATACATTCCCTATGAAATGAACTAAGGTAAGAACTCAACACAAAGTTCAGCAAAATAACATAAAAGTTTAGATACATTCTCAAGAGATATGAAATTGGGTTGAGAATGACAAAAGATTTGTCCTAGATTCTAAGCAAATTTTGAGTAGTGGTACTCTTTCTCTGAGAAGCTGTGCTTATACTTCACAGCATTAGACATGTCGCTCAAACCCAGCTTGAAATCCTCCCAACTAATGTAGTATTCGCCCTCGCGTATAGCTGGGGATCGAAGTCGTAGCCACCAAGCTCTGGCCTCTCCGTCAAGGCAGACAACAGCAAAGTGGGTCTTCCATTCCTCCGGGACCGAGTATTCTTGGAACTTTGCATTCATGTGCCTGGTCCAAGTGTACAAGGTATCTCTATCTCCCTCAAAGGCGTCGGGGTCACTCCTCATGAATGCCTCGACCGCGTCGGTCTTCCTCGAAGATCGGCGGAGGTGATCAGGATTTCGATGCTCCACGTATGGAGTTTTGAGTGCCCTGGTCTTCCAGTCAATCCTTGAATTCTCCAAGTTGTGCATTTTCTTCCACGCCTTCCTCTGCTGACGGCGTGCAAATGCCTGGACAGCTCTCTTACGAGCTTTCTCATCTCGGTCTATTTCGCGTAATCCTTGTCGCGCTGAAGTCATATCTGAAATAATTGGGGGATATAACTTAGGTGAGATTTTGAATTTACAAACATGTATGCAGGATTTACAATGAACGAGTTATGAAAAGCACACGACTTGGTAGCAACATAACGTCTCCATATACATATAAGCATATGGGTAAAATATTACATTCAAGGAAATATAATACATAGGTTCACACAACGTTACATCCGATTGGAAAATCCATAGCCGTTAAGGAAAGTGACGACATTAAGGTCGTTCTTAAGATAGTTTAAAGTCGATTACATATATTTTACAAACTGGAGTCGAATGACCCTAAATATGATTCGCGACTCTTAGAAGTCTCCCAGAGGTGAGATCTCTCTCCCATATGATTGGAGGTATGATGGCGTCTGGTGGAGGTGGAGGATAGTCGTGTTTATATTCTTGATCCATCAAGTTCTCAAGTAGCACCTCGTGTTCCATCCACCCTGGTGGTTGCATCTCTCTCAGGAGTGGGTCGGGGTGATACATGCGATCTATATATAGATCGTAATCCAGGAGTAGTCGCCATCCTAGTGGTGCCCAAAACTCGTCGTATGGGTGGAAGCTCTCAATCAGCGTCAGGCCTAAGCCAATGCCCTTTGTGTGGTAGGGTCTACTCGTCGTGATCCCATTGGCTTCCACGTATTGCTCTATGACATGGGACTGGCCATGTATATATGCATCTAGGGGCATCATCGGTGGGCGTCGTGGTAGATTGTTACGGGAGTAACTGAAGGACGTCATCCTAAGGGCCTTTGTCAGACTAGAGTTAGCCACAGAGCAAATAGCAAGTAGAAGAATTATAAAAGTACGATTCTAACGCTCACCTAACTAGTTTATTATTATTAGGTCGGTCCTTAAGGTTCTACCCTTCCTCACGTTTTAAATGATCTAAGTTATTATTTTTAGTGATCTAGAGATTTCTAATTTATTATTTGATCCTATAAGTCTATGCCTGACATACGATATGAATGTCTGGCCCAGGTGTCGTCTCGCTATGTGAGATAACTTTAAGTCATTCACGGTCGCAAGACAGCTTTGATACCAACTGTAACAACCTGGTTTTTCGTGACTTTAATTAAACTAAGGCGGAAAATTAATTAAGTCTATATATTACAAAACCAGCTGTTAATCGTAATAAAACTCTAAATACATAGTACGAGTTTAGAATAACAGAGTATAAATTCGATTACATCCTCTCAAGCGTACAAAATAAAGAAGGTAAATTCTCCCCAGTATTCAATAGCGTTGGTCTCGGGGTACCTGCATTAAACTCTCATCATTTTCCAAGACACTCTTTCGACACATGCAATTCTAAAGCAATATGCATTATAAATAATGAATAATAAATAAGTAAAAACAATTAGCAAGTAAACAGGTAAAACACATAAAGAGATCAAATGATTCAGACATGAGTATAAATCCAATCACAAATCATACAACACTCTCAAATAATCATTCTCAACAAGTCGTAATCCAACACTCATAAAATCCAACCATCGTATAATAATCAATCAAACAAGACAAGGAAATACATTCAACATGTGATAACAAATGAATCTTCGTTAGTAAGGCGGAAGCATGCAGACATAATCCGCGCGATAGCCATCAGGGCCAACATAACTTGGACGTACTGACAAGCTAAAGATATCTAAGGTAGTAAGGGACGGCCATATCCCTTGTCTAATGTATGCATACACCACTATAGATAGGATCGTAGCATACTCATTATTCAAATATGTATTCACCTAATAATTCGACTACCACTGTGAGACTGCACCTGGTTGGCATTTGGATTTTCCAATTACCGTAGTATGGGCTCACGGAGATATCAATGATGCCCCATCCCTGAGGTTGTATATCCCGCACCGAAATAATACTCTAGAAAAATATTAGATCGCCTTTAGCAACACAGGGAGGGAGCTAAAGTCCCCATAGACGGCTACCTCGTTAACTTCGAATTTCAAGAGTCGCAACATGGCGAACAATCCAAGTATTTTATTCAGGTAATTCAATTCTCTTTCTCAATTTCTTATTCCCCATTTAATCGTAACAAGAATTATTTCTAAAGCATAAATGTATCGTCAAACTTTATATAATGAAATTTTAGTTTCTAACAGTTCTTCAGATAACAGAATACAAAGAAAAGCTTAAATAATTATTTTGAGTCTGTTTATAAAATTTAAATATTTTTCACTATTCATTATTTTACTATTCACCGTATTTACTATTCATCGTATTTACTATTCATCGTATTTACTATTCATCGTATTTACTATTCCTCGTATTTTTATACGTATTCGTATTTTAGTATTCCGTATTTGTACGTATTTTTATACGTATGCGTATTTTTATACTTTGTACTTTATTCGTATTATATACGCGTATGTATCTTATACTTTAACATATATATTTTTATACTTAGTATTCTTATGTTTTTGATATTCGATTTAAGTACAAAACAAGTTTTATTTCCTAAGTACAAAAATCTAGTTTTAAAGTCGTTAAGTTCGTTTTGTACATAGTGGTTTTAAATAACATTTCAAAAGTAAAACTTAGTTAAATTTAAGTATAAAATTCTAGTTTTAAAGTTGTTAAGTTCATTTTGCACTTAGTGATTTTAATTAATAATTTCAAAAGTAACACTTGGTTAAATTTAGTCATATACTTAACTAACATTTTAGCGGTTTCATTTTTAGCGAGGTTGTCGTAGTTCATTTTAAATAGTCCGTATATCCACATCCAAATTTAAGTATAGGTAGTAACACTCGACATTATTCATTTTAATACGTGTAACGTTTATTTTTATCGGTTTAGTTGATTCTTTTTATTAACGATTCATTATACAATCTAATATAATCCAAATTACAAATCAAATTTAGTGACTAAGTGATAAATTCATTTTGACCAAAATTGACCAAAATAAAGTGAAATGCCGTGAGCCTTTATTATTTTAGTTATTTATTCCTTTTTCTATTTTTATTAATAAATCATTACTTAAATTAATTTAATTATTTAGGTGATAAAAAAAAAAAGAAATAAAAAGTGACAAGTTCATTTTGGGTCAAAATTTAACCCTAAAACCTTGGCTACTATACTTGTACCATTTATTTTCGTTTTCAAATTTTATCGGTTTAAGGCTTAAAGTTTTTATATACTAATTCTTTAAATTATACTAAAGTGATTTAACTAGTTTAACATTTTCACTAACATTTTATTTGATTTATGAATAGTGTTATTTACTCACTTTAAATTTCTAACTTTTATATTTTGATGATTTAGTCTATTTAAATTATATGACTATTATTGTAATATTTCACTAATGACTTTAAGTTAAAAATAAAATAAACTTTTAATTATTTTGAATCAAACTAGTCATTTAAATGAAAAACACTTGAATATGTGAAGAATTTTTATATTTTCCATATGAACCCTAATTAGTCTAATTTTTATATGTTTATATAATTTTCTCAAATTTTTCCTACAAGTCCATTTTAACTAAACTAATCATAATATGTTATTTAGAAAAATTAAAACTAAAATTTGGTCCATTTTATTTAGGATTGCCGTGTGTATGTATATATATACTTTAAATTTTATTTTCGATTTTTATACTTCTAATTCAACAACTAATTTACTTTATATCATTCATACATTTAATATGAGTGACAAACATATACAATTTTTATCATGCAAAAGAGAAATCATTTTACACACAAAATAACAACAATACACTCAAGAACACAATACTTTAAATACAATCAAATTTCATAATAATTTCATTTTAAGTCCTAAACATATATTATTTATATTTTCATGTTCATTTCATTACTAGTATTCTAAGCATGTAATTTACATAAATTAAAACGAAAAATTAAACAAAATTTAAGGGTGATGCCGTGTGGTATACATGTGCCATACTAATGTTATTTTTTTTATTTTTGTCTCCTAATTTAACATGTGAAATACTAGGTGATAAAATAAATCATACATTCATCAAAAACAATAACATATAAACAAATTCGAGGCGCTTATCACATAAGTGTGCGGGAAGCACCTTGATTTGGTTAGTAGAGTAAAACCCTAGCAATTATCGGGATCGATAATATGGTCGAATTGGCTCAAGTCGATGTTCCCACCTTGCTCCTCTTCTTTGGTAGATTAGTACATAAACATGAAAATAAGAAAGTTAGTAACTTGTTTTAAAACTAAGCTAACTAAACTAAAATGTAAAGTGTAGTAGTATTTTATGTTTAGGTGATGTTTGTATTTTAAATAATTTGATTTATATTCCTAAATAGCTATATGTATAAAGAGGATGTGATTACTCAACTATTTAGTGAAGTGTTTAGTTATGTATTTAAGAACTTTAGAGATAAAGAGGTAAATGATTTAAAGGAGGAAAGAAAAAAATAGAAGTGATGATGTTCTTAATGTTCTTGATGATGATGAAGAAAGCTTACAAGGTTTCTTGAGTAAGTTTATTTGAGGTAAAAGTGTTTGAAAATTTTTGTGTTTGGGTGTTGCTTGGACCGTGTAGTAGTGTAGTAGTAGTAGTAGTTGTATGATAATTGTTGTGTTTGTTGTTGTGTTGCACGTATGTAGTAGTAGTAGTAATGTAGTTGTAGTGCTTTGCTTTAGTAGTAAGTAAGTAGTGTAATGTGAATACAAATGATCAACAAGTTGTATGAGCATGTGTTTTAGTCAAGGCTTAGGATGATGCATGAAGGTATAGGGTGGCAAGGGACTTGACAAGGTAGTAAATCAAGGAAGAAAAAGAGAGTACACATTGAGCCTTGTACCATTGAGTAGCTCGGCTACAAGAGGTCAAGTGGCTCGGTTTTTTGGTTC
Source organism: Dianthus caryophyllus (assembly GCA_023091065.1). Classification (NCBI taxonomy): domain Eukaryota; kingdom Viridiplantae; phylum Streptophyta; class Magnoliopsida; order Caryophyllales; family Caryophyllaceae; genus Dianthus; species Dianthus caryophyllus. The sequence continues at coordinate 2,641,589 of JALGRB010000019.1, read as the reverse complement.
TTAAATTTTTCGATTTACGCGTACGCGAAAAGTCCCGAAATGAGATATATAGTCTTAGAATAATGTTTAGAAGGAAGATCGAAAATAAAAATGAAAATAAAAGTCAAAACGAAATCAAAATAAAAATTGGGTACTAGCTCTTCGTAACTTTGAAATAAAATTTTATTTGACCGAAATATAAATTTTTTTCGTGGAAAGTTATCGATTTAAATCATTATACTCAAACGTCAAAAAGTTTATCAGTTTTGAATAAGTGAGGCTCATTATTTCGAGTTTTACCTAAAGTGTTAGTTAAATCAAAAAGGAATAGTAATTTGATAATATTATAATATGTTTGGTTAGTACTAATCAAAATGATTACGACTTAACTAACCTTTGTTAGATTTAGATTATGAGTAAGTAGATTTGAAAAGATTAGATGATTAAATCACCTTAAGGTGACTCGGCATTTTGGGTCAACGTTGACCTCGATTTGCGTGCCGGAATTTGTCGTTGAGAAATTTGTCGAGGATTCATCATTTGATTTATCGAGATTGAATATGAAAGAATAAAGTTCAAATTCAAAGTATTTCAAAATGGTTTTAGTTTAGGTGCTAGAAAAAATGTAGTGTGTTGTTTTAGGAAAATAGTTGAGTTAGATTGTCTAATTATTGACTTCCTAATTATGATTAGCTTAAATTAACACGGGGTGTTACAAGTACACTATACTTAATATATTTTATAAAATATAAAGATTTATAAATAAGATCGAATGAAACAGAGCAAATCGGAAAAACAAACAAATAACCTCCCTTTATGTCGACATACATACCCATCCACTTGCTTTGGGATATTTATTTATTTTTAGGTCAAAAACTTACCTCACACACTCAACTCCCTCATTTTGTTTTACTGCCTCCTTCTTCTCCTTCTTCCTCCCTTCTTCTTCCTCTTATCTCTTTCTCTTTAAAAACAAAAACAATAAAACAACAAACAACAACAACAACAAATACAACAACAACGACGACAAACGACAACAACAACAGCATATACAACAACAACGACGAAAACAACAATAAACAACAACAGCAGCAGCCACCATTGAAGCCGCCATTAATGGTGAGGTCAAAGCTCGAGCTCAGTCACCCTGTACCACCACTGTGTCTCTTCCCTGCTCTTTTCCTCTTTTCGGTTTCGATTACGACGCCGGAGTTGAGCCTAGCAGACCACCGTGAAGTACCACCACCAAAGTTCCAACCACCGTCAGCGAGCCGGCCGACAACATCAGCGGCCACCCTGGCCGTGCTCTTCTTCGAGCTCTCTCTCTCTCACGTCCCTGTTTCCTTCTCCCTGTTTTTCGCCCACCGTACACCACCACCACGGTTGTCCACCGTGGAACCACCGTGGCCTTGCTCTACTTGCCGTCGTATTCTTGTCGTCGGTAAGTGTCGTCGCCGACAAATCGTTTTCATTCATTAAATTATCGACTTTGATTGGGCCAATTTTAATTGATTTTCTCATTCTCTTTGACTCACCGGAACGCCCTCATGGGGCTGAACTCGACAAAGACTAACGACCACCATGGCCGTGCTCGGCTGCCTCGAGCCTCCCATGTTTTCTGCTATGCTTTCTCGGTCCCCTGCTCACCACCGTGATAACTTCACAGTGAGCCTCCTTTTCTTTTTTTCGTTTTTCTTCTTCTGTCACTTTAATTGGGCATCGTTAATCTCGACATCCTTTACGTTTTCAGTTCGTATGTAACAACCTGGTTTTCGTGACTTTAATTAAACTAAGGCGGAAAATTAATTAAGTCTATTTATTACAAAACCAGCTGTTATCGTATTACAAACTCCATATACATAATATGAGTTTAAGATAAACAGAGTGTATGTTCGATTATAAATCTCTCCAAAACAACGGAGTACAAAATAAGGTAAACCATCCCCAGCATTTGATAACATAAGTCCTCGGGGTACCTGCATTTGATCCCATAATTAGTGTTTTCTCCCCCACACATACTAAGCAACATCAAATAAATCATGTAGTATAGCAACTCTAAACGCATTCGATATACACAACAAATAAATAAACAAATAGCAAGCAGACAGTAAAACACATAAGGTAGTCATGATGATTCAAAACATGAGTATAAATCAAATAACATATCGCACAACACTCATAAATAATCATTCTCAACAAGTCATACTTCAATACTCAGGAAATCAAATCATTCAGACAATAATCAATCAAAACAAGGAAATACATTCAACATGTGATAACAAATGAGTCTTCGTTAGTAAGGCGGAAGCATGCAGACGTAAATCGCGCTATAGTAGACAGGGCCAACATAACTTGGACATGGCTGACATACTAGACGTCCGCAATAGCCAAGCCAGGCCAACATAACTTGGACATGGCTGACAGGCTAAGGATACCTAAGGTAATAAGGACAGCTAAATCCCTTGTCTAATGTATGCATACACCATCTAATCGAGGATCATACGTATTCGCTATTCAAAAGGTATCACCGACGAAAAATACGACTATCACCTTAGACGGGTACCCCCGGGTGGGGCTGGTTTTTCCAATTACCATCTATGGGCCCACGGAAATATCAATGTTGCCCCATCCCTGAGGTTGTATATACCGTGCCGAATAGCAATCTTAAGATCGTTATAAGCCTTGGGCAACTCTGAGAGGGAGCCCAAGTCCCCATAGACAGCTACCTCATTAACTTCGAATTTCAAGAGTCGCAATATGGCGAACAATCCAAGTATTTTATTCAAGTAGTTCATTTTCTCAAATTCTTATTTCCTCGTTCAATCTTAATAAATGACAATTCTGAAACTTAAATATATCGTCGAACTTTGTATAATGAAATTTTAGTTCTAGCAGTTCTTCAGGTAAACAGAACACATAGAAAAACGTAATTAATTATTTTGGGTTCGTTCGTAAATTTTAAATATTTTCACTATTCATTATTTTACTATTCATGACGGTTACTATTCATCATTTTACTATTCATTATTTTCTTTAAAATATAAATTCTCGTTACTTAGTTTACTTTAAAATGATTTATTTCGACTAACTTAAATAGGTTCAAGTAATTAATTTATTTTATTCAAGTGTAAGTATTTTATTTGATTAAGTTAAATGATTTAGTTTCGTTTAAATTTCAACTTAAGTATGTTTATAATTAGTGATATAAATATTCCAAGTTTCGTGTAATATAATAATTATTTGATATTTTCATAGTTAATATGAATAATGAAGGTGTTTAGTTACATAATATTCATAACATTTATTTTAACCTTAGAAAAATTACTTAAATGATATTTGTCAAGTTTTAGATTTTTGATAAAATATAATTAACTGACATTTAGTTAAATTTCTTTAGGTGGTTTATTTTCTCAATACGACTTCGTATTATAATTTTTTCTTTACTTATTCAATTTAGGTGAAAAGATAATTTGATCGTAGAATCTTATTTAAGTATAAATAACTTAGAATCTTTTCTACATTATTTTTATGAAACCATTTGTATGTTTTTATAATGTGTTACGTTTTATATCTTTAATTTATATCATACGAGTTACAATTATTTGGCGAGTCTCTCTATTTAAGTTAAGCTATTAGTTCTAGTGATGAATATTCAATTGTGAACATCATTTTTATTATATGCCTATTAGGTTATTTATATATTTTCTTTTCATTTGGGCATTTACACTTTACAAATAAACACCTGAATCGAGTTTATAAATTTATTTTTAGTTTTAACATTTTATATGTTAATCCAATTATATATTTTTAACATTAGTTTCTTGATTTCATTTTTATTATATAAGACTTTGCTTAGCTTCATTTTATTTTCAACATATTTTCATTTACTTGTGTAGTTTGTTTTATGTTCATTGTATTTAGAGTATAGTTAAGTTTTGCATTCATATTAAAATATTATGTATAAAATTATAAGATTATACTTCGTAAATTTTTAGTGGCTATTAATTATTATTAACATGATCTTATTTTCTTAAATCGGTTTACTAATGTAAAATCTTATTTTCTTAAATCGATTTATAATACTTTCCAAATATTTATTTAGTGATTAGTAATATTTAAAATTCATTCAATTTATTATTTACTTAACTCGTCTTAGTAATATTTTAGAGATAGTTTGTACTAATTATATTTATTTAATTCTATAATTAATATACACATAACAATTAGTAATTTTCAATATCACATTTTAACACAACAAAATCACTATAAACATTTTAACACCATATTACACAAAATCAATTTAACACATATAATAACTAAAATAACACATATCAAAATTCACAAAATCACATAAATTATTTATATAACACATGAACACAAAAGTTATATATTCTAAATACTTAAATTAAACTAGTGTGCGGGGGCACCTTAAATTTGGCTCACGAACAGAGGGCTCCAAAAACGATCTTAACCCGTCTCCTTATGGACCCAAAATCAAAACCCGTGAAACCAAAAGAGAACAGAAGCGCCTCGGCCCGTGTATTCGTCCCAACAAACAACACAAAGACGAGAGTATGAGAATCGTTAACCATAGTTTAGCGGAACTGAAAATAGATCGAAATTAAAAGGATGTCGAGACTAAATAAATGTCAAACTGACTGAACACGAAGAAGGCTCACCGTGAAAGGTGTCGAGCAGGCATATGAAGGTGGCGAGCAGGGGGTGGTCGGGAGGACTCGATGAAAGCGTCGGTGACCTGAGTCAGAACCGACATTAATAAAAGGCGTGAGTGACATTGAGAGAGTGAGAAAGAGGTAGGATGAAAAAGGGAAAGAAGGAAGGGGCTTACCACGGTGGTCTGAGACTGAAGCAGTAGGTGGTGGCGAAGTCGAAAGGGGCAAAAGAAGCGAGGGGAGAGAAGCGAGAAAGAGAGCAAAGAAGAGGGAGAGAGCAGAGAACAACGGCGGTGGTGATGGCCACGGTGGCCTGAGGTGGCGCCTCCGGTGGTGGTGTACGGTGGCCTGGGCAGGGCGGTTTCCGACGAGTGAACAGAGGAAGGAAACTGTTCGGGGTGATTTTCTCACACGGTCGAGTTATTTTGGTGGGTTGATTAGTATTATCCTTTTTTATGTGATTTAGGTTTTAAGGTAATTGTATATGAGTAAAACAAAAATAATGCAAAAAAGAACAATGACACAAGATTTGTTTGCGTGGGAAAAACCCTTAAATGTTAAGGGAAAAACCACGGGCGCCAAGCCAGGAGATCGAGGATTATGCACTAGATCAGGAATGACAGGTACAGAGTCTGGACCAACTGGTACAGAATACAAAAAGCGTAAAATAATTAAGTGGTGTTTTGCTGCTTGTGAATTGCGTAGTATGAAGTAAATTCGAGTTGTGTGTCTTGTGATGATCCTCTTCTCTGAATTCTCCTCCTTATATACTGTCCTTGGGTCCAACGTTCTTCTCCCTCTTTGTAGCTAACCTCCCCAACTTTCTCTCCAGCAGTTCCTATCTTTCAGGCTTGATTTTTGCTCCTTGACTTAGTCTTGCAACGTCCACTTCTAGGGTTGCTGTTGTACTTCTGGGCTCGTTTCTTAGGGTTCACTTCATTTTTGTTGGGCTTGGCCCATCTTGACCTTTCTCTCGACGACTGCACCTTTGTTTTGTGCAATCTGATGCAGTCTTGGTGTAGGCCTTAGTTACATTTGTAGAACCTCGTCTGCAGTCTGGCGAGGTCTGGACCCGACTGGTTTTCTAGTCCCAACAGTTTGTCTCCCATCTCATTGCCCTTCAGTGCTGAACTGGGGGTGAGGAGATGCCTTTGTTGTCCCTCCTGGCCCAGGCGTAGCCCTGGTCCAGGCTTCTTAAGTTTGCTATGCTCTTGGTCCCATGCACGAGTTTTGTTTTATCCTTTCCTTGACTTGGGCATATTTGCTTTGTTCAGACTATTGGACCATGTGAATATTTTGGTCCCAACAGAAACAAAGAGAGAAAAACAGGGGGGAAGCAAGGGGGCCGAGAACAGAGGCGGCCAGAGCAGGGGTGTCGGTCATGGTTGTGGCGGCCACCATTGATGGTGGTGCTGTTGTTGTCGTTGCTCTGTTGTCGTTGTTGTTGTTTGTTGCTGTTGGTGTTGATGATGTTATTGTTATCATTATTATTATTATTTATTATTATCATTATTATTGTTGTTGTTATTTGTTGTGTTTTATTTTGTTTTAATGGAGGATTTAGGGAGAGAAGAAGAAGAAGAAGGAGGCAGTAGAACAAAAATAAGGGAGTTAGGTTTTGAGTGGGAATTAGGTTAAAATAAAATATCCCAAAATCAAGTGTGTAGTAGTGTGTACCGACATACTAAGGCCACATGGGATATATTTGGGTCTGTTTCATTTTGTTTGCTCTGTTTCATTTACTCTTATTTATAAACTTTTATATTTTATAAAATATACTATACTTTAAATTATTTGTTTCAAATTTTAGTTTCATCATTAGTATTCTAAAATTTATAGTTTGAAAATATAAATGTATAAAAGTTGTCAGTTACAAATTGTATTATGGTCTCACAAATTTTCAAACGGTCTGCTTATTTGAAAGAATATTTTTATAAAGACTAAATTTTATGAACGTGAGGATTTTTAAAATGTAGCGCAAATTTATAAAGCCTAATAATGGTAACAAAAGTAACGTTTTAGTTCGACAAGTATTTTATAAATAAAAATATAATATAGGTTAATATAAAATCAAGAAAGTTTAATTAGGAAAGTATTGGAGAAAGTTTATTTAATCGAAATTTTTCAGCCGCGTTTTTAAAGTAATTGAGTAAAAGTGAAATTATATAAATTTTAATTTAAGAATTTTGTTAAAATAATTAATTAGTATTAATAAAAACACGGGGTGTTACATCGTATTTATTCAGTTTAATTTGGTCATTGATTCTCTGCTAGCCTTGAGTTGGTGGGCTCGCGTTTTGTATCAAGGGACCAAAAGGGTCCAAGGATGGGTATCGGGTTTATTTTGGAGGCCTCTGTTCGTGTGTCAAATTTAGGTGACTCGATTATTTCTCCAAAATCTCTAATTTTAACACTTTGGTTTTATTTTAATTTTGTGATTCAAAGTGAGCTAGTATGCATTAGACACTTATGATTCCCGTTTCAGTTTAATTTGATAACTTTGTATGATTCGCTATAGTATGAAATTGGGTGTTAATTTTAGTTATAATGTAATGTTGAATGGAATTGTGAAATATGATATTTATCTGATTTTGTGATTATATGTTTTGAGTGAAAAATGTGTTGTTGAATTAATGTTGAATTTAATTGTAATATTTTCATGTTAAAATTATTTGTTATGTGTAAATTAAAATATATAAATCTTATGTATCACAAGTATAAAATCAAACTAAAAATATTATTAGCCGACTTAAGAAAATAAACTAAATAAATATAAAATATTTATCGTCGTAAAAATAATTATAGTCACTTAAAAGTTTAAATAAAACACAACTAAAAATTGAGAGTTAAATAAAAAGTGTATTAAGTTTAAATTAGTATTAAATAAATTTAAAGGTAAAAATATAAATTAATTGCTACTCGTATAAAAAGTTTTAAGATAAATAGTTATATAAAATGTCATATATCTCATTTAATATAAAAACTCTAAATTTTAAACTAAACTTAAAATATACTAAATAAGTATTTAGGTAAAATAGTAAATGGAAATAAAGTACTTCAAAATATAAAATAAACTTAAGTAATGCTTTTATTGAATAAAGTTAGATATTAGTATTATAAATATGGCCTAACTAAAAGATAAATTGTTAAGATGATAATTCTATAAAAAAGACAAAGTAAAATGACTAAGTAGAAAATTTAAGTTACAAAAAGTATAAAAAGAAATAATATATAAGTGTAGTATTATTATATAAAATTAATTTCTAAAATTTACCAAAAGTAAAACTTGTAAGATTGAGTACTATCGTAAAAATTTAGAATCCACTTTAGACGACAACTCGCTGAATAGTTCGTTGTGTTATAAAATCTATTACGTAGGGTATAAGATTTTATGAATAGGTTTAGGTAATTAATAATATAAAAGTAAAGTAATTAATTAGATACAATTACGATATTAAAATATACTCCGTATAAAATTTGACGATCGAGTTATCATTTCCCTCTAGTTGAATAAGTAAATATTATAATGTAGAACCTTGTTAAGAAATTAAATCACCTAAAAGAAATTTAAGTAAATGTCAAGTAATTATTTGGTCAAGAATACTAAAATTTGTCAAATATCATTTAAGTAATATTTCTAAAGTTAAAATAAATGTTATGAATACTAAATCACTTAACACTTTACGATTTAAATAAAAAGGAAGAAATAAGTGTGGGTTATTGTAGATACCCAAATCCGCACCTCCCGCCAAAAACCCAGTGATGTAACAATGGACTTTTATTGCATGCTTTTATGTTGACTTAAATGGTTCTAACTGTGACGAATTCAAGTTAAATGTTTTTAAATGCAAATGAGGTTTCTTTATGGGTCATCACCTTTAGTGTCCTTAGGTCTAGAGTCTAGCTTGTCTCGAGTTCAGTCTGTCGGCATGCACATCCCTTTTTCAAACACATATAACACATCGATCCACCTAAATACCTAAATTTAGGCCTACCTGCTAAAACTAACCTTTAGCATTAGCAAATACCCAGGATAGTCCCACGGAATGTCCTATTTCACAAAATTACACAAAATGCATCCTTTTACATTTTAGGCTCGGGCCGAGCAGAGCCCAAACCCATACCTGGCCCGCATTCCAAGGATCGGGATTGACCAAGTCAAACCCTAAAACAAACCCTAGCAACCCCTAACTTAGAGCTCACGCAAAGGTTATTTCAGTATATCCTAAAAGATAATTTAGAAATATCACGGAATATATAGGATAGAACCACTCCTATCGATCGCAAGAGGCATTGCGATTGCTAGGCTATCATGAAGACCCCTTGCGATTGCCCCAGGCAGCCGCAAGAGGCCTTGCGGCTCCTACGTCCGGTTTTATCCCTAGATTTCCTAAAATCTACCGAACTCTACCCTATAAATACAACCCTTCGGTCATTCATTCAACACACAATTACACAATTCAGAATACAATTCTCACCTCAAAACACTCTCAAAGCCTCACGCATAAACACCCTTAGAATTCCTCATTTTTTCCTAGTGTTGAATTCCCCCCCTTTGAAGCGAAGCGCTGCCGGTTTCCTAAACTTGAAGACAGGTAGTTTTTCTTTACTTCTTAGACTAGCAAGGGCCTACATTAGGCTCACCCGACTTTAGTGCATAGTGCTGCTTTTCATAAGGCGGCCATGCACCTCGAATACACACCCTATTCGTAACACCTTTCCAAAGTCGCATAAACAACTGACCTCCTTAAAATAAACCAATGGCTAATTGAACTTTATTTTACTGCATGCATTTTAGCAAATCCTCTTATTGCATCTAAATCACTTAAAATGAATTCGTCATTAAAGCGAGCTATTTTTCGTTAATAAGTTAAGCATGCTTAGCGAGGGTTTAAACAATCTCTTTTGCATTCTTTTTACATTTATATCGCACTTCGTAGCGTATTACTTAGGCTCATGTATCATTATTTGCATTGTTCTCAAGTCTAGTAGAGGCTATCTTTTGATAGGCTTTTCCAAAAGATCTTTCATAAAAACATTATTTTGATTTATACTTTAGAAAAGTACCCTCACCCGAATCCGAATCTGGTTTCACAATAACCTTAGACGGATAGGTGTCGACGTGCCTTGAACTCTAAGACGTGTCTTTGAGCATGAGGACATGGAGGCGGGTTCTAAATTTCCCTCATAATTTAGTGGCGGCTCCAAAACAGTTTTAAAAGGTTTTTTGTACTTAATCTTTTTAACTTTACGGCCTTAGCAAGACGTCGAGTGGTTCCATGGTCAGATCCCGGTACCTACAGTTGGCGACTCCGCTGGGGATAGGTTTTATTTTTAAAACTAAAACTAGCTTTTTCCTTTTAAAAATAAAAATGAGACTTGAACGACTTGAGAACAATCAACATGCATGAGCTAAGCATATCCGTTTAGAGTCGAATCTAGTCGGATTCACACACAAATACCTTGAGAGGTGGTTCCAAACGCAGGCTTGTCCACTCGATAAAGCACGTTCTGGACTAACCTTCCTCTCACCCCTCCACGGCTTGCCGTAGCAAACTGATTTGACCGCCCCAGGGCTTCCTTCGTATCCTACACGTTATACTGTGTAGGCGGAGGGCTAAAAGCACCTGCCAAAGCGTACTTAAATCAGTTGGAGGCGTACGAGACTTGACCCAACGACCAAGAGTCATACGTACGAGTGCGAGGCTATACAATATAGTCTTTTTCAAAACTCATTTGCATTGCATATCTTCGAAAACTCATTCAAAATTTTCAAGGTATAAATGAACCTAACATCTAACATTTTACAACTAACATCTAACATTTTAAAACTAACGTCTAACATTTTACAACTAATTAACATTTTGCAACTAACTTTTTACACCTAACGTCTAACTTTTTACAAACAAAACTCTCGCGAAATTTTTGAAATAAACATTTTTCAAATCTCCCTTTTTACAAAACTAGCAAAACCCGAGTCGAGGCTTTTCAACCCCAACTCGTGGATTTCATTCTTTAAGCTTCACAGCTTAAATCCTTTTTAACATCCTCGACTTGGCTAAACCCAAGTTGATTCCCTTTTTACGCACCCAACTTTAGCCCACGACAAAATACTGTCACTCGGGCTAAGTGGATGCAAAGCAAACCTTTAACATCGAGATAAGTCGTGCACGTCTGTGATCTTGTCTGAAAACACTCCTAGCCCATTTTCGAAAACTTCCTTCTTTTTCAAAACTTAAAAGAGTCTTTTTCAAACGAAATGAGCTAAAAACAAACGTGTAAATGAATGTGTCAAGTTGGGTCTGTCATATAGCTAATGCACTCCATCCAAATGTAGGTTTCAACTAGATACCCGCTGCACCAAAAACCGAGTTGTTATACCCCACAAGAAACGAACCTATACCCGAAGAATGGCCGGCAATGACGATGTTAACGCACTCCGTGAACAAGTCACCAAACTAACTGACGACCTCGAACACCTGCTGAATCACCACAAGACCGAGATAAAGCGTTTGGAACAACGTATCAAGGACAAGACCAACGAACATGTCTCGATCCACTCTCTCGAGGCCCTTAACCAACAAGACGACGAAGGCTTCACCGAGTACCTCTCTAGATGGAAAAAGCTAAGCGCACAAATTCCAAATCGTCCGCATGAGGACAAACTTGTGCCTAAGTTCATAAATAACCTGCGACCCGTGTATCAGTTATACATGCGGTACAGCAACATCCAAGACTTCAAACAACTCATCAGAGTCGGCACTCAAATTGAAGACGACTTTAGGACTAGTGCCATGGCCAGATACACCGGCAATACCTACCGAGATAACTCACCAGAATCTCCTCACGCGACCAAGAGTAAGGAAAACTGCACTACGGATAGCCTTGACGCATTCGCAACCAAAAGCTACAGGAGCTTCATGCCTTACACTAGGGCATTCCATAGGTTGGTTGAAAATAACTACCTACAACCAATCGGGCCTACCGACGAGCCACCCGAAGACAAGAAGCCAAAGCTTTGGAACCCAAATGCTTACTGTGCATACCACAGAGGCAAAAGCCACGACACAGAAGACTGCTTCAAACTGAAGCACGCCATCCAAGATCTCATCAACCAAGGAAAGCTCGACAGACCGTCTCAACCGTCCAAGCCGCCCAACGACGACAACCCTTTCGCCGACCGCAGAATCTTCGTGGGATCACCTCCCATTATGAACTGCTTCAACAATATCAAACCAAGCGACAATCAAATCATTGGCGCTTCGTTCAACGATAAAGGGGACGAATGGCCTATGTCTAACCAAGCCACGATCCAAGGCGACGAAAAGATTAACTCTCTTACCATACAACCCAAACCATCCAACAAAGATTACCCTCCATACAACCACACGATCTTCACAGGATCACTTCCTCCCATAGACCACTCAGACTTTATCATGCCCGAAAATAACCCAACTCCTAATACAGACATTGAGAACAAACTAACAAGCGGAGATGCACCCACAAAACGCAAGCCATCACAACTTAAGAGGAAAATGGCAAGAACGGAGGCGTTGGCGAACGCAAAGAAGAAGAAATCCTCTTAGGAACTAATCCTTTAGGTGTCGGGTCACCTGTCGACCCACCTTCTAGTTTTAGCTTAGACTATTATTTTCGGAGACTAGCTCCAGCTTTTCTCCTAATTTGTCAAACATTTCTTCTTCTTTAACGAATAATACAGATAAGTTTGCTTATGTCTAGTCTCAAGCTAAAAACAAACAAATGAACAATGAACAACAAACAAAATTAAACAAAATCGTTTCAAAGACAAAATCGAATCAAAGTATGCGTTAATCGAGTCTCGACACTAAGGGCATCGACGTGTACCCATGACACGTGCATCACGAAGCAACCGACAAGGCGTCCACTCAAGTACCATCGACGATCTGGCGGATCTCCTCAAGCATTTCGAGTCTTTTTAAATACGGGTCGAGTTTTTAAGCATCGAGTCCAACTCCGTCAGTCTAGGATAATCGAGTCTTCGACGTACGACATTTTAACAAATCAATAAGGGAATAAGTTTGCCTATAACCCAGTTTCCTTTTACCCATTTTTACTCACATACAAAAAAAAAAAAAATATTTTGCACCGACATACATTGCATCCTAGGAGTAGCTATCCGAAGGAGGTCTAGGCCGGGTACGAAGGTCCAAGTCAATATCAAGTACAAGACAAAAACAAGAAGGTTTTCGACGACTAGACACTTAAGGTTCGGTAGTATGCTTGTGGTCTACTACTCCGCTACTTTTGGAGGAGGATCTATTAATTTGGAGCTCCACAGTGGTCATGAATTTGATCGCGACCAAAAGCATGAGTATTCCTGGATCGCCCTCCGTGTACTCGATCGCGTGCCTAATAAGCAAACGAACTTGTCAGAGGAGTCCGGCGTGATAGACACATGATCACATGCAACCTTCCCACCGCAAGGTTTAGCAAAGTCGAAGCTCGAGCCCAGACCACAAAGGGCCCGACGAATTCTCAAGGGGAATACAATCAAAAATGAAAACAAGGGCAAAAGAGCAAAGCCAAAAGGAAACAAGTCTCAAAGTTTCCAAGAAGTCAAAAGGGGAAACAAGTCTCAAAGTTTCCAAGAAATCAAGAAGCAAACAAGTCCTAAAGTCTTTAAGAAAGGAACAAAGTCAAGAAGCAAAGAAGTCTCAAAAGAAAGGGACAAAATAACAAAGCCCGAAAGTCAGGTGGCTAAGTGAACAAAGGTCTACTCAAAAATGGACCCAGTCTAATACCTCTTCAAGGAATCCGTGCCAAAAGGACATATGGCGCGATGGACATTACTCTGAGCCGAATTTGACACCAAAGACGAAATTTACAACATCAATGAAGAAGCAACATACTTCGGTGGTTCATCCAATTATCGAGGTTGGGGAATAAGACCCCTCTACATCAAATTGGACTTTGATGCGGCAAAGATCAACTAAGGAGAACCTACCTTTAAGATGCAATGTATCAAGGTCAATCACATAAACACCCCTTTTGGACCGGCGGGTCCTTAAACACGCACCTTTCCACAAAAATACCCTTTTGGACCGGGGGGTCCCTAAACACACACTTTTCCACATAGACACCTACTTACCAAAATAAATACATTTCACAAACAGATTCCCTTTGGAACTACGCTAGGTTTGATTCCGTACCCACGGATACGTAGGCCGCTCACCCGAGCTCAACCAACCCTTTTACAAATTTATGTCTAAAGCTTCCAAAGTCAAGGACATCCTCACAAAAATCCACAAAAATCCACAAAAATCAAAGGTAAACTGTTTCTTTATCGAGGCGTTAAAACGACTACGTCAAGACAAAGTTGTGCTAGACCTAGGAGTAGGACTCTGCTTTTTTCTAACCTTGTTCGTTTTGCAGGAACAACGACGGGCCACTGAAGCAACCATGTGCCACCAAGCCGGAGGCTTTACCGATGTACGTGTCATAGTCACTTACATCCCTATCATTGTCGAGTCTCGAATCACGCATACGATTCACCTTCGTCTTTGAAACACCTCAAACACTCGTTTCATCATTTCATAGAGCACCTTTCAAAATTAACTCAGTACTCAAGTTAACGCACCTTAGCACCCGAGTCAATGCACTTTAGGAAGCACTTCCCGAGTTAGTACACATTAGGAAGCACTCTCTAAAAATTAGCTCAACACCCGAGTCAATACCTTTCAAACAAACAAAAGACAAAAAAAACACGTCTTTAAGCATTTTTCGAAAAGCAACATTTTCAAGATCTTCTTTTGAAAAAAAAAAAAAAAAACAGCATTTTCAAATTCTTCTTTTGCAAAAATAGCATTTTCAAAACCTTCTTTTGCGAGAAAGGCATTTTCAAAATTTTCTTTTACGAAAACGACATTTTCAAAATCTTCTTTTGCAAAAAAACGGTTTTCCCCTTTAAACAAAAGGCATTTCCAAAAAACGCGAGAGCATTTTCAAAAAAAATTTCTTTCTTTGAGTACTAACTATGCAGGTACAAGTAAGAGACGAAGAAGGCATCAAGCACGACATAAGCACGCATTCACGATGCTCAGAATGCAGTCAAGCCCATGGAGTACGCCCGACGACACTGGATACACGCTACCCCAAGATGTCCAATCACACAAGACACGCTCTATCCAACGGCATTGGATACAGCCTATCCAACAACATTGGATACACCACGCTCTACGAATTTGGATCCAACCTGAAGACGTTGGTACCCCTCACCTGACGGTACAAAGATACATTGTACCCAAGCCAAACGACAAATGAACAACCAACAACAACCATACCTGGTGGACATAACCCATCCCGAAGTACCAAACCTCAAGACTGGGGGCTTACCTACGATATTCCTACGATCTACAGATAATACATTCACCTCCTTAGACTAGGAAACCACAGACTAGGAAGCCATACATTCACCTCCTTCGACTAGGAAGCCACACAAGCGTTATGGTCGACTCATGCACCATGAGTGCGATATACATCTACAACCAAGACTGGGGGCTGACACTCCATTTTAGGATCGTACTCCTATACAACAAAATAGATATCCTTCACGGACATCCCAAAACTCTACAACAACAAACCAAAGGAAAAGTCCTAACTTACTAAGCCCAAAAGCCGAAGTCAAGACCCTACCTTGATAAGAGACACCCTCAAGACAATAACACCCCAGAAGCAAAAGCGAGTCAAATTCACAATTCGACTTAGCTCAAACACCCCCCGGGCCAGCATGCCCTTAAACTGCATTATCGAACTACTGTTTGGTGCGATTCCACACACAGTGAATACGTGGCGCGACTTTGCAAGAGGCACGACCAACACCCCACACCTGAACATCATTTCATTCAAGGACAGAACAGACATTCCCAAGTTTGATTTAGTTTTACACCGAAACTTAACCAAACTAAGGGGGCAAAATTAAAAGCATAGTCCTGATCCCGATCGCATTTTTACACCAAAGTACAGTCCTAATTATAAACAAGACTTCGATTTAGCTCTACACTAAAAAGAAAGCCGAAAGCCAACACCACTTTGCCTTAATTCCAACCAAATTAAGCCAAACTCGAGGGGGTAGTCCAAAACTTCGTCCCCTAATACACATCTTTCGCCACACTTTGACTCAGTTTTCATACAAAACTTCGTCAAACTCGAGGGGGTAATTCAAAAACACTTACGGACAACCTTATCACCAAGTTTAACCATCGTTATACACTATAACTCGGTCAAACTGGGGGCTCATACCATACACCCCTCAAGCTTCCGTCAACGAAAAATAGGGTAATTTTTCGCGAAATGACGCCTAAAGAAGACCGAATCACGCCCTCAAGTTTCCGTCAACGAAAAATAAGGTAATTTTTCGCATGACGCCCGAAGAAATCACGCATTCACGGTTGGCGACACCTCCAGAATCGCCTCAAGAACGAATCACGGTTGGCGACACCTCCAGAATCGCCTCAAGAACGAATCACGGTTAGCGACACCTCCAGAATCGCCTCAAGACACAAGCATGCGCACTAAAAGCATAACACTTTCACGTGTGCACAAACATTCAGACACCCAAACACAGACCCAGACATCCAAGCACCAGACATCCCAAGTCCGAGAGACGAGTATCAAGTGAACCCAAAGGAATCGTAATGATACCACGTTTCATGGCCAAAGCAAGAACATTTACAAGGCACAAGACGAAGACACAGAAGTAACAACAATCCAACAAGAAGCAAGCGAAGTCTGAAGATCTTTAGAAGAGCGAAACCGCAGATTCGAATTTTTCCGGATTTGAAACCGCGACATGTGCGAGTGAGTTCAAGCTTGAAGTAGCCAGTTGATAAGAGATTTCCCGGAAGAGTCACTAGTCGACAAGGCAATTTCCAGAGCATGTTTTATTCCACGTTTACTCTCCACCTTGGGCTCGATTAATTTCCAGGCCTAAGTGTTTTTCTTCGGAATCGCCAGCTTTTCGGTTAAGGCGTCACCTAAAGTCCGCCACACTCTTAGACGAGTTGAAACACTATACACAACCTTTGCGTAAACACTAAACACGAGCATTTTCCTCGGACGATAATTCCCGGCGGACATAAGCACTCTTTGACGAGGTGAGCACAACCACGAGCACTAGCACGAAGCATGAAGCACATACGCTCTTTTACGAGACCAAGCACGCGCGCTCTTTTACGAGACAAGCAACAGCAATAACACGCAAAGGTATTTAGCAAGCACGGAAGGCATTCCCGTCTGTGTATGCAAGGACCGTCATGTCCCTAAACATGTTTGTCCCTCCGGATAAGCCGGTCGAGTCCTAGTCTCACCCATGGACCCATACTCCGTGCCGCTGATGATATCGAGACTGTATCGGTCCGGATGTTGTCGTGTAGTTTGACTTTCGCTTTAGTCCTAAGCTCAGTCAAACTGGGGGCTCTGTAGATACCCAAATCCGCACCTCCCGCCAAAAACCCAGTGATGTAACAATGGACTTTTATTGCATGCTTTTATGTTGACTTAAATGGTTCTAGCGTGGCGAATTCAAGTTAAATGTTTTTAAATGCAAATGAGGTTTCTTTATGGGTCATCACCTTTAGTGTCCTTAGGTCTAGAGTCTAGCTTGTCTCGAGTTCAGGTCCTAATCGGCATGCGCACATCCCTTTTTCAAACACATATAACACATCGATCCACCTAACTACCCAAATTTTGTCCTTCCTGCTAATACTAACCTTCAGCAATAGCAAAAACCCAGATAGTCCCACGGAATGTCCTATTTCACAAAATTACACAAAATGCATCCTTTTTACATTTTCGTGGCTCGGGCCCGTAATCCCAGCCCAAACCCATACCTGGCCCGCATTCCAAGGATCAGGATTGACCAAGTCAAACCCTAAAACAAACCCTAGCAACCCCTAACTTAGAGCTCACGCAAGGTTATTTCGTATATCCTAAAAGATAATTTAGAAATATACGGAATATATAGGATAGAACCCTCCCTATCAATCGCAAGAGGCATTGCGATTGCTAGGGGCTATCGCAAGACCCCTTGCGATTGCCCCAGGCAGCCGCAAGAGGCCTTGCGGCTCCTACGTCCGGTTTTATCCCTAGATTTCCTAAAATCTACCGAACTCTACCCTATAAATACAACCCTTCGGTCATTCATTCAACACACAATTACACAATTCAGAATACAATTCTCACCTCAAAACACTCTCAAAGCCTCACGCATAAACACCCTTAGAATTCCTCATTTTTTCCTAGTGTTGAATTCCCCCCCTTTGAAGCGAAGCGCTGCCGGTTTCCTAAACTTGAAGACAGGTAGTTTTTCTTTACTTCTTAGACTAGCAAGGGCCTACATTAGGCTCACCCCGACTTTGGTACGCAAAGTGCTTTTCATAAAGCTGACCATGCACCTCGAATACACACCCTATTCGTAACACCTTTCCAAAGTCGCATAAACAATCGACCTCCTTAAAATAAACCAATGGCTAATTGAACTTTATTTTCTCGCATGCATTTTAGCAAATCCTCTTATTGCATCTAAATCACTTAAAATGAATTCGTCATTAAAGCCCATTTCGTTAATAAGTTAAGCATGCTTAACTGAGGGTTTAAACAATCTCTTTTTGCATTCTTTTTACATTTATATCGCACTTGTACGTAGCGTATTACTTAGGCTCATGTATCATTATTTGCATTGTTCTCAAGTCTAGTAGAGGCTATCTTTTGATAGGCTTTTCCAAAAGATCTTTCATAAAAACATTATTTTGATTTATACTTTAGAAAAGTACCCTCACCCGAATCCGAATCTGGTTTCACAATAACCTTAGACGGATAGGTGTCGACGTGCCTTGAACTCTAAGACGTGTCTTTGAGCATGAGGACATGGAGGCGGGTTCTAAATTTCCCTCATAATTTAGTGGCGGCTCCAAAACAGTTTTAAAAGGTTTTTTGTACTTAATCTTTTTAACTTTACGGCCTTAGCAAGACGTCGAGTGGTTCCATGGTCAGATCCCGGTACCTACAGTTATAATAAAATTCAATTATTTATATCACTAATCACTAATCACTTAAAATTACTTAAAATTTAAATGAAACTTAATCAAACTTATAAATAAAATGAACTATTATTATTTACTAAAATATAAAATACTAATACGTACAAGTATAATAATACATATAAGTATAAAATACGTAGAAGTATAAACTATAAAAATACGTACAAAGTATAAAAATACGCATACGTATAAAAGTACGTACAAAGTATAAAAATACGCATACGTATAAAAATACGTACAAAATAATGAATAGTGAAAATATTTAAAATCTACGAACGGACTCAAAATAAATATTTAAGTTTGTTTTCTATGTGTTCTGTTTATCTGAAGAATTGCTAGAATTACAATTTCATTATACAAAGTTCGACAATATATTTAAGTTTCAGAATTGTCATTTATTAAGTTTGAACGAGGATATAAGAATTGAGAAAAACGAACTACTTGAATAAAATACTAGGATTGTTCGCCATGTTGCGACTCTTGAAATTCGAAGTTAACGAGGTAGCTCTCTATGGGGACTTGGGCTCCCTCCCAGAGTTGCCCAAGGCTATTTAACGATCTTAATATTGCTATTTGACACGGTATATACAACCTCAGGGATGGGGCATCATTGATATTTCCGTGGGCCCATAGAATAGTAATTGGAACGCCTTGACCCATCCGGTACCGTCTCTGGTGATAGTCGAACTGTTTCGTCGGTGATACCTTTTGAATAGCGAATACGTATGACCCTCGATAGGTAGTGTATGCATACATTAGACAAGGGATTGATTCGTCCTTAATTATTACCTTAGATATCTTTAGTAGATAATCAGACACGTCCGCTTTGACGGCCCTGACTGCTACTGCGCGGATTATGTCTGCATGCTTCCGCCTTACTAACGAAGACTCATTAGTCAACGTATGATGAATGCATTTCCTTGTTTGATTGACTATTGTCTAAATGACTTGATTTCCTGAGTATTGAAGTACGACTCATTGAGAATGATTATCTATGAGTGTTGTACGTTGTGTGATTGGATTTATACTCATGTTTGAATCATTATGTATCCTTATATGTTTGGCTTGCCTACCTGCAATGTGTTTTATTTATTTATTTTATATATTGCATATGTTTTAGAATTGCATGATTGTTCACGACTATGTGTTTATTGAACTGATTACGACTTATGCATATATCTTGATTGCTATGATTTAAGTTTTTATATGTATTACGATGTTATATGAATTGAGATGATGATTAAGTTTATATATTGTATTCTATAAATTGAAATGTTTTAAGTTTTGTTTATCATGTTGTATGAGATTTAAATATCTATATGTGAGAACTGATATTATATGCTAATAGTCCAATTTTATCGAAATAAGGTGTTGCTGGAGTTATACGCGTGTAGTGCTGCCAAGTTACTTTTAATCATAGGTTAAATAAAACCAACACTTTGGTTTAGAGGTTGTTGGTCAGAACAGTCACTTCCCGCCTCTGAGCGGGAGATCCTCCTTTTTTGTGTTTTTGTCTCTGTTGCAGGAAATTCTCGAGACTCAGGATTATCGGGATGATTAGGATGTTTCGTTTGTTTTCTTTGAGAGATTGTAATATATATTTGTATCCTATGCCATTTGAATGTAATTTAATTAACATCCGGCATGTATTAGACTTAATTAATTTTCCGCCTTAGTTTAATTAAGTCACGAAAAACCAGGTTGTTATAGTTGGTATCAAAGCTGTCTTGCGACCGTGAGTAACTTAATACTTCATCTAGCGAGAAGACACCTGGGCTAGACATACATATTAATATATATGTCCGGCATAGACTTATAGGATCAAATAATGAACTAGAAATCCTAGATCGCTAAATAATAACTTAGATCAATTTAACATGTGAGAATGGGTAGAAATATTAAGGATTGACCGACTGACCTAGACTTTAGGTTCTCGACCGTTATTCAACCTCGATAGATTTTTATTTCTCTTTTCTTACTTGCTAAGTGCTCTATGACTAATCTTTTTGACTAACAAGTATTTTTTACTAACATTACCGAAATTTTTTTTTTGTTTAATTTAACCCGTATAAACATTTGAGGTCTAACTTTCGAGGTCCGAAAAGTAGTCATACGGACTCGGAATTTAACAAAATAAAAGCCTAAACCACCTAATTTTTCGAGACGGATTTAATGATACAGTTTTCATAACCATTCGACAAACCGAACTAAATTCATTTCCCTGTTTTCTTTCAAAGATCAAATACACATATACGTACTACATGCAACAATAATTAACCATAATATAACCATACAACCTATACATACATATACATATACATACAATACACATATACGTACTACAACAATAACCATAATAACCATACAACAATAACCATAACCATAACCATACAACCTATACATACATATAGATATACATACTACAACAATAACCATAATAACCATATATACAACAATAACCATAACCCCATACATACACAACAACATATACGTTTTTCACATGCATACATATTTTATACATACATATACGTACTACACATACACATAGACATACATAATCAATAACCATATATAACCATAGAATATGTACAAAAACAATCAATAATAATCAATAACTATAACAACAATCAATATAACATACGAATACACAATTATATAATATCAAAAAAACGAACCTTTTCAAGTATGATCGATATTATTGATGAATATAATAAAGAGAGAAATTGAAAGTTGATCGAAATTTTTTAAGGAAATATTGATAGATAAACCGTGAAAATGAAAATAATGAGTTTAAATTAAATTATAAACCTTATAACGGCTAATTTTAAGTAACTTAAAGGGAAGCTAGAGACAAAAAACGTTTAAACTCCCTATTAAAACAAAATCAGCGACAACTTAAAATTAAAACAAAATACATTAAAAATAACGGTTATTAGCCTAATAACCGTTTTAAATAGCAATTTTACCCTAAATATAACGGTTATTAGGCTAATAACTGTTTTAAATAGTAAAAAAAAACGGTTATTAGCTTAATAACCGTTTTTTAAAGTCTCTTTTAAAATTGAATTTGAATTCAAACTATATTTATTTGAGGTGGTTGTACAATAATTACTACTACAAATTACAAGGCCTAAAATAACGTATCTATAGAAGCTAAGACTAATATAACGTATTTATGTAAAAAATAATAAATATAAAATTATTTTATAGATGAAAAGATTAAATATAGTAATGATTCTATATTTATTATTTTTTACTATTTATTTATATTTTTAGGTTGTTATTATTCAATAATTACAACTACATACAATAATTTATAAATAAGGTTTATATTATACATATATATAATATTATTAATCAATTTAACTACTTTAATTCCTTTAATTCGATATCACTTTAATTAAATACATTTCAAAATAAGGAAGAAAATATAAAGTAATTTAAAATTACAAAACCTTTAAAAATATTTTAAATATAGTGATTTCTAATATAGTGATTTTAAAAACAAAGAATTAAAGAATATTATGAGTATAGTTATTTAAAACGAATTAGTATTGAATTAGTATTGGATTATATTATTATGTTTAAAAACAAAGTATTTTAAACATATATATAGCTTTTAAGGTAAATAAATTAGAATACATAAATATTATGAGTATAGTTATTTAAAACGAATTAGTATTGAATTATTTCGTTTTTTTTGGTTTTTAATTAAAAAAAAAACGGTTTATAGTTATAATGTTATTTATAAGTTCACATTAAAAACAACAAATAAATATAGGAACCGTTTTTTTTAATTAAAACCAAAAAAACGGTTTTTATCTTTAAAAACCGTTTTTTATAATTAACAAATAAAACGGTTTATAGCAAATAACCGTTTTTTTTAATTTTAATTAAATATAACGGTTTTATTATTACGAAACCGTTATTTAAAGTCTAACTAAAAACAACACATTTTAACAAAAAACCGTTATTAATAGCCTTTTCGTTGTTTTTAATGATTTTTTCGTTGTTTTTAGTGATGAGTTTGATTTGGCGCCTATAATTTTTACAACGGAAATTTTAATTGCGTTGTTTATAATATTATAAACAACGGAAAGGCTAATTTGTGTTGTTTTTGCTCCGTTGTTTTTGCTCAGATTTGTAGTAGTGATACAAGCATATAACAATAACATAATCAGAAAACTATAATAAACAATAAGGATTACCGAAAGGATTAGCAAATGAATGAATTAGGGCAAACTAGGGCAGAATTAGAGATGATCGAATTGAATGAATTTGTGAGATGTTTTAATGAGAATTAATGAGGAAATTAAGAGAGAGAAGAGAGGATTATGAAGGATTAGTTTATCAGAGTGTTTAAAATGAATTTAGGGTTTAGGGAGTCTTAAATACATTAAGGGTTTCGTGTTTAACAATTAAAACAAACACGAAAAGACTGATCCGGAAAGCAGGGCTGAACCGGTCGATTCGGGGCTGTACCGGTCGGTTCAAGTGGTGGAACCGGTCGGTTCCAACAGAACCGGTCGGTTCTGTGGGCACTTTTCCAAGTCAGAGAATTTTGCCTCGAAAATTGAACTTCTAACTTAGTTTTTCACACATACTCTTCTCCATACTCCTCCTAACACCTCCCTAGCTACTCACACTAACTCACTTCGAAAACCACCAAGGTTAGAGCCACCAAGACTCGATAAAACCACACGCGATCAAGCTAAAAGACTTACTCGAGCTAAAAATGAGAAAGACTATGAGAAATGAAAGACGATTTGAACGATACGAACAATATAAAATGCGAAATGAGTCGGGGTGTTACATCACTGCCCCCCGAACCCCTGCATACACTACTGCTATTCCCCCCTCCACTCTCCTCAGCAGCCCACATCTCCTGCAGTAAACCCACTGTACGCTCCACTACCCGCTCTGCAGTAAACAAGGCCTTATTTCAACGCTTCCAAATCGCCCAGCAAGCTGTCATAAATTCCACTCTCTCCCGCTCACCCATCTCCCGAAACGCGCACTCTAACCATTCTCGAACGTCCCGTACACCTCTGATATCCGTAACCTCACTCCCCAAACCTTCCCACACCCCCCCAACCCACCCACAATCCTTAACCTTGTGAAGACAAGTCTCCACGCAGCCTCGGCATCGTAGGCAAAGAGAATCCGTCAAGTCCAAGCGTTTGGCGATGTTACCTTTTGTAGCTAAAGCATCCCAACATAGCTGCCAAAAGAACACTTTAATTTGTGGGAGCACTGGCGTCGACCATACTTTCTTCCCCAGCCACTCTTTCTTCCTCTGATCAAACTGTCCAGCTGCCACGTTACTCGAACCCGTGAGCAGCTTATACGCACTCCGGACACTATAAGCACCATCTTTCTCCACGTCCCAGCACCACAGCAGTCACTAAGACGAATTTGTAGCACGCGCTCGGCCTCAAAAGGCAACAGTAGACTTTCCACTATCGTCCTATCCCGCCCCCCTCCTTCACCCGACATCAGGTCCATCACCCGCAACTCCATGTCGTTATCCACGCGTGGCGACAACACCCTCTTCGATTGAGTCATCGGAATCCATGGGTCCAACCAAACGCGAGTCGTTTTGCCATCCTGATACGTGCTATTTATATAGATTATATGCCCCCGGTTTAGTCACATTTAGCTTGCATTTACTCGCGTTCATTGTTAGTTTAGGAGCTATTTGTTATATATTGCGGTACTGCCGTTCCTCGTTTATATTTTGCAGGTTTTGGCGGTCCTGAGCCGAAACCTGAGTCGAGTGGAGCATTTCAAGTACCGTGACGACGAGACCAAGCTCGAGCTTATTCGAGAGCTTGAGAATACGAACTAAAGCGCAAAAAGACTAAAGGGCTACGAGAGATGTGAGGCCCAAAGACCAAGGGTCAAGCATTGGACAAAGAAAGAGCCGGCCCAGACTAGGGTGACCGGCCAGTCAGGTGGACCGGCGGCCGGCCGGCCCCCATGTTTTTTTCGTCGGATTTTGATTAATTCGAGTTTAGTTTTGGGAATGATGTATAAATACCCTAGGCTCGTGAATACTAAGACTTATGCTTTATTTTATGCTTTAAGTTAGGTTTAGTTTTACTGCTTATTAGTTCTCTCTCTCAAAACTCAATTAGTTTAGTTTCAAGATTGATTCGATTGTAACCGCCGGTACTGATGTGTGCGTTTTATATTGATTTATATACCCCCGTTTTGTCACATTTAGCTCGTGTTTAGTGAGTATGTATGTATTTTAGGAGCTATTTGTTGTGAATGTTGGTACTGCCGCCTTTTTATGTCATTTTATAGGTTTTGGTCGATTGTGTGCTGACTACGAGGCGTTTCCTGGAGGCGGTGGTTGATTGCACGAGCTCAGTAGTTGCTGGAAGGGCTCGGGAGCGCTGAATGGGGCTTGAAACGTAAGAACTCAAGCTCGAGAGCTAATACGGACGCAATACGATGTTACGAGACGCTAAAACTATAGGTTCAAAGTGAACCTATCGGTTCAATGTGATTGCTCAAGCTCAATAATTGCTGGAAGTTTACGGAAACATTTAGAACCGATCGGCATAGGGTCAAACCGATCGGTTCAGCACCTCAAACCGATCGGTTCGACCCCGAACCGATCGGTTCTGCCTTTTTATTTTTTACGTTTCTACGTGGCCTATATATAAGACTCGAGTAGGGTTTTAACATTTTCATCTTTCATTTTATATTGGCAGCTTTAGAATATTTTGTAAGTCCTTTTTCTCTAAAAACTAAAACTCATCATTGCAGATTGGATTAAACTTTGTAATCGTCGGTTCTACGCATTAATCTCAAGCATTTAATCATTGGTAATTCATGTTTGCCATTTTTAATTCCTTTGCTTTAATGTTTAATTTCCTTTTAGCCCCAATTATGAGTAGCTAATCTCTTTTCTAGGGTTTATGGGGATCGATGCTTAGTGATTAGGTTTAATTATTGGAATTGGTTACCTTGTGATTGTTCGTTGTTAATCTATTCCCTTGCCCTAACTTCACATTCAATTAATCAAAGGCCACGATTGATTGCTTGACCTAGGAAGCCTAAACCTAAGACCGAAAGCCGGGTTAAGGTGAGCCTTGTGAGGGAGTTAGTAGAGCGAGACTAATACGTAGCGAGAGCCCGTTAGTCGAGCTTTAGGATTGACTTTGATCCGAGAGGACTTGTCTTCTTCCATTAGCACGAACCGTTACTAGTACCTTTATTCCGTGATAACCTTAATACTTCCGTCATCGTGAACCTGCGACCCTAGACCTCTCTCTTTATCGGCTTTCAATCCTTTAATTCTTGTCCTTCCTTAGTTTAGTAACTCATAAACCAAACCTTTTCACACCTAGAGTGCACTAGAAACCTTGAGTTATTAGTAGTTTCAACCATCTCCTAGTGAATTCGACACCCTACTTGCCACTAGCTATTAGTTAGTAGGACCGTAGGTTTATCTTGATATAGGTGACACGACTTTAGCCTTGTCAGGTACTCCGATTGATTTCAGGTTTTATTCAATTGTTATTATTTCTTTCATCATGTCTTATTTTTATTGCTTTGCTTTGATTTCTAGTGTGAGTAGCTAAACTTATAATTAGGGTTTAGGGTGATTTGTGAGATTGGTTCAGGAACATGTTTTAATTGCTTAATTGATTAAACTTGTGCAAGTTGGCTTCTTCCTACGCGTTTTATTATCAATTGAATTTAGGGACGCCTTTATTGAATTGAACTTAGGTTGTTTCAGTTTAAGATCGAAAGCCGAATTGAAATTAGACTCACGCGTATTTGATAAGTTAAGAATAGTAAGTTGCGAGAGCCCGCTAAATTTGCTTAAGGTTAATATTGACTCGAGAGAGCGTATTCCTAAACCTAGTCACTTGCATAGCTTCAATTGATTGATATTTCCTTTTGAGTTGAGTTCCTGGATTAGTGTCACATTGATCCCGATGCCCTAATCTCCCTTTTATATACTTTTATACCATCTTATTTACCATTCTTAGTTTAGACCCTTTCCTACACACCCGACTTGTTATCTTGAGACTGACCTAGATTAGCTGAGCATCCTATAGACTGCACCGTTTCTCTGTGGATTCGACCCTACTGCCACTAGCTACCTAGTTAGTTGACTTTAGGTTTACTTTTGATAGGGTGATACGACTAGAACCCATCAAATTTTGGCGCCGTTGCCGGGGAGACGGTTAGCTAGTTATAGTTTTTGCTTAGTTTTGGTTTTTCTCTTTTGTCTCAAGGAACCTAGTTCCTTGAGACCGTTTCTCATTGTTTTCTTGTAGTTTTGTTTATGCACAGTTCACCTCGGACTTTAGTTCCTTTTGAGCCCGAACCTGAGCGAGCATTACATCGACTACGCAAGGAAGTAATCAAAATCGTCAATCTTGATACTGAGGAAGCGTCACAAGCGGAGTCTAGTGCAACGCAATCGTCCTCCGAAGAGGACACACCTCCAGTCACTCCAGTTTTTACACCACCGGTGACTATGCCGAAGCTATATAGTCACTCGTTACCCAAGACGGAGTCCATTCCTAATGGATTACAGATGCCCGCGACTCTACAGGGCAATTTCGAGATTCGCCCCGCCTTCCTAAATTTGGTGGAGTGGAATCAATTTGGTGGTTATCCCACCGAGGATCCTGTTCGGCACATGCAGATGTTTACCGATTATTACTCTACGATCTAGCAGACCGGGATTACTCAAGACCAAATAAGGGAGATGTTATTCCCTTTTTTGCTGAAGGATCGAGCTCGCGAATGGATCACGGACCTCGACAAGACTGCAGCTGGCATTACTGATTGGCGTGGGTTAGCACTGGCTTTCTATTCTAAGTTTTATCCTCCTGAACGCACTAATCAAATGAGGAGTCAAATCCAAAGCTTTAAGAAAACTTACGACGAGTCACTTGCTGAAGCTTAGGAGCGGAATAAGAAGCTCATCCGAGATTGTCCTCATCATGGGCTGAATGACTGGTTGGTAATCATGACGTTCTACAATGGGTTATATACGGAGAGTCGTGCTATTTTGGATTCTGCTGCAGAGGGACGTTTTGCTAACAACGTCGACGATGATAAGGCGTGGGCTTTGATTGACGAAATGGCGATGCATTCGTCACAGTTCGGGAAGCCGAGGGGAAATTCACGGTCTGCACACCAAGACCGTGATAAGGAGAGCATGAGCGCGATTACTAGTCAGCTTGCTGCGCTGACTACGAAGATTGATATGCTGCATGGTGGTGGTTCTTCTAGTGGCCACGTGAATGCTGTCATGGGGCACGATTCGGGTTATTCTACGGGGTATGCTGCACCCCACGAGCAGGTTTACGCTTATCAGTCCTATTCTCAGAACCTGCCCTACCAAAACTAGCCGGGTTA
The DNA here is from genome assembly GCA_023091065.1 of Dianthus caryophyllus. Lineage (NCBI taxonomy): Eukaryota > Viridiplantae > Streptophyta > Magnoliopsida > Caryophyllales > Caryophyllaceae > Dianthus > Dianthus caryophyllus. The sequence goes on along the minus strand of JALGRB010000019.1, from coordinate 2,613,466 downwards.
CGACCGTTCACTCCTATCCTATCGTAACCAAAACGTACTTAACCCGACCACACAACCACCACAAAACCAACCCTACCAACCCCCCCACAAAAATTTCCAACAACAACCATCCAACTACCAAAGGCCCCCGTATGTTTCATCGCAACATTCCCCGGGACCCGATCCATTGGCCGAGATGAAGTCGATGATGTTGCAAATGCAACAAGTTACGTTGGCCATGCAAAAGTCACAGGAGTCGCTCATACTCCAAATGCAGAAGGACGGGCAAGCTAAAGATGCGGCCATAAAAATTTTGGAGTCTCAAGTGGCACAGCTCGCCACTTCACAAGCGTCGCGTCAACCGGGTTCACTACCATCGCAAGGTAATCCTCCTAAGCCTCCTCACGATACGGCATGTGCTATCACGCTACGTAGTGGTACAGGTTATGATGGCCCGAGGCATCCGGAGGATATGGAAAAGAACGGGGCAGAAAACACGGTCAGTCCGTGTGATCAGAGGCCAGCACAGCGACAGCAACTCGCGGATGATGCTGTTAAGGATAAGACACCGGAGATTCAAATCAAGCTTCCCTTTCCGGGTCGTGTACGTCAGGCTAATACGGACCCCCAGTTCAGTAAGTTCTTTGAGATCGTGAAAGGTTTGTAGGTAAACGTCCCTTTTATCGATTTGGTTAAGCAAATTCCTGCATATGCTAAGTTTCTTAAGGAAGTCCTAGCTAGGAAGCGCACCATCAATGAGACTGAGTCCATGTCTTTTGTAGGGGAGGGTAGTGCCTTTTTACAGGGTAGTTCACTCCCAAAGCTGAGTGACCCCGGGACCTTTTTTATCCCTTGTTCTATAGGGAAGTATGTGGTCAAAAATGCCTTATGTGACTTAGGGGCTAGTGTCAGTGTCATTCCCTACTCCATCTGTCAGAAGTTGAATATGACTAAGTTAGGAGTTACCTCCATGACTCTGCAGATGGCCGACCGTACTATACAGAGACCTTTAGGTATCCTAGAGGACATCCCGGTTAAGGTAGGGAAGTTTTATATCCCTGTAGACTTTGTTGTCTTAGACATTCCTGAGGACCCACATATTCCTATTATTTTGGGTCGACCTTTTCTGCACACTGCTGGTGCAGTGATTGATGTTGGGAATAAGACCTTGACATTTTCTGTGGGGAGGGGGGGAAGTTGACTTACACGCAGTCTAGTACTCCACGGTCCCCTATGTGTCTCGAGTCGGTTTGTTCTACTGATTCTATACCTCCGTCTCACTCTATTGGAGACACTTTGGAGGTCGTTTCTGTTGTTCCCCCGTGTGCAGGTTCTTTACAGGATGGCTGCAAGGATGGTTTGGGGGAGAGAAAGCTGCTTAAAACCGACATATACGACGCCAGTGATGGAAAAGGATGTCCTAGGATTGAGTCGCCGGGCGCACAAGGGAGGTTTGGAGAGCCATTCCGAGACGGAGTCCCGTGCGTGATGGATTTTGATGCTCTTCCGCGGGACGGTCGAGTTTTGTGGCGAACCGATGCTATTTCGCCGAGCGAGAGAGTCGTGAGTGGCCAACGTCCTTGGCCTAATTTGACCTGATTGGAGCTTGAAGATGGTCGTGCGGGACCGTAAAAACCAGCGCTTCCGGGAGGCGACCCGATGATGATTGTAATCTATTGTACTTTTGGTTTGATTGTTTTTGATGACTTTTTCCGTTTTTATTGAGCGCGCGAGGATGAGGGTATTATTGTGTGATTTTAGCGCGCAGGTACTTAAGGACTTTTGATCCTTAGTATTTTTGAGAAAATGCTCACGAGGAGGCACCCCAGCCGGCCTACCGGCTGCCGGACCCGGACCGGGGCCGTAACACAAATTTGAAGCTGAGAAGAAAACGCGAAAAAAGTTGAAAAATGGCACCAGAGCCGCCCGGCCGGCTGCCGGTCTGAGACCGGCCGGCCCCCCTGTTCCCTTCTACTGCTTCGTTTCCCCTTTTGACGTATTATTTTCCCGAAGTACTTCATAGCTAGACTGATTTGGATGCATATTCGTGCACTATTAGCCGCACTCCATGCTTCGCTTTGGTTTGGGGGAGCTCCAACTTGATAATGTGAGCTCTCTTTACTCCTTTTCCCCTTATTTCCTCGCTTTATTTTCCTTCCCCCGTATATTATTTGTCCTTCTCTGCTATTTGTGGTTGTGCTGTTTTCCACATTGAGGACAATGTGCGATTCTAGTTTGCGGGAGGGAAGCACTTTCGCGCTTAGCATTTGCATTTTCATTTTGATTGGTGAGTTGAGGAGTAGTTGTGTTTGGATGATGGTGTTGATTTTTAGATGCAGCTGTTAAGCCGTTGAGCTCCACATTTTCAAATGCATTTACCACCTTTTTACCCTCTTGACCCGAGCCTAACATTACAACCCTTGGAAACCTCGCTCGACGTGATTTTAAGACATTTTGGGTGACGACATGCTTAGTTCGAGTTGTTTTCCTAGTGTCGATGTTTGTGAGATTATTTATAGTCTCAGCGTTTTTGTGGATGCATACGGTCGAAAGTCTTTGCATGGAGTTTGCGTTATAATGTTCCGCCGTCTTTCATTTGTTCAGTTTGCTCCCTAACTCTTCAATTTATTGAAGATGAAGCAGGTATTGATTTGATTCACTTTTGTATGAGGCGACGATACTTGTGATTTTGAGTCTGCATTTTCCTGTACTAGTTTGTCCTCGTGATTATGTGCTATATTTTGGGTAGTTTGCTTGAGGACAAGCAAAGGTTTGGTTTGGGGGAGTTTGATACGTGCTATTTGTATAGATTATTTGCCCCCGGTTTAGTCGCATTTAGCTGCATTTATTCGAGTTCATTACTAGTTTTATGAGCTATTTGCTTTATATTGCGGTACTGCTGTTCCTCGTTTATATTTTGAAGGTTTTGGCGGTCCTGAGCTAAAACCTGAGTTGATTGGAGCATTTCAAGTACTAAGACTTCAAGACCAAGCTCGAGCTTATACGGAAGCTCGAGAAGACGAATAAAAGATCAAAAGACTAAAGGGCCACGAGATGATTAAGGCCCAAACGAAGAATGAAGCACATACGAAGAAAGGAGGCCCGGCCCAGGCTGAGGGAACCGGCCGGTCAGGTGGACCGGCGGCCGGCCGGCCGGCTCCCATGTATTTTCAGTCGGTTTGATTTAATTCGAGTTTGGTTTTTAGGAAACTTGTATAAATACTCCTAGGTCGTGAACACTTCATCTTATGCTTTATTTTATGTTTTACTCTAGGTTTTAGTCTACTGCTTATTACACTTTCTCTCTCAAAAATTCCAGTTATTAGGTTTTAGTTTAGTTTCAAGATTTGGTTTTCTTATAATCGTTGGTACTCCGTATTAATTCAAGATTAATCTCAGGTTTATTTCATTTGCTATTTCTTTTATCATGTTTAATTATTATTACTGCATTGTTTTAGTTTCAATCATGAGTAGCTAATTCTTTAATTAGGGTTTAGGGGAATTTGTGAGATTGGTTCAGGAACATGTTTTAATTGCTTTAATTGATTGAACATGTTCAAGTTGATTTCTTCTTGCGCGTTTTTATTATCAATTGAACTTAGGGACGCCTAAATTGAATTGAATCTTGGTAGTTTTGATTTAAGATCGAAAGCCTAATTGAAACTAGACTCACGCGTATTTGATAAGTTAAGTTTAGTAAGTTGCGAGAGCCCACTAAATTTGCTTAAGGTTAATATTGACTCGAGAGAGCGTATTCTTGAACCTAGTCACTTGCATAGCTTCAATTGATTGTTATTTCATATTGAGTTGAGTTCCTGAATTGATGTCATAATGAACCCGAAGCCCTAATATTTCTCCCATATACTTTTACTCTCTTTTATTATTCGTTCTTAGTTTAGTTCTTATTCTTAAACATCGACTTTTACCCTTGAGATAGCCTAGTTGACTGAGTAACCCTTCTGATTACACCGCTTCTCCGTGGATTTCGACCCTACTTGCCACTAGCTACTTGTTAGTTGTTTTCTAGGTTTTATTTTGATAAGGTGATACGACTTTAGCCTGTCACATCCCCTATCCGTTTGCGCACCCCTAGATCCAAGACCTTTCTCGCCTCCCACAGCCCTTTCCAAGTGTAGCTCGGTAAGCGCCCAAGGCCAGCTTCCATAAACCCACAATCCGGGAAGTATTTACCCTTTAGGACACGCACCATAAGACAGTCCACCTCCGTTAGCAGTCTCCAACTTTGCTTCCCTAATAGAGCCAAAATGATTAGTAAATTTATTTTAAGGGTTTTTTTTGTCAGATAGTACCTTATATTTAGGGTCATTTGCGAACTAGTACCTTTAAATTTTTTTATTTTTTTTTTCTTTTTTTTTTTTTCTTTTTTTTTTTTTTTTTTTTTTTATATAGTACCTTTTATTTCCAAAATTTGTTAAAACAAACCCCATATTTCCCACCAATTTTTCCTCCCAATTTTTCCAGTTACTCTATTAAAGCTAAAATTGATTTCTCCAAAATTTCCAGAACAATTATAATTGTTTCCTCTTTCTTAAATTTCATCCTCACGTATTCCCAAAAAATGTCGTCATCATCAAGCACGCTTTTCACAGAAATAAAATGCAAATGTAGTTAAGTCTACCTAAACAAATTTTGGAAATAAAAGGTACTAGATAACCAAAAAAAATAAAAATAAAGGTACTAGCTCGCAAATGACCCTAAATATAAGCTACTATCTGACAAAAAAACTCTTATTTTAATATAAAAAAATCAAAATATAACAGAATTCATTTACATTTATTAAGTCTACCTAAAATAAAAAATGATAATGGATTAGATTAGTCATCCCTAATCAAAATATGTTAAAATGAATTAAATAAATTATGAGAATTAATTTTGTCTATATATTTTTGGATATTACTTTTCTTCAAATTAAATTACATAATACACACCTTATTATATAAGCAGTAATTCTCCTGTAAGGCTGAACTCACACTAAGTTAATGTGAGACCAAGGTACAAATTGCAATTAAAGGAGTACAAAAACATGAAACAAATCTATTAAAGTCACTAACAGAGGTACTAAAAAGATTTAGTAACAATTAATCATAATTATCACTTAAATAGTACAAAAGCTATATAATCGGGTACAAATGAGCCGGACTTACAATAACTTATTGTAAGTCCTGACTTACACATGAATTAGTGAACCCCCTAATGGCAAATTCTCATTTGAGATCATAGGATCCATTTTAAGCTTAAGACAAGTCGGGTCTAGCCCATTTTTTTTATTTATGTTTTTTTATTTGAATTTTTTTTTTTCAAGACAATTTTTTTTTTTTTTTTTTCCCGAAAACTTTTGTCAAAAAGCTGGAAAACACAAGAAAAAACGGATACTTAAAAATGGTAACAAAGTGAACAAAAATGGTAACATATTTATTAAATTAGTGACATATTGTCACATATAGAAAACAAAAATTAATCCCAATATTTTTGCAATAGATTACCAAAATTGTTTAAAATATATTTGTAACATATTATCACAAAAAATTGTCATAACATTTATGTATTATGTTATCATAATTGTATAATATATTTTGGTTATTGTACTTATATTTTTCAAATAATTTAATATTAAATGAAAAATATGACACTTTAATGTAACATATTTGTATTATTTTGCATTTCATACTCAAAAATTTGATAACAATTCATTAATAAATGATCACATAATATATTATGATCCAAACATAATAAATTATATCCGCAACATGTATTATGTTTTCTATGTTTGAATATATGTTACCAATAATAATATAATATGTTACCTTTTCTATCAATATTGTTACCATTTAAAGTTTTTATTTTACTAGTATTTTTCCGCTTTTTGAGTTAGAAAAAAAAAATTGGGTCTTGAAAAACAATTTTGAAAAAATAAAAAAATATATATAAATAAATGAATGGGCCTAAACGGATTATATATAACCCATCTTAACTAAGACAGATAGATTCATCTTAATGGAGACTACTTGCTCGCTATTAGGTTTCCAAATTTTCAAATTCACCCCAAAACAGTAATCCCCTTTTTTCTAAATGGTTAACATTTGTTCTGGATGTTTTATTTATTATTTAGTATTTGTTTTTGAAAACTTTAAGAGGAATAATACTTACTCCCTCCGTTTCGGTGATTTGTTTACATTTACTTTATACACATTTATCGATGTGAGAGAGAGGTTGAGGAAAAAACTAATAAAATAATAATATAAGTACAAAGGAGGCCCCATTTGCTTAAAATTATCAAATGTTATTGGTTGAGGGAGGAGGGGTCACCTCTCACATGGGTCAAGCAAGACCATTTTTGGAAAGTGTAAACAAATGACCCGTACGCCCCAAAATGGAAAGTGTAAACAAATGACCGGGACGGAGGGAGTATTAACATACATCTTACGAAAACAATCACAACTAAAAATAATCCGAAAATACTCTCAACTATTGAAAATTCATTTCACTAATATACCTTTCCCAATTTTAATGAGCTCTAAAAAAGAAAGAAATTGAAACCAACTTTCACTTTTCTCTGCTCATTATTTAAATAAAATTAAAAAAGTTTTTAACTTCTTTTTTTATCAATCAAAGCCGGTTAAAATTGGCCAGAATGTATTATTGGAATGATTTTTCAATAGTTGAGATTATTTTAAGTCGTAATTATTTTCGGAAAACAAGTGATAGTTGAAATTATTCCTGTTAACTATTATTCTTTTAATTAAAGTTAACGTTGTTAAATTGATGTGATCCAACTTTGTGCTTAATCATTGAATCTAAATGCGTAAATGTGAATATGTTTTGGAAGTTTATTTTTTACACCATTAGCTACCGTTCAAATCTTAAAGTGCAAAATAAAAACATTATAATATTCCGTATCTATTTACCTTTCGAAAAGGAAAAATTATTGACCTATAACCAAAGATTATAATTCGATAATAATTGATCATTTAAACGTAATAAAATAATCAAACAAGAACTGAAAATTTTTTAAAAAAAAAAATTGACACTATTAAAAAAAAACACAAATTCTTGTGTAAGTCAGGACTTACAATAAGTTATTGTAAGTCCACCTCATTTGTACCCGTTTATATACCTTTCGTACTATTTAAGTGATAATTATGGTTAATTGTTACTAAATTTTTTTTAGTACTTCTGTAAGTGACTTTAATAGATTTGTTTCATGATTTTGTACCCTTTTAACTGTAATTTGTACTTTGATCTCACATTAATTTTGTGTAGGGTCATACCTTACCGGAGATTGCGGAGAATTACTGATAGTCATCGCTCATTCTTAACAGATCTGTCACTTGATTATATTGAGTAATTTGAAATAGAAAAATTTGAGAACTCGCGGAAAGCAACCCCTCAGGCATGATTCATACAAGTTGTGTCGCTATACCTCGTATTTAAAAAATCTGGCAATGTCCCTCCCTTTAAATTAGGGATTAGGATAGCAACCCCTCACGCATGATTCACATGATTCACATACAAATATATATCCCAGTACGGATATCCTCTTTTAATTTTATTTGATATTCTCATAAATTTTTCACTAGGAGGCACAGGACAAATAAAAAGTGTACGTACCGAAAAAATGGTTACGGTTAAAAAAAAAAAAAAAAAAAAAAAAATTACTCCGTATAATCTATAAAACCATCTAATTCAATGCAATTGGCCTAAAATGTATATAACTTTTTGTTTACGAAAACTGTACACTACATTAAAATGATGAAGCGTTTTCGTCTTGACACTTATCTTCACTCGTCTAATATATGCACGCCAAGATATTGAAAACATATTTTGGAAAATTATGAGATTAAATATGACGAAAAGATTAGTTTACACATATTATTTTGAGCGAAAACATTTTATTTTGAGAATAAGATTAAAATATATGGTAAGATTAATTAGATACACAAACTATTAGTGTAACTATATTAGTCTAAATATTATCAGTAGTTCTTCTGTAAGACCGTACTTACGATAATTAACGTAAGACACAACACACAAAAGTTATTAAAAAAAAAAAGTAACCACCCCTTGTGTGAGAGGTCTTACAATAAGTTTATTGTAAGACTTGTCTCACACAAGTATTTGCCAAATATTATAAACATATATCAAAATTTATAAAAACATTCTTTCAAAAAAATTTATAAAAACAACCCAGTCATATTTATAGAAAGTGACCGGAAGAAAAAAAAAAATTAATTTCAGTACAACATAAAAAATATATGTTGATCTTTAATGAGAAGCTTACATTTTAACAAAAAAAAAAGAAAATTATATGTTGAGATCTATAATTTTACGTTAATTTCAATAGTATTTTCTTGATTATTGTTTATTTAGTTTAAAAATTGCATGAGCTATATGAATAAAATAATTGATGTATCAGTTTTTTTTTTATCTCAATCAATAAAAAGTATTTACAATGGAAGACTAATGATGCACAATTAAATGTTTAAACATTTGAAGTTTATTGATATATCTTTAAAAATAATATTTTAGTTAAATTTTTGGATAAGTCATATATATATATATATATATATATATATATATATAAATATATATATATATATATATATATATATATATATATATATATATTTAGGGTTGAGTTCCGATGAAAAATACCCCTTAGGTGAGAAATATGAGAAATAATCTCAACCATTGATTCTAATTGATCCAACGCACCAAATTTAGTCTCACCTATCAACATAAACAAACACATACACACTGTACGTTCTATTGAAACAACAACAAAAACACATGACACAACACTTCCTCCCTTTTTTTTTTCAACCAAAATCATATCAAACAACTACAAATTCAAGAAAATCCGATGCAAGCAACTTGAAATTGTTGTAGAATTCGTAGGAGCATTAATCAAAACGAAAAAATATGGTAAATTTCGTCCTTTTTTCTTCAAAATTAGCTGTATTGAAAATTTGAAATTATTGTGTTTTAATTTGATAAAATGGATTGTTGATTTCAATTTATATACAAGTTGCCTATCACTTTCATTGCTTTAATTGTGATATTCTTCAAATTGTTTAAGTTGTAATTGAATCAATTTCTAGGGTTTTTTTTTTTTCAAAAAGTTGCTCATGACTTCATGTCAAGGAATGCGGATATTAATATGTTTAATTGTACCCATTCATGTCAATTTTGAACTATTATACTGAATTGGTGATGACATTGTCGATTTATATACCGAATTTTTGTGAAAAATTGGTCTTTCACTCAACAAATTAGGAATGAACCTGTAGTCATATTCAAATGAACATGATTATGTTGAAGCTTACCTTGTAATTTGAATAATGTACTTAGATAAGCATATATAGGAATGAACTTATGCTAGAAAAGATGGCTCCTTTTTCATTTGATTGCATAATAATCATGTCGAAAATTAGCCATTGACTCAAACCATTAGGACCTCGTATTTATATGAAATGAACCTCGTATGTATATGAAATGAACCTCGTATGTATATGAAATGAACCTCGTATGTATAATCATATCAAGCAATGCTAATACTAATAGCATTGTTACGGCACCTAGTTGTTCAACTATTCAAAGCGGTCTTACCTAATTTATGCCACCTAGTTACTGAAATGTACCTTTATAATATAATGTACCTCGAATGTTATCAAAATGTACCCGAGTTAAGAATAAAATTTACCTCGTGTATTATTGAAATGTACATGAATTTATTTTAAAATGTTCCTCATATGTAATTAAAATGTACCTCATTTGTTAGTGAAATGTACGCCAATGTATAATATAATTTACTTCGTATATTATTTAAATGAAAATGTTCCTCCTCGTATGCTAATGAAATGAACCTCGTTTGTAAATGAAATGAACCTCGTATGTAAATGTAATGAACCTCGCATGTAAATGTAATGAACCTCGTATGTTAATGTATGCATCAGCTCATTTAATCTGTCATAACTTCAAAATATTTTAAAATATACCTTGTATGTAAAATAAATGTACCTGTTGTAAAATTGAAATGAACATTCAGAGTTACTAAAATGTACCTCATATTATTTAGTGATATTTTGTACATAATTACAAATGTTTTAAAAACAAGGAATACTAATAAATTAGTCGTTGAACAAAATCAATTCTAAACTCGTTGTATAACAAAAACAATTCTAGCACAAAGTCGCCAATAACAAAATAACAACTCATATGAAATGCGTCAAACTATTACTAATAAAATCTATTAACAATCATGTGTTTTGTAAATGTGTTTTGCAAATACTTGTGCTCATCCAACGACAGCTTGATCTCGATACGTTCCACAATAACATAAATCATATACTTGTACATCGAGGGCCCTAGTTGCATCATTTATCTAACTTCGTCTCTCTAATGCCATAGCCATAGTGACCAAGCCAAAGCCTCGGGAACGTCCAGTTTCATTTTCTGAAACTTCACAAGCGCTTAGAGACTTCCCATGTTCACTGAATAGTTGTTCAAGGTGGATCGTTTACCATGTCCAATGGAAGTTTCCCGACATAGATTTTGAAATAGGTTGTAAACTCTTGAGGAGGCCTCACAAGGCATGACTCCATTAGTATAGCCTTGTTTATATTAATAATTTCTCCATCGATTCCTGTTAAGAATAAGACCAGTTCAACTTTGTGATTCATCACGAAACACATATTTGAAACAACCAATGTAAGCTGAGTGTAGCCCTTAGTCTCCATGTGTATGTTTTTAATTGTAACAAATGAAACATCTAACATGTCGACGCAATCACTTAAGTATAAAACCACATACATAGATGACAGGTATAACACAATTGAGTCACAAAGTATTGGCTCAACAATAAAGACTACACTTCATTTGCATGAAAGTGCAGGTTTGGAACAATAGAATAACTTCATTTGCAGCATTCAAGAGCTTCTACGCACGGGAGAATACAGACATCATTGCAAAAGTATTCATCACTGGTTGCACACAAGCACCTAAATTTTATCATGTTCACCACTAACAAACTAATTTTAACATACGATGAAATGCAACCAACATCACCTAAAAATAATGACCAATTTACGAAAAAGTTTCATGCTTTTTTGTTTCAAAATGAAGTGTGAAGGTGTTAAGAGTGTCAAGGTGTTAAGCGTGTTGAACATGGGACATGAAATGAAAGTGAAACGCTAAAATAACATACAGCGCAAGTAAAAACGGTCAAAACAGAATAACTTACATCAGAACCCACAACAAACCTAGAAACAATGAGAGTACAGCACCGAAGGATGGTTGTAAGGCGATAATACCATCTCTATGTAGTGAACCTTGCACCTAGAAAAAGGTATGACGGGTGAAATGAACACGTAAGTAAAAAGAAATGAACACGTAGGGAAGAAGAAATGAACACGTAGGTTAAAAGAATGAACATAAAACATCTTGATAAATTGATAAAAGGGGGGAGATTATAAACCATAAATTTTACAAACGACTTATATTTTGACATCAACCATGAGCACATTACAATAATACTAAGCATTAATCATGTTATTATAGCAAAACTCACATACACAAATCAACAAACACCTTATGTGCATTCCAAATAACACCCATAAAAATGAAAAAAAAAAAAAAAAAAAATCAAAAATCAAACAAAGTAAGTACAAAGTAGGCGTGCCTTCTTTGTTTGTGCCTTCAAAAATGAAATCATTAAAATGAATTGAATAGATAAAGACGATGCAACTCACTTTCAATAATTAAGCTTAGAAGATAACTACAACAAGTAAGAGAAAAGAAAATCAAAGTACAAGATTTCATGTGCAAAACATGTAAATGATAATTATCAACCTAAAACAAATTCAAAACATCAATTAATCACGAAGATTAACTATAATCAAACACAAAAAGTTAAAAAAACAAAATTTATGTGAACTAAAAAAATTAGGGTTTACAAATTCTAAAAATTTGGGAAAAAACTCTACCTTGGTTGATGTTAATGGCGAGAATTGAAACGAAAAGATGGAAGACGAAGAAGTCAAAATCAAATTGAAGAGTTAGATCGAGCTGAAATTGGAAAATCAGTACAGAACCTTAGAGAGAAAGTGAGAGATGAGTAAAAACAAATTAGAACAGTGTTTGAGGAAGAGCAGCGAAACAAAAAATAAGAGTTGATCTACACCGTTAGATCTTATGAAATGAATGGACTAGATTACTTCTCATATTTCTCATATAAGCCCTACTTCTCATATGAACCTAAATCTATATATATATATATATATATATATATATATATATATATATATATATATATATATAGACTTAGGATCCAGTGAGACCCCTCAACTCGGTGAGACCTCATGACACCCATTCTTAAAAAAGTTTTTATTTCGAAAATTCGGTATAGTTGTCTTTATTATCTAATTTATGGTCTAAGGAACATATTTGGGATTCATAACTACCTTATCATGTCACGTTATATCGTCGTTAAATGTATTTTATAACTTTGGTGTACCTACGACATATATTTGTGTATCTAATCTTTTTTGGTGTATCTACTACGTCATTTAATGTATCTACAGTATCAATTTTGTGTATCTAGTATATTATTCACCCGAGACATAAATATTTTATTAAAATTTTTAATATGTAATTTATATTTTTAACCCAACTAATGGTGAAAACAAATTAAAATAATGGATAGTGACGAGCCTATGTTTTCGGTTTAATCATACTATGTGATTTTCATGGGGTCTCACGAGGTCTCACCGAGTTAGGGGGTCTCACCGGATCCCACCGGATCTTAAAGATAAATTAAAGATGATATTTTAATTAAAGAATCTTTTAAACTCATATCATATGATATGAGTTTAAAATGATGAACCAAAAAAATATCATATTTTAATTAAAGATTCTCTAAAAAATTAAGATGATACTTTAATTAAGAGGATATGAAACTTAATTGCTAGAATCTTTTAAACTCATATCATATTTTAATTAAGAGGATATGAAAGATTCTCTAAAAAAAATTCCATTTATCTGGTAAGAATTAGATTTTGGGTACCAATTTTTTAAAAATGTCTCATTTGTAATTATAATTTTTAATGATTTTTTTTATAGAGTGTTAATTTCAAAAAGTGTTTTTATAGGGGAATTATTATCTATTAACCGTAATTTTTAATAACTTTAGAGTAAGTGGGACACCTTTGTACTTATATTATTATATTTTTTTAGTTTATCATCTACCGCTCTCCTCACTTGATAATTGTATATAAAATTTACGTAAAAAAATCAACGAAACAAAGGAAATAAACACTAATAGTTTGACTATTTGTTGAATATTGAATATGAGTTCGAACAATTTAGATTGAGTATGTGTTGGACATAGTTTAAAGCTAGCTAAGGTATACGGATCTAAATAAAGATCATATAAACTCCGTCCTACGTTGTCATGTCACCATTATAAAACTCCCGTACAAAGTATGTTACGTTTTTTTATTTTTTTATTTTTTATTTTTTATGACGAGGGGGTTGAGTCCCTGACACACGATTCTCGCACCACCACACGTGACATATGCCCACCTCCGACTACTGGGTGTAAGTGGACCAAGTGGAGAAATTGGTTCTAGGTGGGATTTGAGCCTGGGACCTCACACAATTTGTTGCACCTTCCAGGTTAACCCAAATTCCACCTGGACAACCACCACTTGGTTAGAGTTTACCTGGGTTAGAGTTTTAGAATCCAAACAATAATTTAGAGAAAAAAGAACAAACAAAACTACTCGGTAAAATATTACTTAAATTGTTATTTTTAAGGATTATTTAAACTGTTTTAACAAGTACTTTTTTACTTCCTCCGTTCCGCTCATTTGTTTACATTTTTCATTTTTGGGTGTACGGGTCATTTATTTACACTTTCCATAAATAATTATAGTTGACCCATGTGAAAGGTGGACTCCTCCCTTAACCAATTGCATTTGATAATTTTAAGCAAACGGGACCCCTTTGTACTTATATTATTATTTTATTGATTTTTTCTCTACTTTTCTCCACACATCGATAAATTTGTAAAGTAAACGTAAACAAATCACCAAGATGGGAGGAGTAGGGATTATTTAATTTGTTTATACCAATGATCGCAAGCCTCGTGTATACCTTAGAATATACATTACTTAGTATTATATGTTATCTTAATCGATTAATAAATTCATTAAATGTATCACCCTACGAAGTACACCACCTATAAAAAGGAAGCGTATAGAAAGCTGCAAAACTCATAAACTAAAATAGTAGTACACGGCATTGCAAATACAAACTTTAAGTTAACAAATTAAAATTCACTCAAAAAACCATGGAGAATGTTAAGGTAACAATAACGAAATGTGAAGCACATGTTGTAATAATGCCACAACCTGCACAAGGCCATATTAAACCAATGCTAAACTTGGCCGAACTTCTTTGCCTCGCAAATGTTCAAGTAACTTTTGTGATGGCGGCCGAACAACATCGACGTCTAATTCAGAGCACAGACACGGAGACCCGCTTTGGCCGTTACCCAGGGTTTAGATTCAAGGTCATGCCTGATGCACCGTTTCCTGAAAAGTGGTCGGAATACGACCACGTACAGTTGATGAATGAAATGGTTAAGGGCATAGCAATCACTGCTACGCCCTTACTAGAAGAGTTGTTCCATGGACACGTAGACGCGACTACTCATGATAATGAGGAGTCGTGGTCTCGTGTTACTTGTTTTATTGTCGACAGTTGGTACGACTTTGCTTATGATGTCGCTAATGAAGCCGGTGTACCGGTGATGTCATTTTGTATTGTTAGTGCATGCTTTCTTTGGTCCTTTTTCTGCATTCCAGGGCTCATTGACGCTGGTCAATTGCCTTTCTCAGGTATTTTTTTTTTATCCCAAAAATTTAAGTGGGTTCCCTTGTAAGCATATCATATTTATTATTTAGGCCTGTTCTCTTCGTCTGAAGTTTTCTGAACTAATCTTAAGTTTTCTGAAATTTTCTGGTTATTTGAAGTTTTCTGAAATTATCTGAAGTTTTCTGAAGTTGTCTGAAGTTTTTGAAAATTATTATTATTATTATTATTATTATTATTATTATTATTATTATTATTATTATTATTATTATTATTATTATTAGTATTATTATTATTAGTATTATTAGTATTATTATTATTATTATTATTATTATTATTATTATTATTATTATTATTATTATTATTATTATTATTATTATTATTATTATTACTATTACTATTACTATTATTATTATTACTATTACTACTATTACTATTACTATTACTATTATTATTATTACTATTACTACTATTATTATTATTATATGTGCTACATTTATTTTCTTTTATCCAATTTCCCCTAAATTTAACTTCTTTTAGAATTATTAACTTGAACTTTTTGTTTCATTTACGATAAATGTTGAGGACAATATTATTATGATTATTAATATAATTATTATTGTTAAGAATATTATTATTTTCCTATTATTAATAACTTCAATGTTATATAACTTAGGTATTATTATTATTATTATTATTATTATTATTATTATTATTATTATTATTATTATTATTATTATTATTATTATTATTATTATTATTTTTTATTTTTTTATGTTAATAATAATAATAATAATAATAATAATATTATTATTATTATTATTAGTTTATTTAGTATTTAGAAATCTGAAATTTTCTGAAGTAATCTGAAATTTTCTGAAGTTATCTCAAGTTGTCTAAAGTAATCTGAAGTTTTCTAAAGTTATCTGAAATTTTCTGAACCATAGAAAAACTTAAGATGAGAAGAACATGCCCTTATTTTTTTAAGGTGGGACATTCAAATCGTTCCTATAACATTCAAATTTCATGGGTGTTAATTACTACATCCCGATTTAAACACTCTTTACCTTATAAAACTCCTTTCCTATTTTCTATATTCTAATTCAAACATTTTTCACCTTATAAAACTCTCACGCCTAAATCAATTTTTCACATTGAATTTGTCTTCCCTCTTCAACACAAAAAGGTACGGAGTAATTTTTTTGTATGTTCCTACAATTACACCAAACACACAATATCATACATTGAGAAAAAAATCAAAATAAATAAAGGTTATGATCAACAATAACTTAATTTCAACATCAATCATAATTTGTCAAACAATCTAGGGTTTCAATTGTAAAATTATCAAAAAGAACGTAAACTTGTCAAATCAACAAAATAAACATCAGAAACTTTAGCTAGATCTTTTAATAAAATTATCATAAATATATAGACTTTTTAGGTAAGTCACCATCCCTTTTTGTATATAATTAAAACATAATAAAGTAATAAAGTAAAACCATGGTCTCTATGGTCAACATTTGTCACAATATAATTGGTCTAAAAAATTAATATTAGTATTATTTATAATTCTACTATTACTAGGATTTTAGATGAAAAAATATTAACATATGTAACTTAAAATATAAAACTAAATTTACAATTGAAATCTTTACTATATTAGAACTTTCCAAAAAAAATTAATTGAAGATGTTTTTAATTGAGAAGAAAAATAATAATTTCAAAATAAACAATTATATGACACATAATTACCTTATTTAATTTTTAGGTAAGTCACCATCCCTTTTTGTATATATATACATCAAAAACTTTAGCTAGATCTTTTTAGGTACGTACTATGTTAAATAGTTTTACTTTACTATGTTTTAATTATGATTACAATTTGATAAGAGTATATTTGATAAGAGTGTTTAAAATTTGAATATTTTTATTTCTTAATTACTATGTTTGATACTTAAACATAGCTTGATTAAATTAATGCTGATTTTTTTCTTTGTATGTTGTAGATTTATATTTTACGTTCAAGATTTGAAGTTTTTTATTGAACAAACTTGATTATAACCCAATAGAAAAACTATTAAATATGTAACATGAAAGGTAAGAATATGTAACATGAAAGGTAAAAGTGATGTACAATATCTATCGATTATCTTATGTTTAAATCAAGTTATTAGATATGGTTGTATAATAATATTTGTAATGCTTAATGCGTAATCTTTTAGTTAGTTTAATAGTATTAAGTTTTGATTTGATTGTTAATCTCAATTTTGTATAAGAACATCTGCTAATTAAGAAAAAAAAACCAAAAAAAACATGTTTAGTATAGTGATAGGGTAAAGTTTGATTTAATGACAAAATTCCAATTTCTTTATTACCCAATTTTAACGTAACAAAAATAAAATATATGTAATTAACATAAAAAGAAAAAAAAAAGAAAAAAAAAAAGGAAAAAAAAAAAAAAAGAAGAAGATGGTGTAGTATAATTAACATATGTAATCTAAAATATAATACTAAATTTACAATTGGAATCCTTAAAATTGTATGATAGTAAAATTAAAGAATACATATTTTGCCTTAAATATATTGGATTAAATATTTAAGTTAAGGAGAAAAAAATATAAGTAAGTTATATTTTAAAATATTAAAAAAAAAAAGTGAAAGAGCAAAAGAAATAGGATTAATTGCCAAGAATAATCCGAACTGGTCCTCTTATTCCATAAATAATCCAAACTCAATTTAATCCACGAATAATCCCAACTATTGAATTAATATTCCAATAATAGACTTTGGCCAATTTCAATCGACTCTAACACGTAAAAAAAATGCTTAAATTGACTCTAGATTTGCCTCACTCTTATTTTAAGTAAAATTCAAACCGTTTTCAATTCTTTTTTTATTGATTAAAGCATGTTAAAATTGGCCAAAGTTCATTATTGGAATGTTACCTTAATAGTTGGGATTATTCGTGGATTAATTTGAGTTCGGATTATTTACGGAATAAAAGGACAAGTTCGGATTATTCTTGGCAATTAATCCAAAGAAATATGGTAATTCATAGAATTTTAAAAAGTCAAATAATATTTTATTTAATAAATACTCCGTAAGTTAAAGGGAAAAAAAATATAGTATTAGGTAAGTATTATAAAATATAATTAGCAAATAAACGAAAAACAAATATGATAAATCATAGATTTTAGAAAATTATCATATTAAATACGATAAAAGCCGAAAAGAACATGACCTTAGTATTTATATTTTAGAAATTTTGTCATATTAAATATCATAGAAAATTATATCATAATTGGTAAATATATAAACTAGAAAAAATATATAAAAATTACATTTTATACTTATTTTTAAATCTTAATAATAATGATAGATAGCCCGGATGGGGACGGACACGGGCACGCCAACTAGTATGCTAATGAAACCAAAAAAATAATTAAATTAAAAAAATAATTACTCTCTCCATTTTTTCAATTTAACCTCATATAATTTTTATGGAATTTTTTTTTAATTAGCCCCATTCTCTTTTTAGCCATTTTTTCTCTCCCATACCCTATTTTTTCTCACACAAAATTATTTTTTTTTCAGTTACAACTAATTTTTTTATTATTAAACTATACAACCTTTTCCTCATCCAACCCCACATTTATCAGTTTTTCTTAAAAAGAGTGAAAAAGGAAATGGGTCAAATATATAGAATTGAGGGAGTATTTAATAACACAAATAATACAAAATATGGCACATTACCTTGATTAATTAAGAAATATAACACAAATTGGAGTGGATTATCACATGCAAACCGTAAATTTCAATTTGGTTCTTTGTTTCATTTGAAATTATGAAGAAATTCGGAGAAATTGGAAGACGATTAAGGTTTTTGGGTTGTTAGAGATAGCTGTAAAAAAAAATTAGGGTAAAAGTAATGGATAAGGGTAAAACGGTCTAATTAATCTACTTTTCCACTGGAGTTGGGGCATGGTGGCAATATGAGTAGGGATGGCAATGGATCGGGTTCGGGTCGGGTGGAGCCTCACCCGAATCCATCACCCGACTCCATCCACTCCACCCGAATCCATCATCCATCCGACTTACCTTCACCCGAATCCAATCCACCCGTCATCCACGGGTGAATCGGGTGAATCGGGTGGTCCACTGGATTCTCAAATAACAAAAAAGTAAAAAATAAATATGAATATAAAAATGAAATATGAACGATATTTTCTAAAAAAGTCGAGTAGCAATTGTTTTTTTGTGGGTTTATTGGGTTAGAGTTTTTTTGGTAGAGCATTAACAAAAGTAAGTTGTAAAATGACTAAATGAGTAATGGAGTAGCAGAGGCAGTAGTCACTTACGGAGTATTTTTTTTTTTATTTTTTTTATTTTTGTTTTTCGTTATTGTTGGGATTTTTATTACAAGATGTATTTTAGTGTTTATTTACGTATTTTATTTAGTAAACTTTTTAATTATATTTTTGATAATATTTTGGTGATTATTAAAAAATAGTATCTTTTAATCGGGTGGATGTCGGGTTCGGGTGGTAAACGGGTGACGGGTGGATGATGGATTGGATGAAGGCTCACCCGAATCCAATCCGACCCATCATCCAACTCGTCCATCATCCATCTTTCATCCATTAAAGTCGGGTTGTAATCCATGTACTTGGATCGGGTGGATCGGGTTTTTTCGGGTTCGGGTGAAATTGCCACCCCTAAAAATGAGTGCAAAAGCCTTGTTTAATTTGAAAAAAAAAAAAAAAAAAAAAAAAAAAAAAAAAAAAAAGCTAAAAGTTGGTAATGTGAAAATTTTCAATTTTAAAAGGTGGTAATATATAATTTACTCTAATTACAATCAGAGAAATGAGGCGGCGGAATTTGTTACGAAGAACCCAAATTCTTATTTAAGACGGGTATATCCGTCTTAAGTTAAGACGGGTCAAGTATTATGAAAAAGACAAGTGGATAGAAAAAATGTAATACGGAGTAGATTTTTTTTTTTATGTGCAAGTGGGAGAGTATTTGACCCGTCTTAAACTTAAGACGGATAACCCGTCTTAACTCTTAAGTAAGACTTATTGAATAAAGAAACTCATTAGTGATCTTGAGGCCACGAGTTTGATTTTGCCCACCGTAATTACTTACTCTGTGCTACTTATAACTGTATAAGGTTTTTTGGAATTTCTAATCTCACCTTTTCTTAGAACTTTAATAACATGAAAATGGACAAGTAGTATTCCCTCTAGTCCACCCATATCTTTATGGTTGCTTCTAATTAAATCACTTTTTTAAGATAAAATGTGCAAGTAGGTAAAAGGTGGTTACTTTATTATTATTATTATTATTATTATTATTATTATTATTATTATTATGTCTTTGTTAATGAATTTTGTGTCAATAACTTGGGTAAGTTTGTTAGTTAACGGGGTCATGGAACTACAGATGAGGACTTGGATAAGCTTGTTCATCGGAATGTACCGGGAATGGACACTTTTTTGCGATACCGTGATCTTCCAAGTTTTTGTCGCACCAAAGATGATTGTTCATGTCTCCGCCTCCAACATACTTGTCGTATTGAAGCTAAGCGAACAAAAGAAGCTTGTGGCCTAATTCTAAACACATTTGAGGATTTAGAAGGACCAGTTATATCGCTTCTTCGATCACACTGTTCGACAGTCTACTCTGTTGGGCCATTACATGCCCTTCTTAAGCACCGACTACCTCAAGAGAGTGCCCCCTTAAGCAACCCTTCTGGTAGTTTGTGCCAGGTAGACCAGAGTTGCTTACCGTGGCTCAACGACAAGCCTCCTAAATCTGTCATTTATGTCGCTTTTGGAAGTGTGGCAATTTTTACACAAGACCAACTTTTAGAAATTTGGGAAGGGTTATTGAATAGCAACAAGTATTTCCTTTGGGCTATTACACCTTATTTGTTAACCTCAAACAATAAAAATGCGGAAACACTTTTGCAGGCGACTAAAGAGAGAGGACACATAGTAAGCTGGGCGCCACAAGAGGCCGTCTTGGCACACCCAGCAATAGGAGGGTTTTTGACGCACAGTGGATGGAATTCGACTATTGAAAGCATTGTTGCTGGTGTGCCAATGATTTGTTTGCCTTACTTTGCCGATCAACAAATTAATAGCGGGTATGTGGGAGCAGCGTGGAAAATTGGGTTGGATATGAAAGATATATATGATAGGAACATGGTGGTGAAAATGGTGAATGATTTGTTGGATGGGAAAAACGATCAAGTACAAAAATCGATGGCTTCAATGTCGGATGCTGCTAAGAGAAGTGTCACTGAAAGTGGTTCCTCTTACTGTAATCTCGAACGTCTTATACAAGACATCAAAATGATGTCCGTCAAAAATGAAAACTCGGTGAGCTTGAAAGTCACCTAGGAATTGAAGGAGAATTTAAAAAAAATGCTTCCATGGAACGACTTGTTAAGTTTATTGCTTTCTCTATTACGAGTTAATAGCTCATAAAATCCTTGAAATATTAATAGTATCATCGCAAATTTTAATTTATGTAATTCATAATATTTTATTTATAATAAATTGTTATATACGGAGTATTATACTCCATACAGGATATGTAAAATATTAAGGTACGTTTATCCTCTGATAAAAAGTTAGAACACTACAAGAAAATCATAATCGGGCGACTGAATCAGACGACTGAATAGTTTAGTCGCCAAATTGGCGACCACAAAAAAATTCGGGCGACTAAAGTTGGTCGCCAAATTTGGCGACCACCAAGATTTTACTTTTTTTATACCTGCCAATTTGGCGACCAAAAAAACACAAATGGCGACTGTTTTTCGGTCTCCAAAATATTATTAGTGATTGTATAATATTGTGTTTAGTGATTGTATAATATTGTGTTCATCTATATCTATATCTATATCTATATCTATATTCATTATTAAAAGGGTAGCTTAAATATCTAATTAAGACTCTAAATTCCACGTGGCATTACATTGTACCTTCGTCAAATTGCTTCCACCTTGATATGCTTATCCATTTGATCTTCCACTACACACTCATTTTCATTTATTCACATTCATTGTTTCCACCATTTAATGAAACTCATTTAAATGTATTTTCACCTTCATATTCGTCCGTTCAAAACATTCATGTCATTTTTTTTTACGGTTGAGTCTAGGACTTCATGCATTTACAATAAACTTTTCAAATCCCCTTTCCCTTTAAGTATATCAAGCTTAACTTTTTGACTTTTTGTATGCATTTTTTTTCAATCCAAAAATGATTGTTACTCTGTGCTAGATGTTTGCACTTGAATTTGTCGAATTCTCTAATTCACCTCTACACAACCTATTAAGGAACATCATTCAGATTAATTATTACGGTTATGAAGAGAATAATTGGTTTACTCGCATAGGCTTTCTTCATCTGAACATTCAATTCCAAGTTAAATTAAAAACAAAAGTCGATATCTAACAATTTGTCATGAAGACATTGATGAAAGTATTCATAGTGTAAACCATTTCATAGGTGGGGTATCGAAAAACCTTTTCAGCAAAGACAAACGACAATGACCACAGTGCAAAAGATGAGACATGTATCTAAGAATTCCAAACCCCGTCCTACGATTATGGAATTCCAATGCCTATGTAATCTATTTATGATATCTAATTTTTAACATATTGGTTGATTTTTTATTATTAGATATTTTTCGATTATAATGTGTTGTTCGGGTAAAAAAAGTATGTAATCATACAATAATATTGTCGTTAATTTCATGTATGAAATCAATGTCAAATAAAACAAGTTCAATTGTAATCTTAAATATTTGATTAACCCATTATTTAGCCTCATTATATCCAAACAAGAAATTCAATGAAAACCGTGAGTATCACGGGAGTTAAAACTAGTTGTATCTTAAAAAGTTAGAATACTATTAGTAAATATTATTAGTGATTGTATAATATTGTGTTTAGTGATTGTATAATATTGTGTTCATTGTATCTAGCCTTGTATTTAGATACACTCTTGTAACTATATATTGAAATAATATGATTCACCCTAAATCCGGGGATTCATTTTATAATATGGTATCAAAACCCGCCTCGTGGTCAATGGTAAATGTCAGCAGGTGGGCGTTGACTGTGATGAGACTTTCAGCCCCGTCGTTAAGCCCACTACGATACGTATCGTGCTCAGCCTTGCTGTTAGTCGCTCTTTGCCTATCCACCAGTTGGATGTCAAGAATGCTTTTTTACACGGGGATCTCGTTGAGACTGTGTATATGCATCAGCCCCCGGTTTTGTCGACCCCTCTGCACCTCGTCACGTCTGTCGCCTACGCAAGTCACTTTATGGTTTGAAGCAGGCCTCCGGGCTTGGTATTAGCGTTTCGCGACCTTCGTTCTCTCTAAGGGGTTTCGCCGCAGCGTCTGTGATCCGTCCTTATTTATCTTTCGTCGTGGTACTCAGATGGCCTACTTACTATTATATGTTGATGATATTGTTTTAACTGCGTCGGACGTTGGTCTTCTTCGGCATATTATTTCTGATCTGTCGCAGAAATTTGCAATGACGGACTTAGGCCGGCTTCATCATTTTCTCGGGATCCAGGTTCGCCGAGACACTTCGGGCCTCTTTCTCTCTTAGACGCAGTACGCACGGGATATTTTGAGCCGGGCTTCCATGGCCTCGTGTAATCCAGTTTCCACCCCTGGGTCAAAATTGAGTGCCACCGACGGCACTCTGTTACCTGATCCGACCCTCTATCGTAGCTTGGCGGGCGCGCTTCAGTACCTTAGGATTACTCGACCTGACATTGCCTACGCCGATCAACAGGTTTGTCTTTTTATGCACGCCCCTCGTGAGCCTCATTTTCTCTTTTTAAAACGTATTCTGCGGTACATTAAAGGGACACTCGAATATGGTCTAACCTTTACGCGGTCGACGGGTCACACGTTGACCGCCTACTCCGACGCAGATTGGGCGGGATGTCCCGACTCACGACGTTCTACTTCCGGCTACCGTGTGTTCATTGGTGACAACCTGGTTTCTTGGTCCTCCAAGCGTCAGGCGACAGTTTCTCGGTCTAGCGCGGAAGCAGAATATAGGGGTGTAGCTCATGCGGTTGCCGAGCTCCGCTGGTTGCGGAATCTCCTCTCTGATCTCCACGTTTCAATTCCTAAGGCCAGCGTTGTGTATTGTGATAATATTTCGGCCGTTTACCTCTCGGGCAACCCAGTTCAGCATCAGCGGACTAAACATATTGAGGTCGATGTTCATTTTGTACGTGAACAAGTGAGCCTTGGTCAGGTTCGTGTTCTCCATGTTCCGGCTGACTATCAGTACGCCGACATCTTTACTAAAGGCCTGCCTCGGCATCTGTTTACCCGTTTTCGGTCCAGTCTCAGCGTCCGCTGCTCTCCCGCTCCGACTGCGGGGGTGTATTAGTAAATATAAATAGTGATTGTATAATATTGTGTTCATTGTATCTAGCCTTGTATTTAGATACACTCTTGTAACTATATATTGAAATAATATGACTCACCCTAAATCCGGGGATTCATTTTATAATAAATACTTTTATCTACAACTATTATGCATACATTTATCCTCTGATAAAAAAAAATTAAAATACTTTTGAGCCTTTCATTATAAGTTAACGGTTCCGTAAAAGGAGTCCATATTTTCAGGTTGGTGACCCCGTTATGCCACACACGTAATAAAATAGTCGTCTTACAGGCAACATAGAAGGCCACGACGTTGTTTTAATTTCATCTGACTTTATCCATTGCTTGCATTAGTCGCATGTAAAATTGTTTAATAACACTATTTAATATTTAATTGTTTAATCCTCCAATAATAATAGAGTACCTATATACTTCGTATAATAATTGTCATATTTCAACGCTTTAGATGGAACGCAACACATCATATATTTGCTTCGTGTCGGACATTGGATCTTATATTATTATAAGGGAAAATTCTCACTTGTACCCCTCAACTTTTTCGTTTTCTCACAAATACCCCTCTTTTTCTAAGAAAAAACTTTGACCAACAATAACTTTTTCTTATCACTTTAAAAACCGATAATTTTTGTTTCTCATTGTACTTCTTTATGAGATCTTTTATTTGAAAAAAAAAAATAGAATTTATGGAATTTTTATTAGGGAGTTATGACTGGTTAAAGTCGTTTGACAAAATAAACTTTGACCGGCTAAAACTATGGATTTTTTACTAAAATGGTGCTCATTCGCTAACTATTTACAAAACTAAGGTCCATTCCAAACTAATTACAAGGAATGGGTCCACGTCATCAAGCGACGTTTTTTTTTTATTATTTTCGCTTGGTCGCATTGGTGGACTGCGACCAAAGCCAAATACACCTTAACAGCATTTTCTGAAAATTGAATCTCAGAGTGGTCGCAGTGGCGGGTAGCGACCACCATGTGAAAATGACCAAAAAACAATCAGGCCATCAGGTCTGTGTTAGAAAATATTTGGTCGAAATGGCGGGTAGCGACCTCCCTGAATCACAGCCTCCAAATTGACAGCAGCTTATTACCCGAAATAATACAACAATCAACTCAACAACATCAACATTTTGAACCAACACCCAAGCACGAAGACAATGTTAAAGACGAACATCCAGTTAGATAGTTTTGCATTAAAGTCAATCATAAAATGAGAATGTCTAAACGATGTTTAAAGTACATGTTGAACATAATAAAACGTAGTCCATTACATAAATTGTGACGTCAGTTTTGTCGCCTACTTTTTCCTTTCCTCCGTTGTGACGACTCCGATTGTTCTTCCTGCGATTGGCTAATTTGTCGACGTTGTTGGGTTTGTCGGAAACTGTAGCGAGGTGGACTTGGGATTGCCTCATCCATTTCTTCGTAATTCACTAGGTGAGCTTGCCTAGTGTCTTTAAGCGCATTGAGATGCATGGATTGCATTTGCTCAAGCATAATCATATGCTCCATGTTTGTGTTCTGCGGCATTTGATTTAGCAGTTCTGTTGTTGTATTGTACCCGAATATGGTACTCTGAGTCTGTACAAATAAAAAGTAATGTATTAGATAAAGTTAATGTACAAGATAATGCAATTTATTTAACAAAATAAATAATAACATTTACGTACTAGTATTTGATAATCAGACGCCGTAGGATAATAATAGTGGTGATCTTCGTAGTCATCTTTGACTTCCTTGCAAAATGGGCTAATGACGCGTCGGGTTATACTATTAAACCATTGGAAATACTCATCGGATTGGCTCATCAAACCACGGTAACGGCGACCCGGTTCTACTCTCGTTTCCATTCGATTATTCCACATTGCTATTACATCCGCATATGCCACCGAATAATCCGTCGGCCCATCATCTTTCCTACTCGTAGTATGTAGAAACTGGAGTGCGTGTTACACGGTTCGGGTATTGTTTGATGCCATCCATACTGCCGAACACACCTGTCTGGAAAGTGCCACTCAATCGCCTCGAAACAAATTAGTGGAGCAATCACTAACCACTCCTCTCGATCTTGGGTACAACGAGGGGTAAGAGTTTGAATCACATCACGAGAGTAAGGTTGCCATACAAATTGCATTTCCACCATTTGATCAAGTAGATCTCTCACCACAACTAAACCAAGCTTGTGATCCTTATAACGAAAATTGATGTCAATCCACTTACATGCTAAAGGGTCAACATTGGCATCAAAATAGTCATCCACATTACCAACTCGTACTGGACGTGAAATTGAAATTCGCTCCCAACTCCAAATTTGCAAAAGAATCAATGGTCCCGCTATTTGTTTCGCACCTTTCTTACTTGCTTTACACAAATTACGGTAAAGACATGCAAGAGCTCCACTCCCCCAACTAAAGTCGTCAAATTGGTCCAAGTCTCGCAAGAGGGGAAGGTAAATAAGGCTAACCGAATTTCCAGTTTTATCGGTAAAAGAATCGCCCAATCAAGTAAAGAATGTAAGCTCTAACATACATGAGTTGGGTTTCATTATCCGCGTCATTAGGCATGTTTTCAAAGTTCGCATGTATCCAACTTAACCTAAGTTTCGACCCTTTCAACGGGCCTTTTGGCGGCCTTCTTCCTAATAATTCTTCACATAAATCTCCCCAATCTTGATCTGTGTCTCCAACAATTGGAGCACCGCTAACTCTAAGACCTAAGAGTATAGCAACATCTTGTAAAAAAATGCCCACCTCTCCAAAAGGAAGGTGAAATGTGTGAGTTTCTTGTCTCCACCGCTCGACTAATGCCGTTATTAGGTCGACATCTATCATCATACAACGCAATCTACTTATTCCTTGAAATTGTGTGTTCTCAACGTAGCGAGTGACAGCATTAGGTACTACGAAGGTAGCTAGAGTTCTTAAATGAGAACGACAAAGTAATGGACCACATTCCTACAATTTCAAAGTAATTCAACTATTACGGTTATTTTATTAGTTTAACACTTAATGAAAAATAATTTTAACCAAAGCGGGAAATCTTACCACTCCATTCCATATATCTTCGCTTCTATGACTACCTTGAAGTGTGAGAACACTTGGATCATCAGGACCCGGCTCCATCTTACCTACAAAAGGTAGAAACAATTTAAACTTTTGCAATCAACAAAATATGAAAAATAAATTTCAAGTTTCAAAAAATATGAAAAACAAAATTCAACTTGAAATAAAGGGATAAATTGAAACTAATCATTCATATTGAAATTTAAAATCCAAAATATATTACAAAATCCATATAACTAAATCCGTCATACGACTTTGTAAGCCGAGAATAAGAAAAACAAAAAAAAAAATTCCAAATCCAAATACAAGTTTCATAATACGACTTTCTAAGCCGAGTTGCCAGAAGAGCTTGCTTTTGAAGTGCAACGACGTTTGTTATGACCTTCTTTGCCACACAAGCTACAAGTCACGGTTGACTTTTCATCCATCTCATTGTGGATTCTTGAAGATTTTGGGCGTCCACCAGCTCTCTTTACAAACGGATTGGGTATTAACGTAGGACCTTTCCACGGCATCCAATAGTCTTCATCAGCAACGGGGTGAAAACTCGAACGGTATGCCGCAAAGTACTCACTGCAAGAGTAAGAAGGGTCCACGTATTGATCTGAACTTATAGAATATGCGCGACATACTGCCATCAAATGCGAGCACGGGTAATGATAGATTTGCCATTTATTGCATGAGCAAGTCCTCTTAGAGAGGTTAACCGTGTGTGCATGATGACCCTCACTTGTAAGTCGATGGCCCCGTCCGGTGACAACTTCATAAAGGCCTTGCTGAAGATTATAACATGTGACCTTATGATGCGCCGCACGTTCAATATTCTTCTCAAGCTTCTCCTTCACTTTATCCGACCACATTTGCCCATCATTCATCTTTTGAAAAGCTGCATCACGCCTCTCAACAAAGTAAGAGTTGAGACGGAAGAAAGTGGCCTTCACTAGAGCAGTTATTGGCAAAAATCGAACACGTTTGAGTACACCATTAAAACATTCCGAATTATTTGTTGTCTTCACGCCATATCTATGCCCACCATCCTCACTTAGTGCCCATTTACACAAGCCACCCTAAGAACATGCTCATGTGCTTGCTTTCCCTCCTTGTCTACACTTTACCACCTTGTCAAGTCCTCTTAGTCAAGCCACCCTAAGACTCTTACACTCCTACACTACTACATCATCACCACATGCTTTGTACAACCAAACACTAAGGCATTCACACACTTAAACCACTTGATAAACAAAACACAACCACTACTACTACACTACTACTCCATACGGTTTACATACAACAACACAACACACATCATTTTTCTTTCTAAGTCTTAAACTTCTTTTCTCTCTAATAAACTCATACTCTAAAACTCTTGTAAGCTCATCTTCATGTTCAAGCTCAAGATCATACATGATCTTCATCTTCTTCCTTCTTATTTTCTTCTTAAACATTCATTTCTCTTATTTTAAATTCACTAATGCACTTTAGATTTTGGTATAGTTTAGCTTACTTTAAATATTTTACTAACTTAAGTTATTTTCATTTTTATGTACTAATCTTACAAAGAAGAGGAGCAAGGTGGAGCCATCGATCTTAGCATATTTGACCATATCGTGGATCCCGACAATTGCTAATCTTTTCACTCACTCAACTAATTAAGGTGCTTCCCGCACACTTATGTGATAAGCGCCTCGAATTTGATTATATGTTATTATTTTTGATGCTTGTATGATTTATTTTATCACCTAGTAATCACATGTTAAATTAGAAGACAAAAATCGAAAAATAGAATTTGTTGCTCACTATACTAACTCACGGCATCACCCCTATTTTTCATTAAATTTTTCGTTTTAATTTTTGTAAATTACATGCTTAAAATACTAAGACTAAGATGAACATGAAAATATAATTAGTTTATGTTTTAGACTAAAAATGAGTTTGTTATAAAATTTAAATGTATTAAGGTGTTTATGTTGTTCTTGAATGTATTGTTGTTATTTTGTATGTTCAACGATTTTATTTTTGCTTGTTTATATTTGTATATGTTTTTCACTCATGTTAAAAAGTATAAATGATATAAAGTAAATTAGTTGTTGAATTAGAAGTACAAAAATCAAAAATAAAATTTTAAACAAACATATGCTACACACGGCATTTTCAATAATTTATGGACCAATTTCTAGTTTTAATTTTTCTAAATAACATATTATGGTTAGTTTAGTTAAAAGGGACTTGTAGGAAAAATTTGAGAAAATTTTATGAACATATAAAAATTGAACTAATTAAGGTTCATATGAAAAATATAAAAGTTCTTCACATATTCAAAGTGTTATTCATTTCAAAGACTAGTTTGATTCAAAATAATTAAAAGTTTATTTTATTTTTAGTTTAAAATCATTAGTGACAAATTTCAATAATAGTCATATAAGTTAAATAGACTAAATCACCAAAATATAAAAGTTAGAAATTTAAAGTGAGTAAATAACACTATTCATAAATAAAATAATATGTTAGTGAAAATTTTAAACTAGTTAAATCACTTTAGTATAAACTAAATAATTAGTATATAAAAACTTTAAGTCGAAAACCGATAAAATTAGAAAACGAAAATAAATTGCTAAAGTATAAAAGGCCACGGCATTAGGGGTCTTTTTGGACCTAAAATGAATTTATCACTTTTTATTTTTATCACTTAAGTAATTAAATTAGTTAAAGTAATGAATTATTAATAAAAACATAAAAAGAAATAAATAGCTAAACTAAATAAAGGGCCACGGTTTTATCACTTAAAATGGGTCAATTTTAATCAAAATGAATTTATCACCAAATCACTAAAGTTAACTAGTTGTTAGAAATGAATTTTTGTGTAAACCGTGTTGGTTAGAAATGAAATACGTTAAACCATTAAAGGAATGTTTAACCATTATAAAAATGAACTAAATCGTGTGTTACTACCTATGCTTAAATTCGGATGTGGACATTCGGACTATTTAAAATGAACTACGACAACCTCACTAAAAATGGAAACCGTTAAATTATTAGTTAAGTATATGGCTAAATAAAACCGAGTCTTACTTTTGAAATATTGTTTAAAATCACTAAGTACAAAATACACTTAACAACTTTGAAACTAGAATCCTACACTTAGGAAATAAACTTGGTTTTGTATCTAAAATAAAATATCTTAAAGTATAAAAAAATACTAAGTATAAAGATATAATAAAAAGAAAAAGAAGAAATACTAAGTATAGAAATACTTACACTTAATAAAAATACGAATAAAATACGAATAAAATACGAAGTATAAAAATACGCATACGTATAAAAATACGTACAAGTACGAAATACTAAAATACAAATACGATGAATAGTAAATACGATGAATAGTAAATACGATGAATAGTAAATAAGATGAATAGTAAAATAATGAATAGTGAAAATAATTAAAATTACGAACGGACTCAAATAAAATATTTAAGTTTTCTATTTGTTTCTGTTTACCTGAATAACTGCTAGAACTAAATTTTCATTATACAAGTTCGCCGATAATAATTATTATGATTTGCCACTTGAGTAATATAAGAATGAGAAAAAGATAAAGAAAGTAAGTTGAAATACTCGGGTGTCTGCGATGTTAGACGCTATAGGGTCAGGGTTGGTAAGGTAGCCGCATATGGGGACACTATCACGCTTATTAGGTGCTAGTGGTAATTTAATGGCTCTCCTAGTCGTTATTTAACGTGATTTTCGCCCTGGGTATCGATTCGTTCACGGGCCCATATGAGGTAACGGAAAATAACCATTCCCATCAGGAATCTGGTCAGAGTGTAATAGTCGTACCAATAGGGTAGTGTATGCATACAAAAGACAAGGGACTGATCCTCCTTATTACCTCCTTGATATCTTTAGCAATTTAACTCCGTTGTTGTGCCCGGCATGCTATCGCGCGGACGCTTATTAGGTCTGCATGTTTCCATCCTTACTGGTTTGTTGGCTTATGGTCGTGTTTCATCTTAGATTATCCATGTTGTGTTGGATGTTAGGTAGCTGTATCGTATGCTACTTAGTGTTTGACCTAATGTACGAGTCTGAGTAACTAGTGCACTTTGATGGCGAATCATATGGGTGTTTTACCATGAGAGTACACAAGCCGCTCTGTAGTCAAGACTCGCGAGTTATGTTACTATATGAATAATTGAAAAGGGTCGACTACCCCGAATATGAATGAAATGATAATGATTTATTGAGCAAGATTGGTTATAAGTATTGCATGATATATTGTTTGATTTATTCTTATGTTTGAATCATCCTGATTTTCTTGATATGCTTTACCTGTCTATTTGCTAATTGTTTTACTTATTTATTATTCATTATTTATACTGCATATTGCTTTAGAATTGCATGTGTCGAAAGAGTGTGCGGGAAAATGATGAGAATTTAATGCAGGTACCCCGAGACAGACGTTAATCATGCTGGGGATGGTTTACCTTTATTTTGTACTCCTTTTTGAGAGAATGTAATCGAATAACTCTGTTTATCTTAAACTCATATTATGTATATGGAGTTTGTATTACGATGACAGCTGGTTTTGTAATATATAGACTTAATTAATTTTCCGCCTTAGTTTAATTAAAGTCACGAAAAACCAGGTTGTTACACACATAGCCCTCATACTCTTATCATTTTTCAAAACAAGCAACTTGTATCCCCTCACCGTCGGAAATTTCATCTTAATAACAACTAGTTGGCGTGCCCGTCCCCGTCCGGGCCATCTATCATTATTATTAAGATTTAAAAATAAGTATAAAATGTAATTTTTATATATTTTTTCTAGTTTATATATTTACCAATTATGATATAATTTTCTATGATATTTAGTATGACAGAATTTCTAAAATATAAATACTAAGGCCATGTTCTTTTTGGCTTGTATCTATTTAATATGATAATTTTCTAAACTCTATGATTTATCATATTTGTTTTTGTTTATTTGCTAATTAATACTTACCTAATTCTATTTTTTATTCCCTTAACTTATTTATTAAATCACCAATTATTTGACTTTTTAAAATTCTATGAATTACCATATTTCTTTTGCTCTTTCATTTTTATTTTTTTTAATATTTTAAAATATAACTTACTTATATTTTTTTCCCTTAACTTGAATATTTAATCCAATATATTTAAGGCAAAATATGTATTCTTCAATTTTGGTATCCTACAATTTCAAGGATTCCAATTGTAGATTTAGTATTATATTTTAGATTACATATGTTAATTATACTATACTATCTTCTTCTTTTTTCTTTTTTGTTTTTGTTTTTTTTTTTTTGTTAATTACATATATTCTCTTTTTTTGTTACGTTAAAATAGGGTAATAAAGAAATTGGAATTTCGTCATTAAATCAAACTTTACCCTATCATTATACTAAACATATTTTTTTTTTTTTTTCTTAATTAGCAGATGTTCTCATACAAAATTGAGATGAACAATCAAATCAAAACTTAATACTATTAAACTAACTAAAAGATTACGCATTAAGCATTACAAATATTATTATACAACCATATCTAATTACTTGATTTAAAAATAAGATAATCGATAGATATTGTACATCACTTTTACCTTTCATGTTACATATTCTTACCTTTCATGTTACATATTCATTAGTTTTTCTATTGGGTTATAATCTAGTTTGTTCAATAAAAAACTTCAAATCTTGAACGTAAGATATAAATCTACAACATACAAAGAAAAAAAAAATCAGCAGTAATTTAATCAAGCTATGTGTAAGTATCAAACATAGTAATTAAGAAATAAAAATATTCAAATTTTAAACACTCTTATCAAATACACCGCAAAAAATAAATTTAACACAAATTGTAATTATAATTAAAACATAATAAAGTAAAATTATTTAACAAAGTACGTACCTAAAAAAATCTAGCTAAAGTTTTTGATGTATATATATATACAAAAAAGGATGGAGACTTACCTAAAAATTAAATAAGGTAATTATGTGTCATATAATTGTTTATTTTGAAATTATTATTTTTCTTCTTAATTAAAAACATCTTCAATTAATTTTTTTTGGAAAGTTCTAATATAGTAAAGATTTCAATTGTAGATTTAGTTTTATATTTTAAGTTACATATGTTGATATTTTTTCATCTAAAATCCTAGCAATAGTAGAATTATAAATAATACTAATATTAATTTTTTAGACCAATTATATTGTGACAAATGTCGACCATAGAGACTATGGTTTCTGCTTTATATATATATATATATTAGATTTCAAATTTGTTTCTATCAATTTCTAGTTCCTCACATATCAACTTAGTGAGCTCATAATAATTAGTGCTAATATTAACAAATACAAAGAATTGTTCACCATCTTTATAATCAACATTTTCCCCATCAACAATTATTTCACCATTATTATAACAACACAAAGGATAATTATCCATCTCACACTACCAATTAGAATCAAATTGAAATAATTGGAAACGATTTAGGGTTTGGGTAAAACAATAAAACCAATTAAATCAATAAACTACTCTACTTAAGCAACAAATTAAGAGATAATAAGTAAATAAATAGAAGAAATTACCTTAAAATGAGATATAAGAGAAATTTTAGATGAATTAAAGGTAGAAAATAGGTTAGGGTTAGTCGAAATTTTGGGGGTTTTTTTTAATTTTTTTTAAGTTGAATGGTAAAAGTGAAGGGGAGAAAGGCTGTGAATGTATTTCACGCAGCAAGGTCGAAATGGCGGACTGCGACCACTCTGAGATTCAATTTTCAGAAAATGCTGTTAAGTTTTTTGGGGGTGTATTTGGCTTTGGTCGCAGTCCACCAATGCGACCAAGCGAAAATAATAAAAAAAAAACGTCGCTTGATGACGTGGACCCATTCCTTGTAATTAGTTTGGAATGGACCTTAGTTTTGTAAATAGTTAGCGAATGAGCACCATTTTAGTAAAAAATCCTAAAACTATCGCGTACAAATTCCAAAATCGATGATTTTTTTCCCAAATCAAAGATCTCGTCAAGACTTACGATAGAAAAAAAAAATACACTTTTATGAAATCGTAACTAAGAGTTATCGCCGGTCAAATTTTTATTTAAAAAAAGAGGGGTATTTGTGAGAAAACAAAAAAGTTTAGGGGTGCAGGTGAGAATTTCCCTTATTATAATTAGAATATAAGTTCAAATTTTTCTAAATTTGATGGATAGCGATCAAATATGAAATATGGGTTTAAAACAGTTAAAGGATTGAATGTGGGTACGGGTTCTCATGTCTCGATTACGATCATATCGTTAATTTTAGACTCGTTGGACGCTGTTCTTTTAATATAGCTTAGAAAGGTAGGTAATGAGATTCGTTGTGGACTTTAATTGCTTGATTCGACAATCTATTGAATAAGAACCATGAGTTTGTGGGCTCAGACTACACCCACAAATGAAAAAGAGAAAGTTCACCTCATAGGTCCAATGGTTTCCTTCCCAAAATCAATTGACAATAAAAGAACTAACTCATAGGTTTCATAACGTGAACATTTCTCATCACTACAACCAATATAGAACTTATATGTGGACATTATAATAAGATTCATTGAATATGTGTTGGATGGATATATATGGTTCACAGTAGCTATTTAAGGTATCCAAATTTGATAAGGATCTTCTAAAATCCGTTCTATGTCATCAGTCAGACAGTCGCTTATTATAAAACTTCGTACAAAATATATTTTACGTTATTTTTTTTTTTTATTCTAATTCACGTATTTTCCCAAAATGTGTACTAAAAATCTATGTAGTTTAGAGTTTTACAACTGAAAAAAATTTTGAATACTTTCTATATTTAAATATAAATCTAATAACTTAATAATAATTATAAATTATACTCCGTAATGTTTACCTTTCTATTTCAAACTTATACATATACCCCGTTTATTTTATACCAAGAGTCGCAGGGCACTATACCTAAAAAAATATTTAAATTTATTTTTGTTGTTATATTAGTAATTGGGTAAATTAAATATAACCCCCCTTTTATAACACTTTTTTTTCAAAATAACTCCCTTATATATCTAATATATATATATATATATATAAAGCAGAAACCATGGTCTCTATGGTCGACATTTGTCACAATATAATTGGTCTAAAAAATTAATATTAGTATTATTTATAATTCTACTATTGCTAGGATTTTAGATGAAAAAATAATAACATATGTAACTTAAAATATAAAACTAAATCTACAATTGAAATCTTTACTATATTAGAACTTTCCAAAAAAAAATTAATTGAAGATGTTTTTAATTGAGAAGAAAAATAATAATTTCAAAATAAATAATTATATGACACATAATTACCTTATTTAATCTTTAGGTAAGTCTCCATCCCTTTTTGTATATATATACATCAAAAACTTTAGCTAGATCTTTTTAGGTACGTATTATGTTAAATAGTTTTACTTTATTATGTTTTAATTATGATTACAATTTGTGTTAAATTTATTTTTTACGGTGTATTTGATAGGAGTGTTTAAAATTTGAATATTTTTATTTCTTAATTACTATGTTTGATACTTAAACATAACTTGATTAAATTACTGCAAATTTTTTTTTCTTTGTATGTTGTAGATTTATATTTTACGTTCAAGATTTGAAGTTTTTATTGAACAAACTTGATTATAACCCAATAGAAAAACTAATGAATATGTAACATGAAAGGTAAAAGTGATGTACAATATCTATCGATTATCTTATTTTTAAATCAAGTTATTAGATATGGTTGTATAATAATATTTGTAATGCTTAATGCGTAATCTTTTAGTTAGTTTAATAGTATTAAGTTTTGATTTGATTGTTAATCTCAATTTTGTATAAGAACATTTTCTAATTAAGAAAAAAAAAACAAAAAAAAAACATGTTTAGTATAGTGATAGGGTAAAGTTTGATTTAATGACAAAATTTCAATTTCTTTATTACCCCATTTTAACGTATCAAAAAGAAAATATATGTAATTAACAAAAAAAAAAAAAAAAAAAGAAAAAAAAAAGAAAAAAAAATGGTAATTCATAGAATTTTAAAAAGTCAAATAATATTTGATTTAATAAAAAAGTTAAAGGAAAAAAAATAGTATTAGGTAAGTATTATAAAATATAATTAGCAAATAAACTAAAAACAAATATGATAAATCATAGATTTTAGAAAATTATCATATTAAATACGATAAAAGCCGAAAAGAACATGGCCTTAGTATTTATATTTTAGAAATTTTGTCATATTAAATATCATAGAAAATTATATCATAATTGGTAAATATATAAATTAGAAAAAATATATAAAAATTACATTTTATACTTATTTTTAAATCATAATAATAATGATAGATAGCCCGGACGGGGACGGGCACGCCAACTAGTTATTTTTATAACATAACCCCTTTTAAGACACTTTTGCTTCAAAATCACCCCCAACGTCGAATTTTCTTATTTAAAAATGACAATTAAAGACATTGTCAATTTCAAGTTACAACCATCAATGTCTAAAATATGTCGACACCTCTTGAGAAATCTCTATTTAAGGGTGTGAATATTCCATTTTTAAGTAACATATTTCGACGTTGGTGGTGATTTAGAGACAAAACTGTTTTAAAAGGGGGTTATGTTATAAAAATAACATATAAGGGGGTTATTTTGAAAAAAAGTGTTATAAAAAGGAGTTATATTCAATTAATCCTTAGTAATTCCACCACCTATTAAAAAGGAAGCATATAGAAGGCTACAAAATTCATAAACTCTAGAGA
Organism: Dianthus caryophyllus; assembly: GCA_023091065.1. Classification (NCBI taxonomy): domain Eukaryota; kingdom Viridiplantae; phylum Streptophyta; class Magnoliopsida; order Caryophyllales; family Caryophyllaceae; genus Dianthus; species Dianthus caryophyllus. The sequence continues at coordinate 2,576,252 of JALGRB010000019.1, read as the reverse complement.
AAACATTGCAAATACAAACTTTCAGTTAACAAATATAATTTAAATTAAAATTCACTCAAAAACTATGGAGAATGTTAAGTGACGGGCTTAAAGTCGTATGCCGTCAAAGTAAATTATAATCACTTACTCGACTAACTACTAAAATAGCAATATAGTGAAAGTAAGGGTCGAACACACAGAGAAGGACCAAGCTAATTAATGTGTATGATAATGCAGAGTAAAAGTAACCGAATCAAAGGGGGATTTTGAATAAAGTTCCTAAACTAAACTACTATGACGTAAAAACAATTAATAAACTAAGCAATTCAATAGGGGAAATACTTGACACGATACGAGATCCACGAACGATAAAATCACTGATCACTGAAACAATTAATCTACTAATCCTGAGCACTTTATTGTGAAAGCCGATACAGTTCAATTAAATCAACTAACTTATTCTCTCTTATATCAGTAACTAGGTCAAAACGGATGCCCTAAATTACTCTTTTTAAGACTAACCCAAATCACGCGATATCAAGTTCAAGTAAATAGAAGAATTAGCACAAGAATCAATAAAGATAACCAATACCAACAACGCAGTTGATACTCGAGTTACAAATTCAATTCCTTTTATGATTAACTTACGACAAACAGAGTACAATAAATCAATCACAATTGCTACTACGATAAGATTAATAAAGCAAACTGAGCCAATAATCAAATCTAGCATATGAATTTATAATAACCCTAATTAGTTGATCACTCTAATCAAGATTAAAATCAATAATAAAAACAAGCAATTGAATAATACTCAAGAAAAAATAGAGAAATTGAAATCTCACAGATTAATTATCGTCGCTTCAATCGATCGTATCAAGTTTGAGATATTAGAAACTAGAAATTGAAAATACAAAAGTATGAAAACAAGGTCTAGATGAGAAAAATAAAAAGTAGCAGTAGTAGTTCTGTCTAATAAAAATAGAATAAAGCAAGGCCTTATATAGGCAATTTCCTAAAACTAATTAATTTTAATAAAATAGTTACAAGTCTTGTTATTTTCAAAAATGGATCTTTGACTCGGTCTTGCATTCATTTTCTTGGACTTCTTTATTCACCACCACAGAAGTAACAACGGACCGTCTCGAACAATAAAAATATCATAAAAGTGATAACTCACCAATTATTCACCGCAATGCAAAATATATCAAAATAGCTACTAATTAAACCTCCAAGTATCACAAAAATATATAAAACCGACTCTTACAAACCTACTAATAATGTTCTATCATTAAGGCAACAAAAACAAACTAGTAATTCTCCTGTGAGGCTGAACTTACACTAAGTTAATGTGAGACTAAGGTACAAATTGCAGTTAAAGGGATACAAAAACATAAAACAAAGCTACTAAAGTCACTAACAGGGATACTAAAAAAATTTAGTAACAATTAATCATAATTATCACTTCAATAGTACAAAAGCTATATAATCGGGTACAAATGAGGCGGACTTAATTACAATAATTTATTGTAAGACCTGAGTTACACAAGAATTAGTGAAAACCAAATATGATGCTCATGTAGTAATAATGCCACAACATGCACAAGGCCATATCAAACCTGTAGGTTTATATCTGTATATAGACCTTATAATTCACAGGATTATAATGAAAACTTTTACAAGATTTATAGTCATAATTGAAATTGCATAATAAAACAATAAGATTTAGAAATAACCTTCAAAATCTTGTAATTTGGCCTAAGATCAATACCAAATAGATGGTATCTCCTAATTATCTCACCCAAGATATGTAGAGATATGTCCTTGTGTTTGCTAGAAAATTAGAGAGAAAAGAACAATTTCTTTTTACTCAAGTTTTGTGTTGTGTGCTAGTATGAATTATGAATTAGGTTAGATGAGTTTAGGAGAGTGATTAGGTTAAGTAGAGAAGAAGAAATCAATCTCCCCATAACCCTACATCACACGTCCAAATTGAAATAGGAGTGGACTTATCCACTTCTAAATTTCAAGCCCAATTCTAATTAAAAGGTTTAACCCAACTTGTTTAATTAGTTTCTTTGTCTTTTAATATATAATGTAATTATAATATCCTTATATTATATTAAATCATAAATATCCTTATATTTACAATTTACTAATTAATTATAACTGATTAAAATTAATTAGCCTACATTATACATAATAACTAAATATAACCGTTTATATTCAGTTTCCGAATTACAGCTAATTCCTCTCATCTAATATCATTTAATCATTATTAAATAATACATTTGACTAACCTCTTAGTCATATCCGACTGACCTTTCACCCACTACACTGACTAACTATTTAGTCATTAAATAAGGCATCGATATGATTATTTTCTCAAATAATCACATCTCTCAAACACATCCTTTAGGTGTGACTCTTAGGGACCAGTTGATCACCGCCATCTGTATGACAATAACGTCAAACTTATCTAGCAAGCCAACCGTTATTGATAAACGTTAATCAACTGATTAAATACAAAATGTACCTGTGTACCTTTAGAGATTTATTTATGTTATTACACTAATCGTGGAGGACACTAACCCCAATAATCTCCCACTTGTCCGCATAAGTGTAGGTGCGATAACCGATTCTCATATCCATAATAAATTTCTCCCACTCAATGTAAACCAATTTGCAAAGTCCGCATTTCCAAAGGTCGTAGTTCACAAGCGATCGAATCAAGAGTGGTTTCCGACTAGAGAGTAACTTAAGCGATAAACGAATCAATATTCGAGCATGGCCATGCATTTTCGATTCTGACTCCTCGAGTGGCCACGAGAATAAATATTAGAACTTCGATAGAAGTTTGGATATTTCCTTAACTCGAATCCCGCAGATGTAAGCGCAAAGATGAAATGACCCAGTGAAAATGCCGGCGCTGTTACGATCGACCGTGAGAAAGAAACCAAAGTCACCCAAAATCTGCCTTAATCTCGAGAGACAGTCGATAGTCAAAAGAATCGACTCTAGGAACACTATGGATGTCCTATCCACGACCAGGCACCTAATGTTCTGAAACATTTAGGACTCCATGTTGTCGTCACAAACATGTCCTGCGCGATTTCAGTAAACCCGCATCTGTGGTCGATCAGTCAACAGTTTGACTTATGGCTCGTTGAACCCACCATCAATCGACGTCACAAAATAATCGCCAGAGTTATCAGCTCGTGTAGGCGATGACGGATGAGGATACCGGAAAAATGTGGATATCCCTTCTCGACGCCCCGCTCGCGCCCGCCCTCGTGTCATGGGGCGGAATGCGCGGCGCGGGAAAAAAATGAATTTTGCAAGAAGCTCGCGGGTCGCCAGAGCTTCGCATTTTTGGTGCTTTGCTTGACTTAAACTCGCTCGAGCGTTCTTTTGTTTAGAGAGGGGGGATGTCATTGCATGTGAAGATAATAAAAAGAAATATAAAAATCCTTTTAAAACGTGTTTTTGGAGTCGCCACCAAATATTAAAGGAATTTGGAACCTATTCAACGCATCTTAAAATCATAAGACGCGAAGGTCTCAGATTTCAAGGTGCGTCGATACCTATCCTTCTGAGGCTATTGTGAAACCAGAGAGGATTCGGAGTGAGGTTACCCTTCTAAAGTTTTGACAAAGTGTATTGAAAACTGCAATAAAAAGGCCTACGTAAAAGTAGTCTTTACTAATTTGAAAACATATACTTTAATTTCGATATTTGGGCTAATAGGACGCTACGTACAAATGCAAATATATGACTCGATAAATATGTAAAATAGATGTAAGCCGTCAAAGCTATGACGATTTGCTATAGGAAATATACGTAAAATTACTAATTCATTATATTTGAATTAATAACTAAACGTTATTCTCCGACTTGTGTTCAATTCTAAGATTTTGTAAAACCCTCGGTTTTGCATGTTTAAAAGACTATATGAAACGGTACAGTTAAATGTCGAATCCGTGTTTCAGTCGTAATTTAATGCATGAATCGAGAATTTGCATAATGTAAAAGTGGGTGTTTAATTTAGTGATTTTGAGTCGTTTGTTTATGCGATATTGGCGAGGTTTAGACGAATCTTTGATTCGAATTGCTACAACCGTATTGCGAATACGGGTTCGCTAATGCCAATATCGGGTGGGTTAAAGTAACCCTATAAGTCTCGAACGCCCCTTCGGGAGGTAAAATTTCTTTACCTTTGAAATGCAAAGACGGTTTTTATAGTGGATTTTTATAAGTGCGAGAGGCTTTTTGTGAATATGAGTATCGATTTTAAATGTTGTTGTTGGTTGAATTGATGATTCGATTGTTGTTGTTCTTCGTTTTTGATTGTTGTAAGAGTTGATGATTCCATTCTTGTTGTTTTGGGTCGAGTAAGGGCTGCTATTTATAGCAAATGCTTCGTGTTTTATGCCTAATTGATCAGAAAATCGCCAGAGAACCAGCGATTAAGTGAAAAATCGCCAGAATTGTCAGGGGAGGACCAAAAAATCGCCAGAATTCTGGCGATTCTTTGGTAAATCGCCTCTATTCTGGCGATTTTCCTCCCTGTTTCTGACAAATTTGTTGCGCCGTATTACGTTATCGTAGGAGTGCAGGTCGTAGGTCGCTTTGTCGAGCATGTTGGTGACTTTTGGGGCTTTGATCGACTTTGTACAAGTTGTTGTACAAGTTGTACAAGTTGACTTTGTTTCGATTCTCGTGTTTCGTGTTTCGTGTTTCAGTGTTTAGGTTTTTAAATCGTGTTTTTCGATCTTGGCTCGAAATAATATAATATTGTAATGCATTATTTTACGACTCTGTGGGATTTTGTTTTGTAAGAATGTGACCCGGGACGCATTTTGGCCCGCTCGGGTGCTTGGGCCTTTTTATGTGTTTAGGGCCGTATTTGTGTTCTTGGGCCATTTTTGTGAGGCGTCCTTGTGTCGTGTTTGTGTGCATTGTGTCGACTTACGATTAAAATGACTAAATTAATATTCATTTTTACGAAATATGCAAATTCAAAATTAATACGTTAAAAATGACTAAAATGTTTTAGACACTTATGTACCGTTTCGTCTCATTTTAAAATATGCATGAAAGTCCTTTTCGTCATCGGGTTTGCTTTTGGGGGGTACGGATACGGGTATCTACAGAGCCCCCAGTTTGACTGAGCTTGGACTAAAGCGCTAGTCAAATTTAGAAGATAGTATCCGGACCATTACAGTCTCGATACTACCTGGCGACGCTAAGCATGTGTCTCGGGGAGAGACGAGGACTTAGTGTCGGGAATGCGGGGAGGGACGGCATGTTTAGGGACATGACGGTCCTGCATGTTTTAGGGCCTGCTGGCCTGCCGTTGTTTGGAGGTGATTCAATGGCGTTTTGTAGCTTGGCCATCTCCTGCGTCTTGCGTGTCTGCTGTGTGCTTGCTTGTGTATCTGCGTTTTGATTTGAATGAAAGTGTGTATTTTGCTTTATGTGTATTTGAAAAATATACGTATTCAACTCGTGAGGAGTATACGTATTTTGATTTGTAATTCGTAAAGAGTGTTTTTGTTTTTGAAAAATATACGTATTGAACTCGTGAGGAGTACACGTATTTTTGATTTTGCGACTCCTAAAGAGTGTGTTTGTTTTGAAAAATATACGTATTTAACTTGTGGGAAATATACGTATTTTTGATTTTGTGACTCGTAAAGAGTGTATTTGTTTTGAAAAGTATACGTATTTAACTCGTGAGAAATATACGTATTTTTGATTTTGTGACTCGTAAAGAGTGTATTTGTTTTGAAAAATATACGTATTTAACTTGTGGGAGATATACGTATTTTTGATTTTGTGACTCGTAAAGAGTGTATTTGTTTTGAAAATATACGTATTTAACTCGTGAGGAGTATACGTATTTTTGTTTTTGTGACTCGTAAAGAGTGTATTTGTTTTGAAAAATATACGTATTTAACTTGTGGGAAATATACGTATTTTTGATTTTGTGACTCGTAAAGAGTGCATTTGTTTTGAAAAGTATACGTATTTAACTCGTGAGGAGTATACGTATTTTTGTTTTTGTGACTCGTAAAGAGTGTATTTGTTTTGAAAATATACGTATTTAACTCGTGAGGAGTATACGTATTTTTGTTTTGTGACTCGTAAAGAGTGTATTTGTTTTGAAAAATATACGTATTGGACTCGTGAGGAGTATACGTATTTTTGATTTTGTGACTCGTAAAGAGTGTATTTGTTTTGAAAAATATACGTATTGGACTCGTGAGGAGTATACGTATTTTTGATTTTGTGACTCGTAAAGAGTGTATTTGTTTTGAAAAGTATACGTATTTAACTCGTGAGGAGTATCATGATTTTGTATTTGTTTTGAAAAATATACGTATTCAACTCGTGAGGAGTATACGTATTTTGATGTTTTTGTGACTCGTAAAGAGCGTATCTGTTTTGTTATTTTGTAAAATTGGAACTCTCGGCTTGTAATGAGCATGCGTATTCTCGTGTTTTGCCATAGTAGTGCGTAAAAAAGCGAGTTGATAGCGTAATAGACCGAAATAACAAGTCCAAGCTAAAAATGAACTCGTGCCTAACCACTTAATCGCCAGAGGTCTGGCGATTTTGTGTGTGTATGTGCTTTTTTGTTCAAAAACACGGGTAGAAGAGGAGAAGAGCATAGCAGCCGAAACACAAACACACACACCTTCAAATCGAAAAACTCGTTCTCAGCGATTTCTCGACCAAAATTCGTGATTCCGCCTCCTACGATTCGCAATGGACCAAGGTATGCACTCAACCAAGTTGCTAATTCGTGTTTTGAAGTCGGTTTGAGTCGGTTTTAACTGAAAATTCGTTTTTTAGGGTTTATGTTAAACCGTCTTGCATGATTCGAATTTTATTGTCATTGTTGCTTGAAATTGATACTTGGGAGCATTAAGAGGCTTGTCTTGCTGTTGTTGACGATTGTATGTGCAAAACCCGTGTATTAGGGCTGTTTTTCGTGTAGAAGGTCAAGGGCGTTTTGGTCATTTTTCGCTTTTGGTCTCGGAATACGCTCAAAATCTCAATGTAGGCTACCCATTAGTAGTATAATGCTTGGGTAAATTTGTTTTGTTGAAATTGGCGCGAAAGTCGGATTTTTTGGGTACAAAACCGTGTGACAGGGGGGTTTTATCGGGGTTTTGCTCTGTTTTTGTCGTGTAAAACGACACTGATTGGCTTGGTTGTTTTTGAAACGTCATTGTATGCTAATGACGAGGCCATGGGTATTTTGTGTGTGAAAAACGGTTTGAAAATCCGTAATTTTCGTGTGTTTTTGTATGGAGACGGTTTCTTGGGTCGAAATTTTTGGTTCCGAAACTTGTCGAAAACTTTTGTCTTGGGTCATGATGACTTGTATGGCGCATGGTTTGCTCATTTTTGTCGAGTATGCGTGATTTGGAGGTGTTTTGGAGCGTCTTGGAGTGTTTTTGCGTAGTTGAGCTAGGCTTCTTGAACTCGTCTTTCTTGCTCCTCGTGCTTCGAGTCTTGGATGTACTGTTATGTAAGTTGTTTGGGTTGGCTAAAGTGTTGGTTCGTGGGAAGCTAGGGCTTCTCTGGTCAAGAAAAGGCCATAAAAGGTTGTTTTGTAGTTTCTTGGCGCGGTTTACAAAAGCTATTCAGTCGAGGTGTTCGGGACATGATTTTTGTATGAAACTTTTTGTGGATGTTCGTTATGACTTGTATGTCGTATACGTGTCATGCACTGGGTATTTCTGTGTCTCTGCGTCATTTTAGCCTTATCTGTCAAAAATAAGCCTAAAGCGTATTTTTCTTGTCCTTTTCTTAGTCTTTTGTCATTTTTGTACTTTCTAGCTCTTTGTATTGGTCGTGCATGACATATATATCGTATACGTGTCATAATATGCGCATTTCTGTACTCTTGCGTTGTTTTGGCCTCGTCTGTCAAAAATAGGCCCAAATCTTGTTTTTCGCTGTTTCGTCTGTTTTTTTTTTTTTTTTTTTTTTTTTTTTGCTTTTGCACATCGTTGCTCTTCGGATTTGCTGTGTATGCTGCCTGCGTTGGACATGTGTCACAAACTGTGCATTTTCGGGTCTCTGCTTCATTTTAGCCTTTTCTGTCAAAGATAGGTCTGAAGATTGTTTTCTGCTGTTTTGCTTGATTTTTCTCTGTCTTTGTGCATCCTTGCTCCTTGGATTAAACGTGTACGTCGTTGGTATCGTGTTCGTGTCATTAAAAATGCATTTCTGTATTTCTTCTCGCCTTTTAGCCCTTTTCTGTCAAAGATAGGCCTAAAGCTTGCTTTTCTGTTATCTTTGTGCATGTGCATCCTTCTGTTGGTCATGAACTTGCTTTAATTGAATTGCATTTTGTACCATCATACGGCTGCGTAGCTTAAGATTGTTCTTGAATCTATGTAGGTGACCCTGAGATGGTGATACCTACGACCAGTGCTATGCAGGATGTCATCGAGAACATTGACTTCAATGTTACCGGGGAGGAGCTTACTCCATTTCGAGTGCGTCATCATTTAGCGACTTCGAAGGTCCGTCTCGCCGACTGTTCAAGACTCCTCCTATTTTGACGCCAGGGAATGAGGTACAGGGGGCTGTTCCAGAGTCTCCTATGCCTTCTATTAGCGAGCATAGCACTACCGTAGAGCCGACAGGGCCTTCTGCCTGTGATACAGGGCGTGCTATAGAGACGACTGGAGTTACCGTGGGGCCTGCTGTGGAGTTACCTATGCCTTCCGTTGGTGGGCGTGAGGCTACTGTTGAGTTGCCTAGGCCTCCTGCTAGCGAGCCTGGAGTTGGTTCTGCACCTTTGCAAGGTGCCGGGCATGGACGTGGGGTTCCGGATGCACAGGTGTCTGCCAGGAGAAGCCGAGGTGGAGGTCGTGGAGGTGGTCGCAAGAATGATAGGCCTAGTAAGGCGCAAAGTGGATCTTTGTTCTTTGGAAATCTTGAGGGTGGCGTTCGGACACGTGGGCGTCGCTCTCTTGAGGGCTAGTGGCGGCCGTGGCGAGATGAGGGTAGTAGTGTTGGTGTTTACGACGAGGTGAGCTCGATGAAATTTGGAGATGATCCCGCTTTGTTGATAGGCCGTGACGTGGTCGTTCTCGTCAGCTCGAGGATGCTTTTGAGAGTGATCCTGAGCCCGAGGAGGAGCAGGATGACGAGGAGCCTGTAGAGGTTGATGCTGAGGCCGCAGAGGGTGATGTTGTGGGTAATGTTGGGGGTGATGCCACTTTGGTGCCGTAGGTAGGTGGTGAGTCGCGCCGATGTCGCCGTCTGGCCGCGCAAAATATGTTCATGGGCGTAGTTGATGAGCTGGGCTTGAGGCCATCATTTCCTCATGGCCCGAGACTGTGGGCGAAGGTTGCCAAGGACTGGGATGGTGTAAGCTTAGTTTGGAACACCATGGAGCACTTGTCTACTCGGGTGAAGGTTGGCTTCAAGTTGGGAAATATGAGGACGTTCTCTGGTTTCCGTACTTGTATAGATGCTTTTAACAAGAAGTTGTCGCCCGAGTCGCGGAAAATAATCCTTGGCACAGCCTTTGGTCCGTTGGTGACGAAGTGGAAGGAGGCGCGTAAGAAGAATGTGAATTCTCACCTTTCTGTGCTTCGAGCGTTGCTAGATAGGTTTTGGGACACTACTAACACGTTCCATATGCCAGGGTACGAGGTTGGTATTACCTTCTCGTCCCTTGCGGTTGTTTCGGGGCTTCCTCATGGGGAGGAGATGATTGAGTGGGACAGAGTGCGCCCTGCTATTTCGAGCCCTACGGTTGTTCGTTTGATCGGAGGCGGTATTAGGTGTGCGAGGGATGAGAGGCACACTTTTCAGCCTCGGACATCATGGTTTGATGATTATTTTAAGGGCAAGGGAAAGAAGCAGGTGAGCGAAGTTAGTCATGAGCAGAATGCCCGATTGTGGTTATGGTGGTTTCGGCGTCCACTCACTTTGGTGATAAAGGAGAGCGGCCGATCGGCTGCTTTGATGGCTGCCATGACTTGTCCAGATTGGGTGCCTTTGATCGGTTACTCTCGCTATGGGCCTCTGATCCGATTTTGCGAGGACGCGATTCGTCTGATCGGATCGATGATGGGTCCCAACCGTCTTTGGTCGGCCAGCTTCTTGATGGAGGTATGGTTGCTTTGTGATGCTTTGTTGTTTTATTTTGTTTTGCTTTCTCTTTTGTGACATATTTTTTTTTTTGGCTTCATTGTAGTCCTGGTGCTATGCACATTTCCCGTCGTTGCTCCCTGCTAACTTTGCCGTGAAGGCGAAGTACCTGCTTTCACGCTTATGCAGCGGCAAGCGGGAAGGGTATTCGCTGACCTATGGCGATGCTCGCGTGAAGTTTAACGAGATGACCGTTGATAAGGTAAGAAAAGTTCGTATTTCTTATCGTCTTGCGTTTGTGCTTTGCAGATGTTTATTCCTCTTCTTTTTGTAGTTTGTTCCCAACCCTTGGTGAATTATGCGGATGTCCTGCGTCAATTACGACTCGCTTTGCTATTCGCGATCTGCAGAGGTTGTACATTGCGACTCAGTATGATTCATACTGGTTCTTAGGTGAGCGTCTGTCAGCTCAGACAATTAGGGATAAGTCTGTTGTGCCTGAGGCCCCTCCTAAGGTTCCGTTAAATCTGAACAGGATCTTGATGTTCGGCCGCGATGTGTATCACGAGGGTGAGCTCTGAGTCCTGTTGAAGCTAGATGAGGATTATACGTCATGGGCGCGCCTTGCTTTGGCGCCTGCTGTCATTGAGGTTTGCTGTTGTTTTCGCTTTTTGCTTGTGCATGTCATTTGCTTAAAAAGCAAAAACTGATCGTGATTTTGTATCTTGTAGCCACGTAATGCTTGTGTATGTTATTTGCTTAAAAAGCAAAAATTGATCGTGATTTTTGTATCTTGTAGCCACGTGACCCTGACCTTGAGGTCCAGCCTCCTCCTTTCTACGAGAGCTTGAATTTTGAGCATGATGGTGGCTGTCGGCATTCGATACCACTACCGCAGTACTTATCTGCGGTGACTGACGCTGGCATGGATAGTTGGAGCCCTCGGGTGAAGCAGGTATGACTTGTTTTCTATGCTTGCGTGATATGTAGTATGTAGCCCCCAGCTTGAGTAAGATTTTGTCCTAAAATCATTAGTCAAGCTTTGTTGAAGCTGCTTTTGCTTATAGCTCCCAGTTTGAGTTAGATTTTGTCCTAAAATCGTTAGTCAAACTTGAAATGAAGCTGCTTTTGATTATAGCCCCCAGTTTGAGTTAGATTTTGTCCCAAAATCGTTAGTCAAACTTGAAATGAAGCTGCTTTTGATTATAGCCCCCAGTTTGAGTTAGATTTTGTCCTAAAATCGTTAGTCAAACTTGAAATGAAGCTGCTTTTGATTATAGCCCCCAGTTTGAGCTAGATTTTGTCCTAAAATCGTTAGTCAAACTTGAAATGAAGCTGCTTTTGATTATAGCCCCCAGTTTGAGTTAGATTTTATCCTAAAATCGTTAGTCAAACTTGAAATGAAGCTGCTTTTGATTATAGCCCCCAGTTGAGCATATGAAGGCCGTGTTTGTTTGCAGGTGGCCGTGGATGTCCACAAGAATTTATGGAGGGTAGCCAACCGGTGGCGCGTGGCTTTTAATGATAAAGCGGTCGCGCTTTGCGCGCGCAGTAAGTATGCTTGAGTTGCAGTCGCGATTGCGCAGAGTCAGATAGAGCTGGGGCGGGCCAGGGCTGAGGAGGCACGTCTGCGAGCGGAATTTGAGTAACGCGAGGCAGTGAGCTGGCGCTCACCGTGCTCGGATTGACTCGTTCTTGCGCGGGCTTCGATCGTCGAGATCAAGCTAATTGATTTGGGATGTATGCTAGGATCGTAGGCTAATTTTTATGGATTTGTATGCATTTGGATATGTAGGAGTCCACGTGAGGTCCATTTTTGTGACTGCGGCTTGACGCAAAAAGGTCCTGTGACCCTGCGTGGGTGTTTTGGTATTTGGTCATATTTGCAGGAATCGTACGACGTTGATTTGCGTCCATGGCTTGACATGAGTAGGTTACGTGACCTCGTACGCGTGCTTTGATTATGTAGCAGGTGTATTCGTGACTATGGTAAGCGCCCCTGTTGGCGTAGCTTTCGTGATTAATGATCATGCGTGCGGTGCCGGAAGCTTAATTGCTTACTTTGCCTCGTTTTGTAGTACGATCGCTTGTGTCGTCGTTTTCATTTGAAACCTTCGTGATGTGCTTATCTAGTGTTCCTGCAATTAGATTGTTAGTCGTAAAAAGAACACAAATCTCGATTGAGATTTTTTTTTGACCCGTAATAAGAGTATGCATACGTAAAGATTTTTATAAAACATGCCTTTTGAAGAAAATATTTTGAGTCTGTAAAAGACGCTTTTGACGCTCATGAAAATGTGAATTAAGAACGTCGTGTTTGTATGTAGGCTTGCGAAAAATGACGATTGAATTTTGTGAGACCGTAAAAGGTGTTCTTGACGTTCGTAAAAACGCGAATTAAGAACGTCGTGCTTTAACGTAAGCTTATGAAATGTGACGGTTGAATTTTGTGAGACCGTAAAAGGTGCTTTTGACGTTCGTAAAGATGTGAATTAATTACGTCGTGTTTTAACGTAAGCTTACGAAATGTGACGGTTGAATTTTGTGAGACCGTAAAAGGTGCTTTTGACGTTCGTAAAGATGTGAATTAATTACGTCGTGCTCTAACGTAAGCTTACGAAATGTGACGGTTGAGTTTTGTGAGACCGTATGTGCAAAACATTAGTCGAGAGTCGATCACGAAATGACACAATACGACGTAGAGCCGGGTATCGCAACCGTAATTGATAATACGTGGTAAAGAGGAAAGTAAAAACAGCGGTTATAAATTTGTGAAAAGTGTTTTCTACCTGACTCGTGAATTTGCGAGGCGGTCTGTGATCGTCGCATCAATGTCGAATGCATAGAAAATCGCTGAATACCAACGATTTTCCCAAAAATCGCCAAATCGGCGATTTAAGGGAAAATCGCCCGATCATCTGGCGATTTTAGTGTAAATCGCTGATTCTGGCGATTTTTGGGCTATTTTGGCTTTTGTTTTGATTTTTGGTTAATCATTTGGTTCACTAGCGATTATACTTTGGATTGTTGCCTCTCGAAGACGTTGCCTATAAGAAGGATGCTCATGTTTAGTTCATTCATCCATCTCCTCCACTCACAATTCATATTACGTTTTAGCTTGCCATTTCATTACTCGTATCATATTAGTATTTGTACTATTGTGAGCGTTGTCCTTTGTGAGTAATGGAGCATTTGGAGGGACTTGTGGGGATGTGGTGTGTTATGCTATCGGGTATCGAGAAGAGGAACCTTAGGGGATGTGGTCTGGGTGTATTCCTAGGTTTAAGGCAGGTTCGGGTGGAACCGGAGTTCCTGGATGCTTGCACGCATTCGGGACTTGGCATACCACGTATTTCGCTTCCACTGGCGGGGAAGTTTGCCCCTTGGTTGAGGAGTTTCTCGCCATCGGGAATTTGGACTCGCATTGTCACTCGGTGTGCGTTCGCCAGGAGCTCGGGTACCAAAGGAATATCTGAGAACTTCCTTAAGATGACGAGGCTCAAGCGGAGGACTGTTCCTGGATGGGCGCTTGAATATGATCCGTCTTTGCCAAAAGTTCATGAATTATGATGATGGGAGCATTGGCGTGGTTGCTCGTAGGAGAGCTTTGGCTCTTTGCCTTGTGCACTGTTTCATGTTCCCAGGTCGGTTGGATGGAATGGGATTTGGTGAGGCACGTCTAGTATGCGCTGTGCAGCAGATGGAGATGGGGTATAACCCTGCGGCCTTGATTTTAGCTGAGTCGATCCTAGGCCTAGATGATCGGGCGAGTAATAGTGCGCATGCTATCGTGGTTGTCAGGCCATTCGTGCAGTCCGGCTAATGGAGCGTCTGAGCGTCTTTGGTGCTTTATCCCTTATGGCGCATCATATCGGCCGGCCGTGGCGTGACGATCGTGGCTGCGATGGAGGGTCCCAATGGCGGCCTAACGACTATTTTCCCACTTTTGTGAGAGCATCTATCAGATTGGGTTGTGCCATGGTGGGAAGTTACCACTGTGACTGGCAGTGCTGTGGGTGATGGTCCTTCTGGAGTCATGCTATGCGGTTTTGACATTGGGGTGTTTATTCATCCTTTGAGAGTGAGAAGGCAAATGGGCTATGCCCGATTCATCCGAGGCGGAGATCGTGATCCAGGATTTGGTTGTACTTAATAACGGACATTGATGCATGGTCGCGAGGATGGCTTATGCGTCCCAGGTGGCAAGTGGCAGGGATACCTGCCACGGTGAGGGTTTCGAGGTCATATGTCCGGTGGACCACGGCGCCAACTACTCGCCAGAGGGCTCGCCTTCGCGCCATAGAGCAAAATGAGCCGCCGCCGACGTCTGCCTTTCACCCAGTGCGTTTTGGCCGTGGAAGTAGGGGAAGTTCGAGTTACGAAGGCGTCTGAGTCACGGAGGCGGAGCTTAGTCAACTTCGGCTTCATCATGGTTAATGCTCCGATCCAGGATGGTAGTGATGGTGCTCCTCATATGGGTTGAGTCCTCCTCCCTGTCGAAGAATGTTATCTGAATGCTTGTTGCTAGTTGTTTGTTTGTTTTTGTATTCCCTAAACCCGAAGGTAATGCCGGGATCATGTAATGCTTGTAGGTGTCGTGTGTGCTAGTAGTGTAGTGCTTGTGCTCCCAATTGTAAAATCCAAATGTAAAATATTTCCCTTCCCAGCATAATAAAACAAGAAGTTTTCTTTTGTGCAACTTGCCTTGTTTTCTTTAAGATTGGAGACATGCAGATATATTTTTGTTTGAATTTTGTTGTGTTTGTCATACCCTTGAGGTATGTGATTTTGTGTTGAATGTCGGCTGTGCTTTGAAAAGCTGCCTACGTATCCATATAAATGGAATCAAGCCGGCGTAGTTCGGAGTTGTATTATTTTGAATGCATGTTTAGGGGCATGCCTGCCCGTAGAATTGTGTTTTGCTTTTTTGTGATGGATGTGCATGTTTAGGGGCATGCCGGCCCGTAGAATTGTGTTTAATTACATGTTATAAATACATTGCAAGTGTTTCAAGGGTAGTATTTCTTTAGCTGGTCGAGATTTGTTGCAGATTGAACTCTGACCGCCCGGATCGCTTAGTTTGACTGCTCCTCCTGCGTAGATTTCTTTGACGAGGTAAGGTCCGGCCCAGTTAGGTTTGAACTTTCCTCGTGGGTCAACAGGGAGTGGCGCGCGTACTGACTTCAATACCAGGTCTCCCACTTTTATGTTTCGTGGTCGAACTCGTTTGTTGAATGCTCTTTGTAGTCGTGCTTGATACATTCGCACAATGCTTAAGGAATTTAGCCTGCGTTCGTCTAGGAGCATGAGTTGCTCGTAACGTTCGCGAGCCCATTCTCGCTTACGGGATGCTACTTTCCATTAGTATCCGTAAAGATTTCATTTCGATCTCATTTGGTTCTGCGGCTTCCATGCCATAGGTGAGAAAATAAGGCGTCATGCCTGTGGGTGTGCGTATGGTTGTGCGATATCCCCATAATGCGAATGGGATCTTGTTGGGCCAATCTCGACAACCGTCGATCATTTTCTCTAAGATGGTGACTATAGTTTTGTTTGCTGCTTCCACGGCTCCGTTGGTTTGGGGTCGGTAAGGAGAGGATCGGTGATGTTGTATGCTGTATTTGGCAAGTATGGCCTCTGCCTCGCCTTGAAAGTGTGAGCCTTGATCGCTTATAAACTCGTGCGGTATGCCGTATCGACATATGATGTTTGTTTGTATGAACTTGGCGACTTCCTTTGAGCCGAGGGTGCGGAAGGATGCTGCTTCTACCCATTTCGTGAAATAGTCGATTGCTACTAGTACGAAGCAGTGTCCTCCTGCTCCGATGGGATGGACTTTACCTATCACGTCAATGCCCCAAGTTGAGAAAGGCCATGGAGATGTGAGGCTGTAGAGGGGCGAAGGGGGTACATGTTGTATGTTACTGAATATTTGACAGTTATGGCAGTGTTTGACGTAATGAATGCAGTCTGCTTCCATAGTCGTCCAATACCACCCAAGTCGTAGGATTTGCTTGCATAGCGCTCTTGCATTCATGTGTGGGCCGCATTCGCCATCGTGTACTTGGGCGATGATTTCTTGCCCCTTCTTGTAGTCGACACACATGAGTAGGGTGCCTTGTGGTGTCTTTTTGAGTAATTGTCCCATCTCTAGTACGAATTGGGATGCGAGAAGTCTTATGGCCCTCTTACCTCGTTTGTCGGTGTCAGGTGGGTAAGAATTGCTTGTTTTGTAGTTGAGTATAGCTTGGTACCACGGCTCGGTATGTTCTGCCTCGTCGATGTCTATGGTGTGGATGTATGCGGGCTCACCACGTCTCTCGACGACAATGGGTAGTGTGTCAACATTCGGTGGCATGTTGAGAAGGGATGAAAGTTTTGACAGTGCGTCGGCAAATTGATTTTCTTCCCTTGGGAGGTGGTAGAATTCTACGCAATCAAATTCTGTAAGGAGTGTTTGTATCTTTGCTTGGTATTTTGCGAGGGTTTCGTTCATGATTCGCCATGCCCCTGTTACTTGATAAATGATTAGGAAGGAGTGACGGTGTACTCAGAGGTGTTTTATGTTGAGGGCCATGGCTGCTTGTAAGCCGTAAATGCAAGCTTCATATTCTGCTGCATTGTTGGTGACGTTAAAGTCGAGCTTGATTGAGATGGGTGTATGATCGCCGTTAGGGGATATTAGAAGTATTCCCACGCCATAGCCGCGGTAGTTTGAGGCTCCATCGAAGTAGAGTTGCAAGACTTCGCCGACAATGAAAATTCCATCATCTGGGAATGATGTTGTGTCAATTTTAGGTTGTTCAATGATGGCATTCTCTGCGAGAAAGTGCAAATGACTCTTCCCTTAATGACTTTCAAAGGTAAGTATTTGTGCTCATATTCTGCTAGCAGTAGCGTCCATCTGGCCATGCGGCCGTTTAGTACTTGTTTTTCAAATAAGTACTTGTGTGGATCCATTAGGGAGGATTATCTGGTTGTGTGGCGAGGAGGTAATGTCTAAGCTTTTGGTGGCCCGGACTAGAGCGAGGCGACTCTTCTCCACAGGCTCGTAGCGAGTCTCGTAGTCTTGGAACTTCTTGCTAATGTAGTAAATTGCTCTTTCTTCGTTGTTTACTTCTGGCGAGCATGGCGCCCATGGCGTCTGGCGTAGTTGTTAGGTAGAGTGAAAGAGGTAGATCTTTCTGGGGTGGCATCAGAACAGGTGGATTGGTAAGCAGGGTCTTGACTTTGTCGAATGCTTGTTGACAGTTGTCGTCCCATTTTGTGTGTTCTTCCTTTTTTAGCTTCTTGAAAATTGGTTCGCAAACCATTGTGAGCTTGCTAATGAACCGAGAAATATATTGGACTTGTCCCAAGAAACTCCTGATCTCATCAATGTTGCTTGGAGGTTTCATCTCTAGTATTGCTTTAGTTTTGACAGGGTCGATTTCGATTCCACGCTGGCTTACGATGTGACCCAATAACTTGCCCGACGTAACCCCAAAAGTGCATTTCTGTGGGTTGAGGCGCATTTTGTATTGCCTGATTCTGGTGAAGAACTTGCGCAGGTTGGTGATGTGATCTTCCCTTTGCTTTGATTTTACAATCATGTCGTCAACATAGACCTCTACTTCTTTATGCATCATGTCATGTAGCAGAGTAGTTGCGGTACGTTGATAAGTGGCGCCTGCGTTAATGAGTCCGAAAGGCATGACAAGATAGCGACGCGTGCCCAGGTGTCACAAAAGTGGTCTTAGGCATGTCATCTGTTGCCATTTTGATTTGGTTGTAACTCGCATACCCATCCATGAATAGCGATGAACGCGTGGTCGGCCGTGTTGTCTACAAGTATGTCCATGTGGGGCAATGGAAATCATCTTTGGGCAAGCCTTGTTAAGGTCGCGAAAGTCCGCACATACTCGTATCTTTCCATTTTTTTCATAATCGGGACCATGTTTGATACCCAATCTGAGTATTCGATGACTTGGATGAAGCCTGCCTGCAGTTGCTTTTCGATCTCTTCTTTGACCATGAGGGACCATTCTGGCTTAATGCGGCGTAGTTTTTGCTTAATAGGTTTGGCACCTGGTTTGAGTGGGATGCGATGTTCTGCTATTTCGCGGTCAATGCCAGGCATGTCCTTGTAGGACCAAGCAAAGACGTCTTTGAATTCTGTGAGTAGTTCGGTGTACGCTGCTTTTTCTTCCATGCTTAAGGAAGCCCCCAGCTGTAGTTTTCGGGGTTCTTCAGGTGTTCCCACATCAATGATTGTTGTGTCTTCAATGATGGGGTCCTGTTCGGGTTTTGAAACGATACTTGCAATGTATTTATGCAATGCAATGTTATTATGCTTAACGTTATCGTGAGTATTAGAAAATGCAGTTTTTAAAGGAAAACAAGGCAAGTAGTAACTAGAAACGTTGTTATTATTGTTTTCGAAAGCAGTTACATTTGAAGATAGCTCAGACAGAGGAGCTTTAGACAACTTTAGAGACTCTAGTTCTTTGTCTATGTCTATCACATCGGGCATATAGCCCGGAGGCTTGGTTGGGGTGAAAGACTTGAAGTGATGACGCGGGGGCCTAAACTCTATGATGGATTTGTCGCCAGGGTCCTCTCCTTCGCTTTCTCCAGTCGAGTTCTCGAAAGTGTAGCCTTCTCCGTAGTGATTTTGAAAGTGCGACCACCTTGTCGATCCATTTAAGGGTTTTTGACCATCCGTCGTGCGTCTTCTCCTCAAGCGGGACAATCAGTCGGTGGGGTTAAAGGCGTGGTTGCGCGAGGATGTCGAAACGAGTTCAATCCTGCACCAGCGGTACAAGAGAAGTAGTCCTTGGGCATCTTGCTTGCGCCCTCTTTGACAAGTATTTGTGCGTGAATATGTGATATGGCTCTATGCGAAAGTCACGACCTCTCTTACGGTCATTGAATGCTTGTTCCCCACGGGTAACCGTAGGACCATGGCACATAACCTAGGCCCATGGTAGGCCATTTGTTGTCGTTATCCTTTACATAGAGTCTTTGTAATTTCCTCCTCGCGAGTCAATGTGCAGATGTCAAAGTCGAAATCAAAACCACAGGTGATGTCAGGGTTTGGTGCTTATCCTTGCGATTATCGTTATCGAGCTTTTTCTTTGCTGCGGGGAAGCTCGAAAGTTTGATGCGTGGATAGTGGCGACTTCATCGTCCAGGGAAGCTTAACCTTTTGGTGTAAGCTTGAGGTGGATCGCTTTGGTTGCATGGATCCGTGGTCTACCCGATAACATGTTGTATCTTTGAGGGTATGTCGATTATACGGAATTCGGTTTCCCTTATGGACAGTCTGTCATGATAGGAAAAAGAGATGGTCCCTTTTATCTACTGGTAATGCCGTCGTAAGCCTGACCCCGTCTGCGAGGGATGAAGTCATTTTCCTTGATTCCTAGCTTTTTAGTTTCTAAGGGTAGGGCGTTATTTGCAGATCCGTTGTCGATGAGCACAACGGGTAGTGTCATGCCATGGCATTCCACATTGATGTAGAGTGCTAGGTTGTGCGTGCCTCCGAATGGCGGGAGGTCTTTGTCAGAGAAAGTGATGGCGCTAGCTTGCCATTCACGGGTGATGTGGCTGATTAGTTTTTCAGGTGACATCTCTGTTGTAATAGGGGTGACCTGCAAAGCTCGGTAGAGAGCTTCACGGTGTCCCAATGATTCTCTTAAGAGCTGCCAGATTGAGATATCTGCTTTTGTTTTTAGGAGCTGTTTTTGAATTGAATCTCCAATTTGGCGTATGTCTTTGGAGTGGCGCTTAGCGATGCTATGTCAGTCTGCGATTGAACAGGTGCAGTAGCTGCAGGCGGAGGCGTGGCTACTTGAGGTGATGGTGTAGTCATTGTGGGTGGTGTTGTAGCCTCGTTTATGACTACGCCTTTGTTTTTGTCTTGGCTAGTTGTTTTTGATGGAAAACACAGGGGTTCAGCCAGACTCCGAGGCTCTGTATGGACGGCCGAGCGAGTTAAGTAGGCTATCTCATCGTCACTATCGACAACCCGATTGGGTATTTGTGGGGCATTTTCCGTATATCCTGTGGGTTTTCGATCTTCCTCTTCTTCTTCTTACGGCGAATAGGTAGCAGATTGTTATGCGTGTGATTGTCCTCCTCATCGAATCGCCCCAGATACCATTGATTTCGTGGTCTTTTGAGACGATCGGTGAGAGCGATCGAGGATGGGGTGTGTACCCACGAAGATGGCATGGGTGTGTAGAGGATTGAAATTTGGTTCGAAGGTTTAGGACTGGAGTAGGCTTCTCGATGGTATTGTCATCGATGAAATCTTGGATTATGTTCTTTAAGCGGAAGCATTGTTCAAGATCATGTCCTTTTCCCTGTGGAACTCACAAGACGCATTCGATCCCATGACTTGGGCTTTTATCTGAGGAGGCTCGCTAGTAGGTCCCAGGAGTTGAAGTACGTTACGGCTCACAAGCCTCTGTAGAGCTTTAGAGTAAGTCATGTAGATCGGATCAAAGCTTCGTCGTGGTTTTGACGAAGCCTGACCCGCAGATGGGTATGACGCCTTAGGAGGAGGCGCGGTGTATTTCGTTGGTGTGGTGTAAGTTGGGGAAGGCGCTAGTTCTTCCAGAGCGTTAATCTGATGAAGCTGGTTACGCTTTGGTGGCGGCTCGTGATGAGCTACCCTGGTAACCTCGGCTCGCGACCTTAGTCTTTTCCTTACGGAGGTCATCTTCGATTAATTGACCCACGGTACTGAGCGAAGCAAAACTGTCAAAGTTGCCGTAGCGCAAATGCTGTTGATATGCAGGGGTGAGATTATTAATGAACTTGGTGATCAGTTCTGCGTCTTTGGGACGGTTAGATATCTGGGCACTGAGTTTCTTCCAACGTGTGAGGTATTCACTGAAGCCTTCATTGTCCTTTTGTGACAGAACTTCCAGGGTACGTAGCGAGACTTGAGTATCGTTATTGTCGTGATACTGATTGTCGAACTGGACCGTGATTTCTTTGAAAGTAGTAATCTTGTGTGGGTCCAAGGCATAGAACCAGGCTCTAGGTTGTGCATCCAAAGAATGTGGGAATAGAGTAGCCCAGGCTGAGGGACCGACGCCCATGACGGCCATTTTAGCCTTGAAATCCTTGATGTGTACAAGCGGGCTTTCATGACCCTTGAAGATAGGGAGATCGCTGAGTGAGAGTTTAGCCGGTAGTAAGGACTTGACGCTTTTTGGGACATGTTCAGTTTCCTCATAAATGGAATATCCCTTCGAGTGGGTGAGGCGTTCTTCCATTGAGCGAATTCTTTTAGCATTTCGTTCGGCCTCTTGACAAGGTACGTGGCATTCTTCTCGGCCGCGAGTTTCTGCATTGTGGCCATTTGTTCAATTGCAGCAGTGAGGCTAAGGATTTTCTTTGTTGGTGTTGAACATGTTCTGCGGTAACCACTGACGGGGGAGGAGTTGGGATTCCTCCGACATTTTCTTCACTGTTAAGTGCCATGACCGTTCTAGGCTTTGATCTGTTATAAGTACGTTTCTTTGGAGGTGGCGGAGGGTTCAGATGACGATCCTTAGTACGTCGCGTATCCAGGACTTTTTAGGGGATGGACCTGCAGAGTTCTAAACCTTAGTGACCTCCAAAAGAAAATAAAAGACTCAAAGAAAATCATTTATGTAGTAAAGCAAAAGTAAAAGCGTGGGAAGCGTGTGCAGGACTCGACTCGTGTTTTTAGCTTAAAAAGACACGGGAAGCTTTTGAGGTAAGGATGCGTTCGTGCGTCCCTATTCTCGATGTAAAGAAAAGTTTGTATGATCACGACCTGATTAACCCAAGTTGGCGGTATGTTGCCAGGGGTTTACCGTTAGATTGTGATGTAAAAAGGAATCAAACCGAAGTAGCGATAGGCTAGTCGACCTGAAGATGTTAAATTGGGTAAAGAGCGGCTGTTGTTCGCCTTTTACGTGTGACACAGGGCGTCGAGTTGTGATGACGATAAGTCACCCAACCTGACATGTAAATCAACAGATTCGCATTTGAACGAGTCCGTGTTTTGTTTATTTTTGAGAGAGATAGTTCGTTTAAATCGGGGTAACTAGAAAGTTACTCGACTTAGGGCTATCTCAAAAATGTAAAAGTGTTTGTTTAATTGAAATATCCGAAGTGAATTGACACCTTCGGGTTTTGCTTTCTTGAAATGTTTTTGCGATAAATGTATTATGACGATCGTCGATCGTATAATGCATTTATGTTTTGTAAAGGATCGAAAATGTAGTGATTATTTCCGATCGGTTTGAATATCGTGGAGTAATGTTAGTCAGGCTCGGTTGACTATAGGTCAATGACCACGATTGTTATGCTTAAAAGTATGCTTTTGAAAAATGTTTGAAAATGCACTTTCAAAATAGGCGTCTTTTGAAAGTGTAATGCCATATGAAAATGTCTTTGCATGCATTTTGTTTGGAAGAGCGACCATAGCGAGGGTGCTATAGCTTTGGATTTATGCGTATAGGCGGGTTTTTGGCTTTCAGGTAAGGTTCCTTCCAGGTCATTCATAGCGTTTGTGTAGAGTTATCCGCAAGATCACACACATCGGTGTGGATTCAATCTGAGGTCTAGAGCGTTCGAGTTTGACTGCTACGATTCACTTATGCGGAATACCGGTACTTGTGATCGTGGAAGGGTGAAGATCGGCGTGTCAGTATACACGCTTAGGAAGCGTGTTTTTACTTGGGCCGATCCTCGAAGGGTGTGGCTATGAATCCGGAGGATTCGACTCTAGCGTACTATTGCCCAAATATCGAAAGCAGAAAAGTTTACAAAGTTTCAAGTTTCACTTCTTTATGTTTTTAAAATAAAATGAAAAGTTAATTTTCAAAATTAAAAAAACATGCTCTTCCCCAGCGGAGTCGCCAACTGAGGATCTAGGAAAAATGTGGATATCCTTCTCGGCCCATTTCGCGCCCGCCCTCGTGTCATGGGGCGGAATCTGTGTGAGGAAAAAATGAATTTTGCAAGAAGCTCGCGGTCGCCAGAGCTCGCATTTTGGTGCTGCTTGACTTAAACTTCGCTCAGCGTTCTTTTGTTTAGAGAGGGGATGTCATTGCATGTGAAGATAATAAAAGAAATATAAAAATCCTTTTAAAGCGTGTTTTGGAGTCGCCACCAAATATTAAAGGAATTTGGAACCTATTCAACGCATCTTAAAATCATAAGGCCTTGAAGGTCTCGGATTTCAAGGTGCGTCGATACCTATCATACGAGGCTATTGTGAAACCAGAGAGGATTCGGGTGAGGTTACCCTTCTAAAGTTTTGACAAAGTGTATTGAAAGCGCAATAAAAGGCCTACGTAAAGTAGTCTTTACTAATTTGAAAACATATACTTTAATTTCGATATTTGGGCTAATAGGGCGCTACGTACAAATGCAAATATATGACTCGATAAATATGTAAAATAGATGTAAGCCGTCAAAGCTATGACGATTTGCTATAGGAAATATCGTAAAATTACTAATTCATTATATTTGAATTAATAACTAAGCGTTATTCTCCGAGCTTGTGTTCAATTCTAAGATTTTGTAAAACCCTCGGTTTTGCATGTTTAAAAGACTATATGAAGCAGTGCAGTTAAATGTCGAATCAGTGTTTGATCGTAATTTAATGCATGAATCGAGAATTTGCATAATGTAAAAGTGGGTGTTTAATTTAGTGATTTTGAGTCGTTTGTTTATGCGATATTGGCGAGGTTTAGACGAATCTTTGATTCGAATTGCTACATAGTATTGCGAATCTGGGTTCGCTAATGCCAATATCGGGTGGGTTAAAGTAACCTATAAGTCTCGAACGCCCCTTCGGAGGTAAAATTTCTTTACCTTTGAAATGCAAAGACGGTTTTTATAGTGGATTTTTATAAGTGCGAGAGGCTTTTTGTGAATATGTGTATCGATTTTAAATGTTGTTGTTGGTTGAATTGATGATTCGATTGTTGTTGTTCTTCGTTTTTGATTGTTGTAAGAGTTGATGATTCCATTCTTGTTGTTTTGGGTCGAGTAAGGGCTGCTATTTATAGCAAATGCTTCGTGTTTTATGCCTAATTGATCAGAAAATCGCCAGAGAACCAGCGATTAAGTGAAAAATCGCCAGAATTGTCAGGGGAGGACCAAAAAATCGCCAGAATTCTGGCGATTCTTTGGTAAATCGCCTCTGATACAGCGATTTTCCTCCTGTTCGACAAATTTGTTGCGTAGTATTACGTTATCGTAGGAGTGCGGTCGTGAAATTTGTTTGTCGAGCATGTTGGCTGACTTTTGGGGCTTTGATCAGCTTTGTACAAGTTGTTGTACAAGTTGTACAAGTTGACTTTTGTTTCGATTCTCGTGTTTCGTGTTTCGTGTTTCGTGTTTCGTGTTTCGGTTTTTCGTCGTGTTTTTCGATCTTGGCTCGAAATAAAATAATATTGTAATGCATTATTTTACGACTCTGTGGGATTTTGTTTTGTAAGAATGTGACCCGGGACGCATTTTGGCCCGCTCGGGTGCTTGGGCCTTTTTATGTGTTTAGGGCCGTTTTTGTGTTCTTGGGCCATTTTTGTGAGGCGTCCTTGTGTCGTGTTTGTGTGCATTGTGTCGACTTACGATTAAAATGACTAAATTAATATTCATTTTTACGAAATATGCAAATTCAAAATTAATACGTTAAAAATGACTAAAATGTTTTAGACACTTATGTACCGTTTCGTCTCATTTTAAAATATGCATGAAAGTCCTTTTCGTCATCGGGTTTGCTTTTGGGGGGTACGGATACGGGTATCTACAACGGACCACACAAAATATAAAGCAATTCAGTTCACTTTGAGGTGTTCAACGTTATCAGCACAACCCTCATGAAAAACAATATATATAACAAAACGATAATTTTATTAGAAGTTTTAGGAAATACAAGTGTCAAATCCATACAAACAACTAATACAACTCAGGAACACGCTTAATTCCCATGGATTTAACGTGCCCTTCATGCTTATCTTGTCTCAACGGCTTAGTGAGAGGATCTGCTATGTTATCATCCGTAGCAATCTTGTCAATCACTATCTCCTTCTGCGCCACGTAATCCCGGATCATGTGAGCCTTCCTTTGCACGCGTCTTGAGACTTGTTCTTTGGACTTAGGCTCCTTCGCTTGGAAGATGGCACCACTATTATCGCAATAAATGGTGATCGGGTCATTCGAACTAGGAACTACAGTTAGTCCTTGTAAGAACTGACGCATCCATATAGCTTCCTTCGCAGCCTCTGAAGCAGCATAGTACTCGGACTCAGTCGTTGAATCTGCTATAACGATTTGTTTGGAGCTTTTCCGGTGACGCGGCGCCATTAAGAGTAAGCGAATCCAGATTGAGACTTCGAGTCACCTCGATCCGTTTGGAAACTAGCGTCTGCGTAACCGGTTGCGCATAGCTCAGTGTCTCCTCCATAAGTCAATACCCAATCTTTAGTCCTCCGTAGGTACTTAAGAATATTCTTTACGGCCATCCAGTGTGCTTCACCTGGATTGCCTTGGTATCGACTCGTCATACTTCGATGCATATGCAACGTGCGGGCGTGTGCATATCATGGCATACATGATCGATCCTATTGCCGAAGCATATGGAATCCGACTCATGCGCTCGACCTCTTCCGATGTCTTTGGTGCTTGAGCTTTACTCAAGTGCACCCACGAGATCATTGGAAGGTTCCCTTCTTGGAGTTGGTCATCTTTGAACCTCTCAAGAATCTTATCTATATAAGACTCTGGCGAGGGATAACATCCGTCGTGATCTATCTCTATAGATCACGGAGCCCCAAAATACGTTGTGCCTCACCCGGATCTTTCATCAGGAAATGGTTACGTAACCATACTTTTACCGAAGTTAAGAGGTATGTCATTCCCAATCAAGAGTATGTCATCGACGTCTGCGATTAGGAAGACAATCTTGCTCCCACTCGACTTGATATATAGGCATGTTTCCTCGACCGATCGAGTGAATCCATTCTCCTTTATCACTTGGTCGAAGCGATGATTCCAACTCCGTGAAGCTTGCTTAAGTCCATAGATGGAACGCTTAAGCTTGCACACCTTCTTAGGATTTTTAGGATCAATGTAACCTTCGGGTTGTACCATGTACAACTCCTCCTCCAAATAACCGTTTAAGAAGGCTGTTTTCACATCCATTTGCCAAATTTCATAGTCATGAAATGCGGCGATCGCTAAGAGAATCCGAATGGAACGAAGCATGACTACGGGTGCAAAAATCTCATCATAGTGCAACCCTTGCACTTGAGTGAAACCCTTTGCCACTAGTCGTGCCTTGTATATATCTGGTTGTCCTTCTACAGATCGCTTTATCTTGTAAAGCCATTTGCACTGAAGAGGCCTAGCCTTATCAGGTAAGTCAACCAGATCCCAAACATGGTTCTCGTACATCGAGTCCATCTCGGATTGCATGGCTTCTTGCCAAAACTTTGAGTCAGAACACGTCATGGCACCTTTATAGGTTACGGGTTCGTTACTCTCAAGGAGTAAAACGTCGTCTCTCCCATTCTCCTCGACTATACCGATATATCGATCTGGAGGAATGGAGAGTCTACCCGACCTTCTGGGTTCCAAAGGGACATTAACCGCAGCAGACGTGGAAGGAACAGCTTCCTCCATTAGTTGCTCGGTTGTTGGTTCAGGAATCTCCGACAGATCGAAGGTTCTATTACTTCTCTTGTCTTTGAGAAACTCTTTCTCTAAGAACGTCGCACTAGCCGCAACAAAAACACGGTGTTCGGTAGGCGAATAGAAGTAATGACCAAACATTCCTTTTGGATAACCAATAAAGTATGTCTTGACCGATCGCGGGCCGAGCTTATCCTCGTGTCTCCACTTGACATAAGCCTCGCACCCCCAAACCCGAATAAAGGACAAGTTAGGGACCGTTCCCTTCCATAACTCGTATGCAGTCTTGTCTCTGACTTTAGACGGACTTCGGTTAAGTATAAGAGCAGCTGACAAAAGAGCATAGCCCCACAATGAGTCAGGTACTACCGTGTGACTCATCATGAATCGAACCATATCAAGTAATGTTCGATTCCTGCGTTCGGACACACCATTCAGTTGTGGTGTTCTAGGTGAAGTTAACTGTAATACTATCCCGCGGTCTTTCAGGTGTCGATCAAACTCAGTTGAAAGATATTCACCACCACGATCTGAACGTATTGCTTTTATCTTTCTATCCAGTTGGTTCTCAACCTTATTCTGGAATTCCTTGAACTTGTCAAAGGACTCACTTTTATGCTTCATTAAGTAGACATGTCCATATCTACTCAAATCGTCCGTGAAAGTGATAAAATACCTATAGCCATCTCTAGCGTTGATTGACATAGGTCCGCACACATTAGTATGTATGAGTCCTAATAGGTCAGCAGCGCGCATTCCAACACCTTTGAAGGAAATTCGAGACATTTTGCCTATAAGACATGATTCGCACGTGCCAAAAGTTTCATAGTCAAATGGGGCTATTGTCCCATTATCAATGAGCTTTTTAACGCGTTTCTCATTTATGTGTCCCATTCGGCAATGCCATAAATACGTTTGATCTTTGTCACCAACCTTTGCTTTCTTGTTACTCACATGCATGATTTCTGTGGTTTGATCTAAAACATAAATTAGTTCATGGAAAACGACTTTACCATAAATCATTTCATTTAAAGAGAAAATACAGCTATTATCCTTTATTAAAAATGAAAATCCTTCTTTATCAAGAATGGATACAGAAATAATGTTTTTAGATAAACTAGGTACATAATGTGATTATTCGTAAATAACTCAAAGCGCTCGGGAGTTGGATTACATATGTTCTCTTTGAAAGCAGCGGACTCTTGCTCCATTCCGCTCGCGGTCTACATCACCTCTTGCGAGTTACGATGCTTCTTAGGCCCCGCAAATGATTGCCTGAATGAGAACCACATCCGATTATCAAGTACCCAAGTTAGAAACTTGCATGGTTAATCTCAATCATATGAATAAAAGAAGACATACCAGCGGAGGCGACGCGACCGCTTTTATGTCCTCGGCGTACAGGGACGATTCGCCTCCAATGCCCAGACTTGTGGCAATGGTGGCACTCCATGCTCTGCTTAGCTTTTGCCTTGCCTTATGAGCTACCGCTAGACTCACCAGGCCCACTCTTAGCAACCACTGGCTTCTTGAATTTTGGCTTACCTACAGCTAGGTTAGCCGGAGCCTTACCCTTACCCTTCTTGTTCCCAATCATGAGAACATCTTGCTTCGTGCTCCCACTCAACTTGAGATCACTCTCCTGCATGCGAGGAGTGAATGCGATTCATGCGGACTTTTCGCATGTCATTGAAGTAATAGATTGCGCAAAAGAGGGCATACCCATCATGAAGAGAGTGAAGCTCTCGATCAATGATGATCTTCTCATCGATCGTGCAACCAAGCTCCTCGATTTCTCAACGTTCTCGATCATGGCGAGAAGGTGTGGACCAACCGGTTGGCCCTTTGGAGTCTAGCTTCAAAGAAGCGAGTAGTATACTCGTAACTCTTAATTCTCGGAGCTTTGAGAATTCCTTAGTAAGTGGTGAAAATCTTGTTTGCACCCTGGGTAATGAATCGTCTTTGCAAATTGGATTCCATTGCATAGATGAGCCGCGTTAAGTAACGCACCGCCTCCATCATGAAATCATTATAAGCTACGACTTCATCTCCTCCTGCATCGGGAGTTTGGTTCTAGGCATTGGCTCGATCAAGTACTTGAGCTTGCCGTCCGCTATGGCGGCATTCCGTAATCACGGCCTCCCAATCGACAAAATTGGACCCATCATTCTTGATCAGTGGGTGATTCATGTCATCCATAAAAATTCTCAGCCATGATTCACGTTCAAGTGCGACACCTGGCATTGCTCCTTCAATACGAACAGCCATTTGTTATAGTAGTTATATCTGTATATAACGTATTCGAAACTGTGAAAAGAAAGAAGAAGAAGAGAGAAGATAAGAAATCATTGTTTTAAAGATTTAAGTCAAAACAATAACATTTTAATGCAACGACTTATGCACTCATATAATTGACCTCCCTCGAGAATTATATAAGCGATCCCAAGACTCAATTTCTATAAATTGATAAGCTAACTGCTTAGCTAATTCTACTGTTAGAATTCTTGGTCGATAGATTTCAGTAAATCCTATCTTTTAGTCCACTATAACTACGAGATATTACTCGAACTATAGTGTTGAGGTAAACTAAGTTGACAGCCACTACTTACCCAACGTAGAAGGGGTCATATTATGCCTACCGACGAAGAAGGGATTCATAGTGGTTCGACTTATAAAGACTAATTCTCAATTTCAGTTTTAGAGGAAGATCCCATCAACTCATTTTAATTCATTTTAAGTGAACTAATATCTAGCATTATCGTGAATGATTAAATTGAGGTGATAGCTCTAAACAAATGACATCTGTATGTCAATGATCAAGGATGCAACTATATGATCCATTTTCATGCATATTAGGTGGTTTGGTTTAGTTTAGGCGGAATATGATGCTACTATCTAACGTGAATGCAATAAAACGGTAAAGTAAAACGCAAAAGGAAAAAAAAAACACCTAGTGTGGCCTATCCCTATGAAAATAAAGACAATTACAAAGTGGAATCCATCCATGGACCCTAAGCTGTCTTCATTCTTCATCTTGGGCTTTAAGTGGGAGTCCATCTTGAATCTTCAACTTGAATCTTTCAAAATTACATATTTGAATTACAAAAATAAACCTATTTACATTCTAATTCAAAATATGCCAAAATTAAAATTATTACAAAATTGGAGATTCGAGATCTCAAAAATACAACCAAAATTGTGTTTCCTTCATTACGAAAACACAATCTTCTAAGGCCACACTAGTAAATTACAACCGTTTGTACAATAATTAATGCGTGAAATTAAACCATTCATTCACAAAATAGAGCATCAACTAAACAAAATTAAAACAATGCATATGAATTGATTTTAATCCAAACCACCTCTTTTAAATGATTAAAATTATGCAACAATTCCTTAATTGTTCATAATATCTTATAATCAAAACAATAATCCAAAAAAAAATAATTTATATTATCAGTATAACATAAATTAGATCTCAAAAATATCTTAAACTTTTTTAAAATATTAGGTATCATATTTATTATGAACTGCTTCACAATAAAATAAAAATATATCTTTATAATATCACAAAATTTGGTAAAATCAATAATTTCCAAAAATAAAATTACCAAAATAGATTTCGGACAACAAAAAATAAAAAAATCCGAATTTTTTTTTATTTTTTATTTTTTTATTTTTTTATTAAAATTATATTCGGCCAAAATAACAAAAATTTACCAAAATATAATTTAATTTAATTTAAATCGGCCAAACATTAAAATTTGAATTAAACTGTTTTAATTCAATTATGCTTATGATTAGATCGATCCTAACTCAATTTTAATCCGTATTAAACATTGACTTAAGAGATTCAATTTAACTTTTTAAATTAAACAACTTAAAACTGATAGATCTAATGAATAGCAAACAATATGTTCATTAACATACAAGAATTGATCCTTTTAAGTTTTAATTTAATCGGTATTAAATCAAAATTAGTGTAAATTCATATGAGATAATTTTAACATCTTAAAACATCGATAATTATGAATTAAACGGACCAAAAATAATAAGAACACACGGCCAAATCAATTAAATAATACGGCCAAGTCAATTAAATAACACGGCCAAAAAGCAAAATTGATCAAAATTAACAAACATACAAATACGGCCAAGAACAAAATTGTTCATTAACAACATGATGCACATACTTCCAAAAACAAATTGATCATTATCAACAAGATACACATACGGCCAAAATACACAATTGATCAAAATTGAACAAACATACGGCCATGGAATCAAATTTGATTAAAATTTATACAAAATTGATTTTTATGAAAACCTTATAAAAATTTCATATGCCCTAAGGCTCTGATACCACTTGTAGGTTTATATCTGTATATAGACCTTATAATTCACAGGATTATAATGAAAACTTTTACAAGATTTATAGTCATAATTGAAATTGCATAATAAAACAATAAGATTTAGAAATAACCTTCAAAATCTTGTAATTTGGCCTAAGATCAATACCAAATAGATGGTATCTCCTAATTATCTCACCCAAGATATGTAGAGATATGTCCTTGTGTTTGCTAGAAAATTAGAGAGAAAAGAACAATTTCTTTTTACTCAAGTTTTGTGTTGTGTGCTAGTATGAATTATGAATTAGGTTAGATGAGTTTAGGAGAGTGATTAGGTTAAGTAGAGAAGAAGAAATCAATCTCCCCATAACCCTACATCACACGTCCAAATTGAAATAGGAGTGGACTTATCCACTTCTAAATTTCAAGCCCAATTCTAATTAAAAGGTTTAACCCAACTTGTTTAATTAGTTTCTTTGGCTTTTAATATATAATGTAATTATAATATCCTTATATTATATTAAATCATAAATATCCTTATATTTACAATTTACTAATTAATTATAACTGATTAAAATTAATTAGCCTACATTATACATAATAACTAAATATAACCGTTTATATTAGGTTTAAATTATTTAATTCCTCTCATCTAATATCATTTAATCATTATTAAATAATACATTTGACTAACCTCTTAGTCATATCAAGTGACCTTCGATCCACAACAACGACTAACTATTTAGTCATTAAATAAGGCATCGATATGATTATTTTCTCAAATAATCACATCTCTCAAACACATCCTTTAGGTGTGACTCTTAGGGACCAGTTGATCACCGCCATCTGTATGACAATAACGTCAAACTTATCTAGCAAGCCAACCGTTATTGATAAACGTTAATCAACTGATTAAATACAAAATGTACCCTGTGTACCTTTAGAGATTTATTTATGTTATTGCACTAACTGTGGAGGACACTAACCCCAACAAAACCTATTGAAGGAGTTATGTCCACCGTCCTATAAGAATTAAACCCGCTTAAGTCTATGTGGTCGATAAGTCTTACTATAGACCAATGTCGATCTGATACATAAATAGGTTATGTGTCTAGTAGCTCTTAAGTGGGCCCAATGGGTGACACACAACTTGTACGGGATAATTATATTATGACTAGAGTTCATTATTTAATTATCAGGATATATTAAAAGATATCCTAGCTGCTGCCTAAACCAGTTTATGGAAACTGCTTAGGGTTAGGTTTTTGGAAACCTAGGCCTCTCCAATCTCACTATATATATGGAGGACCTGTGAAGGGTTTAAACACAAGTTATACAACAAGTAATTCCATATATTAAGAAACGAGTTTCTTTGTGAGAGATTTGGTGGTCCTTTTGGTACTAGCATACCGGTAGCAGTTCCGTGCTTGTGTGGAAACTATTGGAGGCATCACACTTGGGGTGCTTATTGGTTCTTTGGGTTCTTGGATTTCTTATATTCTTATTCCTTCTTATTGTTGATCTTATTCCGCTGTGTGAAGGTATGTGATTTCATCTCACTTGAATATGTTAATTAGTTCAATACTTGCGATTGATCTTGGCTTAAAGGATTTAAATAAAACTAGTTTATACTCATAAAATCCTACACCTATGCTAAACTTGGCCGAACTTCTTTGCCTCGCAAATGTTCAAGTAACTTTCGTGATGACGGCCGAGCATCATGGACGTTTAATTTAGAGCACAGACATGGAAACCCTCTTTGGCCGATACCTAGGGTTTAGATTCAAGGTCATGCCTGATGCCCCGTTTCCTGAAAAGTGGTCGGAATACGACCACTTACAGTTGATGAATGAAATAGTTAAGGGCTTAGCATTAGCCCTTACTAGAAGAGTTGTTCCATGTAGACGTAGACGTAGACGTGACTCCTCCTGCTGATGAGGAGAGGAGTCGTGGTCTCGTGTTACGTGTTTGGTTGTCGATAATTGGTATGACTTCAATGATATTGCATTATTGCGAATGAAGCCGGTGTACCGGTAATGTCATTTTGTGCTAGTAGTGCATGCTGTCTTTGGTCCTTTTTCTGCATTCCAGGACTCATTGATGCTGGACAATTGCCCTTCCCTGGTATTCTCTCAAATACCTATTTTTTTAATTTATCGATGTGAGACATTCAAATTTTATTGGGTGTTGCTAAAGAAATTTCTTGTTTTTTGCTACACATTTTACTTATGTCATATCTATATTATTAATACTCGAAAAATTAAGACAAATAAACTCGTTTTGAACGAAAATTTGGGAGGAACGAATAAGTTGTAACATCATCAAAATTCAAAATAGTCATTTTAAAATGGCTTGTAACACAATTGTGTTAAAATTCATGATGTACACCAAAAAATATGACATAAAATATGGTCATGACTCATGCGAGACGATGTAGTTAGATTATTCGTCTTGAAGAGTAGATTTTTTTTTTTTTGGTAAAAGGTAAATATATTAATATCAAAACTTCTTTATGTACAACTATATTAGTAGCTCATCCTCTACTATACAAATTATCAAACCACATTCGATCGCTATGCTTTAGATTCACCGCTATGCTATTTGCTCGACAACGAAGCTCCTCACAGAGACACTTAAACAAAACATCATGTCTAGTAATACGATTATAGAATTTGCTCTCGTTTCTACTCTTCCATATATAGTAGATTGCACCCACTATGAACGCGAGATAGATTTGCCGTTGAAATCTCGACCCTCTTCGGAGTTTGTACAACATCCGCCAATCAGCTATTCTTTCTCCACGTATTCCAAGGAATTGATGGATACTCTGGAGCCATAGTTTACTAACCTCACAGTCGAAAAATAAATGCTTATCATCCTCATCCGCAGCTTGACACAGGGGGCACATTTTGTCGCTTGCTATGCCAAATCTGACCAACCGATCCATGGTACCGAGCCTTCTTCTTGCTGCCAGCCAAGAGATCATCATGTGACGTGGAAGATTATATCGAGACCAGACTGTATTAGCCCAGCCTTGCTTCTCTTGTTCCCCTTGCAGCCATTTATAGACACTCTTTATCTTGTACAGCTGACCTGGGATCAGCCATCCATCACTGACTAGTCCAGCCTTAATCTTGTCTTTCACCGTGCATATCTTCCTCCAACACCAACTCGAATTCATGGTGGTCTTGTACTCAAGCCAATCACTTCCCTTGAGATACACATGGTGTACCCACCTCACCCAGACATGGTCTGCTTTTGTGTGAATCCACCAAGCAAGTTTACCAATGGCAGCTTGATTCCATAACTTATTGCAAGCAATTCCAAGTCCGCCAGCCTTTTTATCTTGACAAACCTCGTCCCAAGCTACTGGACACCCTTTACTATGGTGTAGCTGCCCTTCCCACAAGTAGTTTCGACAAATACTATCCACTCTTTTGATCACTGCTACTGGTAAAATAAAAATCTGAGCCCAATAGAGATGAAGCGTGTTCAATACAGCTCTGACCAAGGTCAATCTCCCCATATACGACAATTTTCTAGCTCCCCATCCCCTTATCTTGCTCACCATTCTTTCCACTAGTGAATCACAATCTAAAACAGAGAGTCTCTTTGGAGAAACTGGGACTCCCAAGTATCTAAAAGGCAGATCTCCAAGAGCAAAACCAGTGTACCTTCGAAACTCCTCAATCACCTCCTTCTTGATCCCATTAGCATAGAATTCTGATTTTGTGTTATTCCTTTCCAACCCAGATGCCATGGAGAATATGTCAAAACCCCCCAACAATAATTTCATAGAAGGAAGTTGCCCTTTACAGAACAAAACTAAGTCATCTGCAAAGCACATATGAGTCAGTTGCATTGTTTTGCACAAGGGATGAAATTTGAAATCCTTGCATCTGCTCACTCTCTTTAGAGTTCTGCTAAGATAATCCATAGTAACTTACAAATATCAATTTTATAATTTTTACAATTATGTAACTTAATACAAAGTATATTATTAGAATAGAACGAGGGTTCATAAACGTATAAAAAGACAAATGTAAAGTATTGATTGATAAAAACACGTACAATCGGATCGGAGCTCGATTGATCGGACTCATTGACAAATATTCTAATCTTAACAAATATATTTTTGACAAATATTCTTTTCTTAAATCCTACAATCGGAGCTCGATCGATCCGACTCATTGACAATCTCTGTGTTAATAATTTTAGTATTAATATTAATTAATGGGGTCATGGAACGTACTACAGATGAGGACTTGGATAAGCTTGTTCATCAGAATGTACCTGGAATGGACACATTTCTGAGGTACCGAGATCTTCCAAGTTTTTGTCTAACCAAAGATGAACGTTCATGCCTCCGCCTCCAACACACTTGTGCTATCGAATTTAAGTGAACAAAACAAGCTTGTGGGCTCATTTTAAACACATTTGACGATCTAGAAGAGCCTGTTCTATCGCTTCTTCGATCCCAATGTTCAACAGTCTACCCTGTCCCTGTCGGGCCATTACATGCCCTTCTTAATATAAGCATCTCGTAACTCGAGAAAATTCAATATCAAGCAACTGTTCAGGTAGTTTATGCAAGGAAGACCAAAGTTGTTTACTGTGGCTCGACCAGAAGCCACCCAAATCTGTCATCTACATCGCTTTTGGAAGTTTGGGGAGTTTACAAGAGACCAACTGTTGGAAACTTGGGAAGGATTTTTATTAAGCAAGAAGTATTTCTTGTGGGCTATTACACCCTATATATTAACCTCGAACAATGAAAGATCGGAAACACTTTTGGAGGCGACTAAGGAAAGAGGACACATAGTCAGCTGGGTCCCACAAGAGGCCGTCTTGGCACACCCGGCCATAGGGGGGTTTTTCACGCACAATGGATGGAACTCGACTGTTGAGAGCATTACAGCTGGTGTGCCAATGATTTGTTTGCCTTACTTTGCAGATCAACTAGTTAATAGCAGGTATGTGGGAGAAGTGTGGAAGGTCGGGTTGGATATGAAGGATATATATGACAGGAACGTGGTGGTGTGAGATCCCGGCCCGGAACCTCAAAATCACTTATTGTAATTTGAAAAGTATTTTTATTTAGGTGGGTAGTAGGAATCGCCAGTTCGTTTTATAAGAAAAACGTACAAAAAATTGATTTGAAAAACGTAACGGAAAAGCCCCTTTTGATCCCTGGTGTGGGGGCCAGTTTGATGTGAAAATCAATTTGTTTAGCCTTTGGAGTGAAGGCCGATTTAGTTCTTAATATGAAAAATCAATTTTCTTGGACCTTGGAGCGAGGACCAGTTTGATGTGAAAATCAATTTGCTTAGCCTTTGGAGTGAAGGCCAGTTTGAGTTGCATCCTGACTTGAAATTCTTTTTATTGGAGGAGAGAGCCCCCACTTTGGTAGAGTATGAGTGAGACGATGGCCAAAGTATTTTGCAATTTATTTGGCCTTTGGGGTGAAGGCCATTTGGATCTTAATATGAAAATTCGGCTTTTTTTTTTTGGACCTTGGAGTGAGGACCAATTTGATGTAATTAAAAATCAATTTGCTTGGCCTTTGGAATGAAGGCCTGTTTGAATTGAAACTCTTTTATTATTGGATGAGCCCCCACTCTGGCCGAGTCTAAGTGAGATGATGGCCAAAGTATTTTAAACATCTGCACAAGTACCAAACACATTCAAGCATAGAAAAAACAAACAGTTCCAGTTTGAACATTTTATAGACATATCTTGTAAGCCCCCTGTCAAGGCGTACCTTATGGGTTACCTTGGTTCAATCTAATGAAATACAGAGTCTAACTTAAGTAGTTGTTAAATCCATCTGGCGTGAAAGTGCATATTAGAAACCAAAACCCTTGTTCCGCACTATGTTCTAGTGCGAGTTTAATATTAGACGTCAGATTACAGAAGTGCTTACAGAGTATACAATTCTTTTCTTCTTTTTCTTGCAAACTTTTGAAGAAAAAACTTTGAAATCCTTTTTTTTGGGTTTTTTTTAAATCTCTTAAAAAAAACACTGGGTCTGGCTCAATTGTGATCCAAGTAGAATAACTGGACAAAAGGACTCTGCAATGATTTATACTAATTTCTCTGTGGTGGAGAAATGAAATTTTGGAGTTGTGTCAATGAATTAGAGCTTCACCATTTTTTTTCTTGAAATAAAATAAGTGTTAACCATCCATTAGTAAAATGTTTTACAATTTACCCAATACTAATACTATAGAAATGAATCACTTTCGTGACCGTATTAATTCAGTGTACATCAAGTGAGCTTTTCAATGCTAAAGAAGGGTGAAAATGATCCGAAATATAAGTATCTGTGGGGTTAGAAGACACTGTAGATTTGTGTATCTCCCTACTCACCGAAATGAATGAAAAGATCGTCCCAAAAGACGTGGAGACCATATAAGCGTGGGTCGACTCATCCATGATGTGTAGAATGAGCAACTCTTTGATTGCTTGTGATGTTTCCTTAACACGACTTTTTTCTTCTTTTTTTTGATTTTTATTCATTTTTTCTGATATTGGTACTTAGACTCACGTCTAAGTTCAACTTGAGGGACTAGTGACCACCTCCCCTGTTTTAACAGCGTGGAGCACACATCCATATCCTAGTTTTGATTTTTCAGACATGGAGTACTGGGAATCTGGTTTGACCCTCGAGTGAGCTAACTTTATAGCAACAACAATTAGAGAATATAATACAGGATTGGATCTTTGATCGTCACATTTTTATTACGTATCGATGGATGAATCAAGCGGAAAAATTAGGTCTCCAAACCGAGAGGTCACCTAGAGACACGGTGATCAAGGAATTTTCACACCACGAGAGACTATATTATGGGTCAAAGACACGGTCTCCATTAGATTTAAAGCTCAGTTAATTTACACTAAAGAAATACGCCCTAAAGTGTCTCCAGCCTATTTTATTAGGAATGGGTAAAAAGTAAAACAAATGATTAAATGAATTGGCATGTGCACTCCTTTTTTCAGTGACTCGGGAAGTACTGGAGTGGTCCTAATTTTTTCTCTCTTCCTTTTTTTCACATGTTACTCAAGAAGGACTGAAGTGGTCCTGTCTCTTTTCATCTGGTATAAAACTCAAAGAGAGTTGAAACGGTTTTAATTAATCCTTTTTTTTTATACATGACTCAATGAGGGCTGGAGTGGCCCTTTTGTTTATTAAAACTCTATTTATACATGTTTATTTATTTATATTGAACCGAGACAAAATCAAGTATGTACATGGATTCTCGTTTAAATGACTCGAATTTTAGTTACACAGACTAAGGATGACTCTAGTTTTAGCTAGTGATACGACATGACTCGTACATGATTTCTTTTTGTTTCTTTTCCTTTTTATGTATTAATTCTTTTTGGATCACAAATGAGTGTTTTTATTTACAAAATGATGTAAAATAAAAAGAAAAATAAGGAAAATAAATAAAACAAATTGAAAATCAAAAGTTGAAAAGGACCCCGTTTTAGAACTTTTTTTTTGAAAATTGAAATGACAGTAAAACATATTTACAAGTTTCCTATTTTCTAGAAAAGAAAATAAATAACTAAATAGAAAATCTAATCTAAATTTTTCTATTATTTTTTTTTTTGAACTGGGCATAGAATTTTGAGAAAACTAAAATTTATGTACATTATTTTTTTTTTACCTTTTATTTTAAAAAAAAAAAAAAAAAAAAAAAAAAAAAAAAAAAAAAAAAATTGTGAACAAAAGATAGACTATTATAAACATTATTATATTTACGGGAGGAATTCTATTTACAATATAATTCTTACTTAAATAAAATAATATCTATAAGTTTTTTGTTTTTTTATTTTGTTTTTAATTTAAAAAAAAAAATAACTTATGTAATTTAACTCAAAAATATACAATTAATAATATAATTAACTATGGACCTAGGCATTGGTTCTAGTTCTCTACTCTATCGGTTAGGTTCATGGTTTGTAAGGTCACGGCATTAAAACACCATTACGTCCGCGGTGCTAGCGCGCGACGAGCCGAGGGTGTTTTTCGTCTCTTGTGCTTTTGTCGAGTGGACGTGCCGAGTGGGCCAAGAGACGACGCCGTAAGGTGAAAAATAGTTGTAAGGCTTAGTTGGTCGAATGAACTTCTAAGTATACAACGTATTTTACCGGGGGTGAAATTTAGGTAGAAATAAAGGTGTATTGTTGGCTAATGCGGAGCCTACACCAAGAATTGAAATTAAAAAGAAATTCTAATAAAAATAATATTTAAGAAAAATTAATGCCATTAAGAAACGTATTGGCTTAAATAACATGGAGTACTACAACTCTCACAAAGGCCGACTTTAATAAATGCCTGCAACCTCACGTAGCTAAGCCTCATATTTTTATAATGTTAATTGCAAGATCCTACTATATGACAACTTTTATCCAGTATCCCTAAGAGTTTACCAAAATCGAAATCTAAGAAAAAATTGTCAAACAGGTGTAATTATACGAGGAAAAATCAGATTACGCGATTTACAAAATCAAATTCGTCAAATATATATTCTTATAAATAAATTTCAAGTCTTACCCTCTTAAAAGCTCCCTAGCGGAGACGACACTGTGAGATCCCAGCCCGGAACCTCAAAATCCCGCATTGTAATTTGAAAAGTATTTTTATTTAGGTGGGGTAGTAGGAGTCGCCAGTCCGTTTTATAAGAAAAACGTACAAAAAAACTGATTTGAAAAAGCGTAACGGAAAAGCCCCTTTTGATCCCTGGTGTGGGGACTGATCCGTAACTCCGGCCTAAACCAAAGAATGCGGATTCGGGGGTAAAGATACGATCAGGGAAGGTGTTAGGCACCCGGACCGCCCGTCGAACTGATGGCCTCTACTACTTATTTATAATATTATATATTTGACGAAATACGAAAACACTAAAGAAAACGTTAGTAATACAATGTATAAATCGATAAAGAAAACCAAACAAAATAAATGAAATAAATAAAAGAAATTAATTAAGAAAATAAAAACCGATTATCGATTTTGAATCTGGGACCCTCAGGCTACTCGTAATGTCGAAATCAAATGAATCTTGAAAATATCGTAAATCGACGACTCTTTGGCGCTTATTTAATAAAAGGATGTTTGAATGTGAAAAGAAGGCTTGAAACTGATTTGGGAGGGTTTCTGTAATTTTAGGGTGTGTCGTTCTGATTTTCTATAGGTTTAGAATGAATGAAACAGAATTGTATTTATAGGGAAATAGGGGATTTCGGGCCCAAACTTGTCGGTCCAGGAGATAAAGCCGACATAGGGTGTCGGTGAAGAGGATAGAGCCGA
Source organism: Dianthus caryophyllus (assembly GCA_023091065.1). Taxonomy (NCBI): domain Eukaryota; kingdom Viridiplantae; phylum Streptophyta; class Magnoliopsida; order Caryophyllales; family Caryophyllaceae; genus Dianthus; species Dianthus caryophyllus. The sequence goes on along the minus strand of JALGRB010000019.1, from coordinate 2,535,815 downwards.
CAGAACTGTCGGTCTGTGTCAATTGGCCGAGAATGTCATCGGTCAGATAAGGGAGACCGACCATTTCTTCGGTCATATAAGGCTAGCCGACCCAAATCTCGGCATTATCCAGGTAGCCGAGGTAGTCTGTCGGTCTCTATGGCCTGACCGACAGAATCGCCATTTTCTGAATTTTTGGGTCAACTTGAAATGACTATATCTTTTGATCTAGACCTCTGTTTTAAGTGTGTAATATACCGTTGGAAAGGTATTTGAGTGTACTTTCCAATGCAATTGGTTTCACTCAAAAATGTAGAGTATATTTGAGATATGATCAAAAGAGTGACAAGGTGTCGGTTTTGGGCCGACTTTAGCGAACGACTCATAGCTCATTCTTTACCTATCGGATTTGGGCTCATGAGATATCGTTAAAAAGGTATTTCAAAGACCTAACCAACCATATAAGTTTCACTTTGACTAAGTGAGATTTGGATACTGAAAAGAACTGTCAAAGTAGACTTATTAACAAACGGAACATTTTGAGGTGGTTTTGTGCCACTTTAAGTAGTTTTACTGAGAATAAGCGTAAAGACCCATCAATTATAGCATTTTTAATGTCCATATTAATTACTAGTGTAAGCCTCATCATCGGATACACCAGAGGCTTGTCGACAAAATTCAGGTGTCAACAGGTGGCGGAAATGGTGAGTGATTTGTTGGATGGGAAGAAGGATGAGGTACAAAAATCGATGGCTACAATGTCGAACACTGCTAAGGAAAGTGTCAGTGAAGGTGGTTCATCTTTCTGTAATTTTGAACGTCTCATACTAGACATCGAAAGTATGCATGTCAAAAACGAACGATCATTGAGCTCGAAGGTCACCTAGAAATACGACTATCTTTAACCGGCTCTCAGCATGAGTACTCTGTACTTCTTAATAAATGAAGTTCAAAAAATAGTCGATACGTGTTAGACGCAGTACTTAAGTACTTCGTACTCTCTAATTTTAGATTCACCGACTTTTGAGATTTTAGATTACGTTTTCTAAAAACTTTGTCACATATTGAATTAATAAATGCAGTCCAAAAATAGTCGCCACGTGTCAGACGCACTACTTAAGTACTCTGTACTTTCTAATTTTAAATTCACCGACCATTGAGAATTATTAATATACCTTATTTACACTGTAGAAAAATTAACTTTACTATATCGTATTTATACGGTATAAATATAAACCTTATATCGCCTATCAATGTTTAAATTGACTATTTCATCATACTCAACAAATACTTAGTACGAAGTATTTGTTTAAGTCGTTCATTTGTATACGTTTGCCTTTTTAGGCACTATTCATGAGTGTGGAAATTAATATATAATACAAAACATAGTTAGGCGAGATCTTATTTAGATCTTTTTAGTGAATATAATACTAATATTAAAATATTATAAAAACGCTACAAAAATTTTATGAAGTTATTCTAGAAAGTCAAAAGATTTGGCAATTAAATCGATTTTAAAAAATAAGTTATATCTAATAAAGTAGAAAAATTTATATTAAAATTTTCGAAAATGAACAATGTTGTCAAAATAGAATTATCTTAAAATGGCATTAACTAAAGTAATTATTAATGGTAAAAAATAAGGTGTTGTAAAAATGATGTAGATATTAGGAAGTTAAGTTTGCAGTTATTTTTTTATTTTCTTTTTAAATGATATAAAGTTCCCTAAAATTTTAACTAATTGAAAAACAGAAAACAATATAATGTTGAAAAAAAAATCCCTCCAATATAAAGTTTCCCTCCAAAACACTAAGGGTGTGTTTGGATAGCAAAATCGGAGGGAAAGGGAGGGGAGGGAAAATGAGGGAAGGGGAAGGAAGGGGAAGGAAGGGGAGGGGAGGGGAAATGGTGGTGTTTGGATACCATTTTCCCTCCAAATCTTGCCTATTTTGGAGGGACTCCAATTAGGCCTTGAGGAGGGAAAATGGATCCCTCCAAATCCCTCCCCCTCCATTTCCTTCCCTCCATTTTTTGTATCCAAACAAAGGAAAATCAATCCCCCTATTTCCCTCCCCTTCCTTTCCCTCCATTTCCCTCAATCCAAACACACCCTAAAATATCCTTCCAAAATTTCCCTCTAAATGAAAAATGAAAACGTGGCTCAATAAAGTCAACTCATTTCATCCACAAAAGACTACTAATAAGTAATGATTACATCATACCATATATCAAATATTTTTAAATTTAATTGATAAAACAATGTCAATGTTAATACGGGACATCGAAATCATGTTAGTCGCCACTTGTTAGACGCACTACTTAAGTACTTCGTACTTCCTAATTTTAGATAATTCACCGACTCTTGAGAATTTATATTTTAAGTTTTCTAAAAACAGTGTCACATATTGTATTAATAAATGAAGTTCAAAAATAGTCGACACGTGTTAGACGCACATTTAAGTACTCTGTAGTTTTTAATTTTAGATTTACCGACCCTTGATACTTTAAATTTTAAATTTCCTAAAAACGGTGTCACATATTGTATTAATAAATGAAGTTCAAAAATAGTCAACACGTGTTAGACGCACTACTTAAGTACTTCGTACTTCCTTATTTTAGATTCACCTACCCTTGAAAATTTAGATTTTATGTTTTTTAAATACGGTGTCACATATTGTATTAATAAAAGAAGTTCAAAAATAGTCGACACGTGTTAGACGCACTACTTAAGTACACCGTACTTCCTAATTTTAAATTCACCGACCCGTAAGACTTTAGATTTTACGTGTTCTAAAAACTTTGTCACATACTGTATTAATAAATAAAGTTAAAAAATAGTCGACACGTGTTAGACGCACTAATTAAGTACTCTATATGTCCTTATTCTAGATTCATTGACCTTTGATACTTTCGATTTTACGTTTTCTATAAACTTTGTCACATATTGTATAAATAAATGAAGTTTAAAAATAGTCGACACGTGTTAGACGCACTACTTAAGTATTCTGTACTTTCTTATTTTAGATTAGCCAACCCTTAAAACTTTAGATATTACGTACTTTTTTTTTAAAAAAACGTGTCACATATTGTATTAATAAATGAAGTTAAAAAATAGTCGACACGTGTTAGACGCACTTCTTAAGTAATCCGCACTTTTAAATTTTAGATTCACCGACCCTTAAGACTTTAGATTTTACGTTTTCTAAAAACGGCGTCATATATTGTATTAATAAATGAAGTTCAAAAATAGTCGACACGTGTTAGACGCACTACTTAAGTCTTAAGTACTCCGTACTTCCTTCTTTTTAGATTGACCGACCCTTGAGTCTTTAGATTTTACGTTTTCTAAAAACTTTGTCACATATTGTATTAATAAATGAAGTTCAAAAAAAATCGCCATATGTTAGACGCACTACTTAAGTACTTCGTACTTCCTAATTTTTGATTAATTGACCCTTGAGATTTTAGATTTTACGTTTTCTAAAAACGGTGTCACATATTGTATTAATAAATGAAGTTCAAAAATAGTCGACACACACTACTTCAATACTTCGTACTTCCTTATATTAAATTCACCGACTTTTGAGACTTTAGATTTTACGTTTTTCTAAAAACATTGTCACATGTTGTATTAATGAATAAAGTTCAAAAACAGTTGACAAGTGTTAGACACACTATTTAAGTATTATTTTCAAATTTTAGATTCACTGACCCATGAGACTTTAGATTTTACGTTTTCTAAAATCGGTGTCACATATTGTATTAATAAATGAAGCTCAAAAATAGTCGACAAGTGTTAGACACACTACTTAAATACTCCGTACTTCCTAATTTTAGAATTATTTTAAAAAGGCAGTAACTAAAATAATTATTAATGGTGAAAAAGAAGGCGTTGTAAAAAAGATGAAGATATTAGGAAGTTAAGTTTGCAGTTTTTTTTTTTTTAATGATATAAAATTCTCGAAAATTTTAACTAATTGAAAAATAAAAAATAATGTACTATTGAAAAAAAAAAATTCCCTCCAATATAAAGTTTTCCCGCAAAACACTAAACTATCCTTTTAAAATTTCCCTCCAAATGAAAATTGAAAATGTGGCCCAATAAAGTAAAGTCATTTCACCTACTAAAGCCTTAGTAATGACATTATACTTTACATCAACTAATTTTATATTTAATTTATAAATCAATGTCAATGTTAATACGGGAACATCGAAACTAGTCGCCACGTGTTAGAGAACTATTTAAGTAATTTGTACTTCATAATTTTATATTCATTGACCCTTAAAACTTGAGATTTTACGTTTTTTAAAAACTTTGTCACATATTGTATTAATAAATAAAGTTCATAAATAGTCGACACGGGTTAGAAGCACTACTTAAGTACTTCGTACCTCCTAATTTTAGATTCATCGACCCTTGAGACTTTAATTTTACGTTTTCTAAAAACTTTGTCACTTATTGTATAAATAAATGATGTCCAAAAATAGTTGACACGTGTTAGACGCACTACTTAAATACTATACTTTTTAATTTTAGATTCACTTATCTTTGAGACTTTAAATTTTAGTTTTCCTAAAAACGGTGTCACATATTGTATTAATAAATAAAATTCAAAAATAGCCGACACGTGTTAGGCGCCCTATTTAAGTACTCCGTACTTTCTAATTTTAGATTTACCGACCCTTGAGACTTTAGATTTTACGTTTTCTAAAAACTTTGTCACATAATGTATTAATAAATGAAGTTCAAAAATAGTCGACATGTGTTAGATGCACAACCTAAGTGCTCTGTACTTCCTAATTTTAAATTTACCAACCCTGAGAACTTTTGATTTTACGTTTTCTAAAAACGGTGTCACATATTGTATAAATAAATTAAGTTCAAAAAATAGTCAACACATAACGCACTACTTAAGTACTCCGTACTTCTGAATTTTAGATTCACCGACCATTGAGAATTATTAATATACCGTATTTATACGGTAGGAAAATTAACCTTACTATACCATATTTATACGGTATAAATATAAACCTTACTTTGCCTATCAATGTTTAAATTGGCTATTTCATCATACTCCACAATAGTACGGAGTATTTGTTTAAATCGTTCATTTGTATATGTTTGCCTTTTTAGGTATTATTCATGAGCGTGAAATTGTTTTAATACAACTCTTAATATATAATACGAAATATAGTCAGGCGAGATCTTGTTTAAATCATCTTATTGAATATAATATTAATATTAATTTTTTATTAATACGCTACAAAAATTATGATGAAGTTATTCTAGAAAATCAAAGGATTTGGCAATTAAATCCATTTTACAAAATAAGTCAATTCTAATAAAGTAGAAAAATTTATATTAAAATTTTCGAAAATGAACGTGTTGTCAAAGTAGAATAATTTTGAAAAGGTAGTGACTAAAATAATTATTAATGGTGGAAAATAAGGTCTTGTAAAAAGGATGAAGATATTAGGAAGTTAAAGTTTGCAGTTTTAATTTTGTTTTAAATGATATAAAGTTTACGGTAATTTTATACGGAGTATAATTAAAATATACGGAGTAATGTACTGTTGAAAATTTTTTTCCCTCCAACATAAAGTTTTCCTTCAAAACATTAAACTATCACTCCAAATAAAAAATTAGAAAAAATAAAAGTATAGCCCAATAAAATGATGTGTCATGTTTTTATTGATCTGGTGTGTAGATGAGTTACACACCAGGTATATCTCTATCATCTTCCCAAATATGTACACCAATTCAATGACTTATGAGTCGGTTGGTACTTTGTACAATTTCACCAGACGGTGCATTTCATATTATGTCATTGTATGGGACAGCTTTGTTGTTCATGTATATTAAAGCCGATTTTTGTACGGTTTTATGAAAGCTTTCTTGTGAGACCGTTTCACAATATGAAACTTAGGCCAAGTGCAAAGCACGCCACCCGCACAAAAAGGGCCTAGGTTTCTAAAAACATCTACACAGCTATGGAAGAATCTTGTATAAAACTATCATAAATACAGAAATATGATGTGCTCGAAAAAAAAAAAATTATTATTCGTATCCAAATTAAGTTATTCTATTGTAAAATTGTTGTATGTGTATAATGGTCAATAGAATAATTTAAACTATCATTTATGAACATCTTTAAATCACTACAAGAGAAAGTCAATTTAGCAGTCAACGAAATTGGTCGCTAATAGCCTTAAATTGGTCGCAAAATGTATTAAATTGATCGCAATAGGCTCCGCCGCTAATTGATTGTTGTATGCATTCAACAGTTCGATGGTTACATAATGGAATTTGCTATCCTAATCACAATGTCTTGAATTCGGTCTTATTAGAGTTTAGAAATAGTACAAAGAATACAGTTTTGTACAAACTGACTTGTTAATACAACGCTTTCGTACCAACGGTTTCGTATTAGAGTTTAAGTCCTTAATTCTACGAGTCGAATTCTAAACTAGTTGTCTGGGCTGAAACTGTATAAAATCGCTACGTTTGGAGTACTAAGCTTAGATGAAGCCCCTACTAATTTCACAACAATATTCAGTAGAACTTGAAACTTGAAAGTTCAGTGATTTTGAGCTCCATTTGATAACACAGTAAAGAATAATAAGAGATACGATCGAAAATAACAATGGTGTTAGATGGTAGCAACGAGGGTAGACGATAAAATTTTTAGAGCATCACCAATACCAACTTAGTCGATAATATTTACTGGTTTTGGCCGAAGGCTGAGAAACGGAATACCAGTAGTTGCCAATTTATTCCAGCAGTTGATAACAGTGACAACGAAAAGGAGTCAAATTTAAGATGTACTGTATCGATTTGCATCTTCCTAAACAATAATTAAATTAATCATAAAATAAGATGAAACTTACATCAGTGACACCGTTCAGCCAAGGAGCGAGAAACATGAAAGCTGTACCACTACTACAACTACGACACATTCCCATCGTTACATATTCTCGACCCCCAAACTCCAAATCCAATGACAACCAATTTCAAACACTCGTAGATCGCTCGTTTTTCAACACTTTCCCGAAAAAACGGCAAAACTTATACCAGAAGAAGTCACGTAATTCTAAACCCACCTGATGATTAAATGTAGCCAAACAGCTTCTCATTACTCGACACGCGATGACAAGGATGGGACGTTAGTAACCCAAGTCTCTAGTCGGAACCAATCATTTTCGTCTTCATCATTGTCTTTGTCGTCTATACTTGCTTGTAGAAAAGTACATAGGCCTGGTCGTGCAAAACCTTGCTCGTCGGAATGGCAACGACTGATGCATCGTCAAACCGTAACCATTTACCATTGGCGTGACGAGCATCAGCAGTGTAATGGCCCTTCGAGGGGTCCTTTCCGTGGTGAGTTATTGTAGCAACTAGTTCATACTTTCTTCCCTGAGAAAGTGCCACAAGAAAAATATTATTTTTACATGTTTAATTTAGGACCGCGCATCTCCATTTGATTTCACGAAAACACGTCCAGGAGTATCAGAAATATCTTGGAACACGTAACAAGGTAGTTAAGTTAAGTGAAGTGTTGGAGTAACACAGGGTGAAACTATTTTCACCTAAGATAATATTTCGAGGATCATGTTCAAGCTATAAACAAACACGGAAGTTAATTTAGGTTTGCTGTAATCTGTACTCGAGATTTCAGATGGAGATTGAACATTAACCAGTATATCAAGAAGGCAAAGAGAAATGTACCTCATTCACAGGCGAGACGAGGAGATCACGGCCTAAAACAAATTCAAGGGGGAAACGAATAGGCTTATGCAACTTGGTGCTTCCTTGGCTCCCGTAACTGAACCGCATCAGATGCAGTATCATAATCTTAGAAAGTGTTTTTATCTTTACCGATTTACTGGCACTCACAACACCTGCCTGAATATTGCATTAAAACTTTAGTTAGCATCTAAACAAAACAGTCAACGAAAGGTCGTAGAATACAAACGCATGCTAAGAAATATGAGAGAAAAAAAGAGGCAAGAAGTCTTAAGAATCTACCAAATTCAGACACCTTAACTTCAATGTAGCACACAAAAGGAACTATAAAACTCCGTCTCAATGAATGAGACGGTTTAACAAATACTTCATTTGAGAGCACACGTACAGTAAATTTTCCACACGCTAAACCATACTTCCTCCATTCCACTGGTATACATTTGCTTTTTTGGCACCATTCACAATCACAAGAGAGAATATTTTAAATATAACCTCGAACATATAAAATAAAAAACTTGTTTTAATTGTCTTTTCGAGCGCGTTATAAATATCATATTTTTATAATGTTTTGTAATATGTAAATAAAGGTATGAACAAAAGAAAACATGCATCGCATACATGCAAAAGGCAAATGCTACCTATAGAAATGGAGGAAATACTAAATTATGCACATACAGTAGCTTTCAAGAGCATTCCTTCGCACGTTATTAAACCCCCAGACATACTGCACTATCCGTGAGTAGTGCTGAACTTTCAGAAATATTTAAAGCCTAATTTGTAACATATTCTCGGTTACTCCATTAACATTTCACTGTCGATCAACAAAAACATCTGAGGCTCTAATGAAGAATCAACAAAAACTAGACATGAAAATTGGCGCTCAATTAGTACATTTGATGAGTCACGATGACACCGGAGGGCGGAGGCGACGATGCATGATGTTTGTATTGTCACCTAAATAACCCTCTTTCAATGTCTAGAAATAAGTACCATGTAAATACAATAAACGTCTATTTGCAGAACTGCTAATTATACAGGCAAGGGAGAGTCGAAACTCACAGCTCCATCCAGAGAGACATTCTTATTCAAAGATAGGCGTGGATCACATATAGTCGTAATGTATCTACACAAACTAGCAAAGACACAGAAAAACACGCAAACTACCACATTCAAACAGCTAGAAAGGAAAACTGAAAATGAAGACGCTTCAAATATTCAAATGTCTGATATATTTACGTGGTAACCAAGTTAGATCAGACAGCAGTTGAATCAAGGTAATTCACAAAGAAAGTAAGTATTACCTTCCCAGTATTCGATGCTCGGTAGCCCTCAAGTGTCTCTGGTGCAGAAAACAAGCGAAGTGCATCCTCAATGGTGCGGACAGCCTCAGAGAAGATATCCAGATGAAGCAAGAGGTACGGTTGAATTGTGTTAGAAGCCCTATTTCCTGCTCAAAACAACACTTGGGAAATTAAGTACATCTCACACATTAAGATTCCATAATAATAAAATGAAAACGGACAGACAGCTCACAATCACAACCATGAATTAGATCACACTCTTCTCGCTTTGCACATACTCCATAGAATGAAAATCAATTGTTAATCTTAGATAGGGCTGAGCACTAAGAAATCATCTATTGTTGCCACAAATTATTAGATTAAAAAGAAATGAAGTAAGAAAGAAATTAAAAAAAAAAAAAAAAAAAAAAAAAAAAAAAAAAAATAGTTGGCTTTTAGTTTTAAGTTTGAGAAATAAATACACGATCTCATAATCAACTGCTGCAACCCAATCTCGGTGTTGGTAATTTCATTTCTCTGTTTTCTTTTTTGCCTATGAGTAGTAGGTCAACATATGTACTTTTCAATGTTTTCTGTTCTTTTAAATGAACAGAAACTTTATTAAAGAATCTTGTGTACTGTATCATGTCCATATCCAAATTTAACCAAAATTGTTCCACGAATTGAAAAGGCCGAGGTCAAGGTATAAAAAGCAAGAGATCAAGGATCAATGATTGCTGTGAAGCTTAGTTTGAAGAGGCGCAAGGTGAACACCCGTAGTTTAACAAGATGTGCCTCAACTGCGCCCATGGCACGCCTTGGATGAAGCCACCAGCCAATTACGCCTTCGTGCACTTCAGGTGAGTCTTTTTGACAAGGCTCACTTAACGAGACACGCTAATACGTAATGTCCGTATTTGTCTCAATTAGAGTTTAATGATGGCCCTTCCTTTTTACCCATTATTCTCAACTTTTACTCATTTACATGTTTGTTAGCTCGAAAACTCTTGAAAAAGCTATTGCGGAGTATTAATCAATTTATTTTTTTTAACAAACAAAAAAGAGGGGTCTTGCGTCAAAAACGCGGGCCTTTGCCTAACGCATTGCGCCTTGTCACCTCGGCCGCTAACAGCCTTGGTGCTCGAACATGTAAAAAAGAAACAAAATAAATAAAAGAAGACCCTAGAGTAGACTCGGCTGTTAAAGGTAAGTCGGCAAAATGACACGACCTTTGCTAATTGCAATCAGAAAAGTGGTTAACTAATTGCTCCACGAAACAAAAAGGATTCGTAAATAATTTCAAACTCTATAAAGTGACTAAAAACACCTTATTAAATATCACAACCACCCTAAGACCTTTAAAAAGGCTTGAACTGCTGCAAGCCATACTAAGCTTCAAGTATGAACAACCTTAAAGAACTAAACTTCATGTATACACCTGATATCGTCTACTAGCCTTTTGACATACATAATAATGAGGCAAATATCAAATGACTATAATATGGAAAAAGTCGACAATAATAAACCTTTACACTCAATTATTGAGGCAACCACTCAAATGGGCATAATCATTCGAAAGCCTTGCATTTCTCATTCTATTGATTAAAGTTTGAAATTTAAATGCTTAATATGCGATAAACAAGCATATAAAGCTAAGTAGAACAGAGGACATGAGAACGCTACCCAAACAGAAAAAGAAACAAGCAAAGCATCTTTGATCTTTGATAGTTATGCAGAAGCGACAAACAAAATGAAGAGATACACAGTACAGCATACCTTTTGCCTTCACCACACTCAGCAATTCTCCACCAAATATTGCGCTTAATTCTGATGGAACAAAGCTTTGAGTTCTTGTCACTGCCGATTTGTTCTTCGGTCCAACAGTCTCCCATTCCTCGTCTTCTGATGAAGACACAAGTGATGACTTCTTCGCACCAAAGCTCGAAACATGGCCACCAAGCTTGAGTAATTCATCATGCAACTGGTCCATCACATAACTTAAGAACTCCTGAGCATCCTCTTGCCTATACGACAGCATAATATAGATGTCAAAACCATGAATTCTTAAATGGCAAGCTGACAATTTCTGCGCAAAATCGGGCACCCAAGAACAGGCACTGTCCCTAGCAAAATTGTACACATATCTAATAACAGAAGTTTGATTTGAACAAAAGCTAGACAACAAGTGAAATTTGCCAATCAAAGCCATTAACTATTTGATAAATTAAACTAAACAAGAAATGCTCTTGCATAAAAATAAAAGATAAAAGTCATGGTATTAAATTTCAATGTTAGTTATTACAACGGAAAGGTCGTCGGAAGTTTTAACCCCCCATTGCAGCCAATATGCTCACATACTCAGTGCATTAGACAAACACTCCCCAACTCTGTGATTCAATTTTGATATCCTCATCTGTCTAACTCAGCAATACAAATACTTCCCGCTTCATTTGCTTTGTTCCTAGTATATTTCTACATTTAGTTCCCACACGAAGATGATAATGTTCCATCTAGCTACATTTAATTACGTACATGAGAGAAAGCCATGGGTCCCTAATACGTGAAAATTTATTTGTAATTTGCTGGAAAATAAGGATACCCAATATAAACCTTAAAGCTTACTCCCTCCCATTTTTAATGTTCTTCCCACTTTCCCTTTTTGTCCCATTTTATTTGTTCTTCCCCTTTCCTTTTTGGTCTATATCTTATGGTCCTAAAGTTTTATGACCCCACTTTTTTTCTCTACTTCTAATCTTCACCCTACATTTTTATTTCCTTAATTTGTATCCCAAAAACAAATGGGAAGAAGATATCAAATGGGAGGGAGTATATTATATAGGTTATTCTAGCAGTTGAGAAACTAGGGAGTATCCAAACTTGTAGAAGAGGTCAATGATTGTCACAGGTATAGTTATGGAGTAGCAGCTAGATGAAACTTAGCACATGAAATGAGGAGTTTTACAAACAAGATACGACTAGTGGACGATGAAATAAATATCATTGGTTTACTACCCGTACGAATGAGCCACCATAAAAGCTTGAAGGATAATGAAATAAATATAATGTATAATAAACCTTGTTCTGCCAGAGAAACCACTTGGCACATCTGGTGTAAAATTCTTCACCACTTCTTCAAACATAGCAGGACTGAAAGGTCTACCCGTCTCAATAACAGCTGGGTCTTTTTTCTTTGAGCTTGAATAGGCAGGAATATCAAACTCCGACAGAAAATCCACAAACGCAACCAATGTTGGGTAGTCAACCTAAACATAATGTTCCCAAACATAAGTGGACGTTACTTCTTAAGAGCACCACATTCACAAAAAATGTCAGCTATAAAGAAGTTAAATATACCTTGGGAATATTACGAGTTCTAAGTTCCTGCAAGAGTTTTACAAAGGGAGAGCAGGACAAAAGTGCCTGTAAAGTCGCATTCAAAAAACATAGATTCCCAGCATTGATCAGGCCACGGGGAAGCAAACCGCTAACAGGAATCACGCCACCATTTGACACTTTATTCCCAACAATATTAGCAGGCACAACCATTAGTGACCCATCATGGACACCATTTGAATATACAGCTTTTGACCTCGTAGCCTGGGCAGCAAGAGGGGCACCTAGCAAAGGTTGTGAAAGAAAAGCTGTACTATTATTGGATACATTCAATGAAGACAAGTTCAGACTACTGTCTTCAACAGCTTGAACTCCGTCCTTTTGCACGATGGAATTTTTGGGGACTACTATTGTTCCATTTTCTTTAGGAACTTCTGATCGTTGCAACGATTTCTTTTTATCCGGTAATACATCATCTTTCTTAACTGAGTTAGCAGGCTTCACAGAAGAAACAAGTAGTTTGCCTGTTCCGCAGTTTGAGACATTCGATACTTCCCCTACAACCGGAGGCAATGAACCAAACTGAAATTCCGTCTTGTGCACAGGTACTTCGGTATTCACAGGTGGTTTGTTTTGTAGAGACCTAATCTCGTCTTCCGTAAATGATCCAAACAATATTACCTGCAGAGGGTATGAAATAAGATGACATGACAGACCAGCCTATAACATGCCAAACACATTGGAACTAAGCACACACTCCATTGTAGGTACGAAATCACAAGCATTCACAAACAGAGTATAAACATAATCAGACACACTAATACTCCATGTTATTCATTTAGCTCAAAAGATTTGGCACAAAACATGAGGAAATGTGGAGGTTGGGGTAGGGTGGTCATTTTCTAGACACATGGGGCAGCATCAAAGTTCCAAGTAATATTTCAAAATACGACTAACTGAATGAAAGTGTCAGAGTAAAAATGAGGCAAAATGAAAGAAATGGAAGTAATATATATTGAATTCCCGACATTAATTAGTTCGCACAAATAGGGAGTCTTGAACTAATATCACAGTGAACATAGACAACTACTCGCAGTCATAATAGATTCATGGCAGTATAGAATCAAGATCATAGATTTATAAATATAGAAATTCCACCGGGATAGCAGTACACATATGCACCAAATCACCAACCAATTGATGTATCAATCTATGCAAAATCCAAGGTTTATAGTAATTTGAATGATGAATGGCTCAGGGTAGATACCAAGAATAGTGACGTAGAGTTACAGGCTTACATTTAATACCGACAGATAGAGGAAGCGGAATCACCTCGGAGCAGACAGCAGAAAGCAGGAAGTAACATAACTACAGTCAAAGACACAGTTCGTACGACCAACAGATCTATAGTTTAGAGATGAGCTACCTAATCCAAGTCTTGTAAGGTCCACGGGCCAAAGAAACATATCCAAGTCAATGAATATAAATGTACACAGCTCAAAAGTCGTTTTTCTTAACACCTCCAAGCCTTAAAACTATATAAACACGAAGACCTCACTCAGTCACTCCTAGTCACATGATGCCAAATTTGTATCAATCTATTTTCTACAATAGGTATAATTTTCTACTTTGACACCTCAACCCCTTTATATAAGTGCAAGTGGGGGCAACTAGAAAACATGAGCTGGTGTACGTTCAAAAGTAGAATTCGGCGTAAAATTTAATCACCTAAATAAAATTTGTTCCCAAAATTAAACCGCTCTTCAAATATTCAGAGCGAACTCCTATAAACAAATTTCGACCTCTATAATTCATGGTCCTGACGGCTAATTAATCACGACTCACTTATACTGTCAACAGATCGCATGTGTCACTCATTTACATTCTCCCACCTAAAATACCATATAAAATTTTAATAAAGCTGAACTACAAAGGAGCAACCGAAAATAAACTTCACACTACACAGGCACACCATACATGTCACTCACTCGATAACTTCCACCACTACATTTCTGAGTCACGAGCAGCTTTCGAAGACAACCCTCTTATATCGAACCCTAAATACTTAGTGAGGAAATAACCAAAGGCATAAACTCGGCACAACATAGACATCATAAATGCTTGGTAAAAGTAAACAACTACCCTCACAGCCACATTACGAAAACCGTCAAATCACACTATATTCCCTACAATGTCAATGTCCCCACTAATTTTCAACACAGATCAAACCCTAAAACCACATCTATTCACACAACTTATAGTCTCTATTTTAGACGGTAATTTCACTTTAAACCCATATATGTTAAACCAAAATTGCGAGTTTTTACGGTTGAACGAAACATACATCGATTAAAAACTTCAATTAAAACCCACAAAATGCAACAGAGTAAAAACATGAAATCAAAGTAAAAAAGCACAGAAATTAAAGAGAGAAAGAACCAAAGATATACCTTAGAGGTGTTCATAGTGTGAGGAAGAACACAAAAGAGAAGAAAAAGGTATATGAAAAGAGTGAAAAACTAAGATTAGTTGAGAATTAGAGAGGTTGATAGAAGAAGACATGAAAGAAAAAGTAGAAAAGAAGAAGAAAGTAGAAGGAAAACAGAGCATTTAACGAGGGATTCTTGGGTGTTTCTCTTCAACTGTTCATCAAAACCAACAAAGTTTGTGACTTTTATCATGGGTTTTCGATGAAGATTACAGAAATGATGGATTTAATTGGAATTAAAAGAAGTGTAAGTTGTGAGATTAGATTGATTGGAGATGTGGGAGAGGTTTTGAGGGGAAGAAAGGGTATGTAGAGAAGTGGAGATTGAAAATCAAAGTGTGACTGCGATTTTAGGTTTTGCTGGAAAATTAAAAGGGTGCAATTTTGCAATGTTTTTGTGATGTTTGTTTCTTAGTGTTTTTATTTTTTATTTTGTTCTATTTTTTTCTTATCTTATAATATAACGGGGAGAACTCGCAGTCGTTATAGACTTACCGTGAGTGACAGACTCATGATTTATTAGGGGCATAGATTTAGGTCTAACATTCCAAAAAAGATCACTCTTAGAGAACCTGAAACACATGGAAATTTCATCCATATTTTAACCACTAGATCGCATCCGGTCTAATTTCGTTCTATTTTTGTTTTTAAAGTTCTAATCCATTTTATAAACCACTAATTCTGATATAAAACGGTTATATAATACAACCATCTTATTTATGGTCATTTATATACATTTTCTACGACCTGACAAAACATAGCTAACTCAAATGAGTTGACCCGAATAATCCGACCCAGACCCCATCCAACACTTGAATTAAGACCAAAACTTGATCAAAATTCGAGTTGACTCAACAAACTATAACTTTATTATCTATGAAAAATCCAAAAATGATCTGAAATTAGGTGATCCGAACCCAAAATAATCTAATCAAACCTAAAATTAATAAACCAGATCAACCCAATCCAAACTGGCCAATCCGAATCCGGCCCAACTGTCTTGTTTGTTAGGTGCGTTATAACCATTTTTGTACCATTTGCATTTGTTTATTCATAATTGTAAATACTCCTCATGTCTCAATCATTTGTTTACACTTCTCTCAAATCCTCTCACAAAAAAGTCAAAGTGTAAACAATTTACTGGAAGGGAAGAAATTTCTTTATGTCACCATGTTATTATGTCTAGTAAAATTTGTGTGCCCAGTTAGCATTAGATTGCACTATCGAACTCACACTAATTTATTGTTAGATCGTCTCGCACTCTCACTATTACATAAGACTTATTCTTCTTTAAATTACATTGTGTCTAGGTCTATACAATTTTTATTTTTCCCTAAAGTAATACTCCCTCCTACCCATATCTATTGTCCCTTTTGGGATAAAGTAGAAAATTTATGGGGTTGAATAGAATAATAAAAAGTAATGGGTAGGGGTAAGATAATAGGAGAGAGGGTTGAATAGAATAATAAAAAGTAATGGGTAGTGGGTAAATAGTTGGGTGAGTTGGGGGTAGATAATAATAAATAATTCATGGGGAAAAGCAAAAGGGACATTTTGATGGGTAAGAAATTGGGGCAAAAGGGACAATAGATATGGGTAGGAGGGAGTATTAGTTCCAAATAAATGATCGATGTTGACTTGATAAGTTCTTGAAATTAAATCGGTCACAATTTTACTCGAGTTTGATTAAACTAATTTCAAGCACAAATCTGAGCCGAAGTGGGCCAAATCCAATCTAAGCCCAAACTTCAGAAAACTTTGAATTTGAGCATGTTTCAATTTTCTCATTTAGTTTTTTTACATGTAATTTTTAATTTTGAAGTTCTAATTTTTTGAAAGTATGTTATACCCCGTATTATATTACGAGTACTATTTTAAAAAGTATTTGACGAATTGACGGGTTGATTTCAAAACTTTTCCGAAGCGGATTCTAAGTTCCAAATTTTTTTTTTTTCTCATTGATTACAAACTCGCCAAATAATGTCCTAGTCGGTTTTAAGCTCACATTGAGCGATCGCCAAAAAAAATTCGTAGTCATAATTTTGTACAGTTTTCGCTGTAAAAATAGTACCTCGTCCCGTAGCATGGAGTAATTCAGATTTAGATTGGAAAGAGTAATTTTGTACAGTAATTTTGTAGCTAAAAAGGTGAATAGATATAGCACATGTGACATGTTATGTGCCGAAAGAGTACCAATAGAAAACATAAATAGATGACAATTGACAACAGAAAAACCCATTGATTCTTCAAAGCTTCATCAACCGTTGGAAAATGTCGAGAATGTCGCTTGCACAAGTACAGTCGAGTAAATCACAGTTTCTGCTTCAAGTTTTGCACAGCAATGTGATTGACTACCGTTACGAAGGTAAAGGCTACTAATTGGCTAAACCAAGGTGATTATCATTGCTTATCTACAAAGCGAGAATACAACCAAATGGATTTCCTAAAGCATAAGGATTACGGCAAAGACGCATATTCCTAGGGCTTCTTATCATTTCGAACCAGTATAATCAGTTGAGACTTGAGAGTTTGAGAGTGTATCTCGGCTGTGTCAGTTCTAGTGAGCTTCTCGACTTTGATGAATGAAATGGCCATCTCATCTCGTATATAGCTTATGCCATTTGGGGGACATAACAATAAGTGAGACCATGC
Organism: Dianthus caryophyllus; assembly: GCA_023091065.1. Taxonomy (NCBI): domain Eukaryota; kingdom Viridiplantae; phylum Streptophyta; class Magnoliopsida; order Caryophyllales; family Caryophyllaceae; genus Dianthus; species Dianthus caryophyllus. The sequence goes on along the minus strand of JALGRB010000019.1, from coordinate 2,518,339 downwards.
TCGTAAAAGACGGTAAACCAAGAAAGTTTTCAGAGGGAATCATAGATTAGCAAGGCGGAGGAAAGATACGAGAGTAAGGAGAAACAATCTTCCCCGCCACGTATTTCTGGGGGTTTTTGGGATCGGGAAGCCACGTTATCTCGCTAATGTTGGGCGATTCAACATATGGCAAAGTAAACTCCCCAATCTTCTCGATCGTCCCTCTTTTACCGGCCCTCAACACGAGATTGTTTCGCTGATAAGAAAATATACCGTTCGAGAGTTGGATGATATCACCTGCTTGAAAAGCATCGCACTCAACTCCCCACAATTGAAAATGCACTGCAGCGGTCTCGTCGGCCACAAGGGCCAAACAAGTCTTGGTTTCGCCTTCTCTGCCGAACTTGCCTTTGTCCAAGAGAATGAAGCGCGTGTGAATGTTATTTTGAGCGGCTGGCACAATATCTTTCAGAAAGATCATCGTCAAGTAATGGGCTTCGTGCCTGATGACATGAATTCAAACGCATGATTAAAGCCAAACTTGTGTGATAATGCGCAAAACGAGTATCTAAAAAACCAAATTATAAAAATATAAGGATGCAAGATTTTATTCGAGAAATTAAACATGGTTTTGATGCAATTGCAAGTGGTAAATGTATTCATGAAATAAAAATAAGTTTAAAAGGATCACAAACTAGCACACATTTCTGATCGATGAACATAGTGCAAGACATCGAGGAAGACCTTATAACACAGATGACCAATTTAGATCCTCGATACATTCTAGATTTTGTATATGCAGGCATAAAGCAACACCGACGAAGACACTTCTTATTGACTCAAAAACAGAAATTCAACTAATAATAAACCAGAAAGCTAATCACAAGCGATCATCAAGAACATATTAAAGACGACAAAGAGTCAGAAATAGCAAAGTCAAAACTACATATCTGACACAAACATGACAATGTTACAAACCGCAATATATAGAAGTGAGGCGCCCAAGCTAAAACGCTAACATTCACTAGCTATTCGACAAAGCAAGATTCCTCGGATTTAAAGCAAAATGCGCTTCTACATATATACTAATCACATCAACAATCTCGTAACTTTCATTCCTCAACCTTACAACCGAACTATCCATGAACAATAAAGCTTAATTATCCATATTATCTTGGCAAACTTTATACAACATTACAACCTTGTATGTAGTAACTTACATTCCTCAACCTAACAACCTCATTATCCATAAAAGATCAAGCTAAATAATCCGCTTCATTTTTCACCGCCTTAGCAAACTGTATAAAAAAGAGAGGTTGGTAACAAATGCTAAGATACTACGAAGTACTATCCACTAGCTGTTTGACAGATTAACAAGTAACATGTACTTTTCGAGCACAATGCCGTAATAATAAGTTCATATACCATCAACCACCATACTTTTTACCTCATGTAACAAATTAAAGACGCCTTTCGCAAAATTAAACTCTAAATTACAATATACAAAATGTTGAAATGAAATGAGTAAACCCCAAATTCAACTAGCCCAAATCGAATAAATCGATCCAAAAAAAAAAAACATCCATAGACATTTTGGATAATTCCATAGAGCTTATAAAGGGCAAGTAAAACCGACCTAAAAGCCCAAACTCAAATTCTACAAAGTGAACCCTAAAACGAAAAAAATCGCCTAAATCCCAAATTAAACTAATCCTAATACTAAAATTTGGCAAAATTATCAAACCCAATTCCCAATCAAGTGTAACACATAAAACTTAAACTAAAACCAAAAGAATTGTGTTTAATTTTAGCCAAAAGAATAAGATATTATATTTTGTTTCAGAAGCGAATTTCACTCAAACACCCGCGAAATCGACAACTTCTCACCTTTTCGTATACGGAGTAACATTCAAAATTCCATTAATTCATTAATTTTTCTTATCCTCCTCTCAAATTTGAAATTTGAAAATAGTACTAAAAAAGAAAAAGAACAATTGCAGAGTTGCAAAATGCAATTGCCGCCAAATTAATCAAACATTATCACCACTTAATCAATAACCCACAATATTTGATAATAATATTTAAAAACAAAACAAAATCAATTGTAAATTGAAAATTAGGGTTTCAAAAAAAAGAAAAAAAAAAAAAGAGAGATAATTCAAAATATACCAGAAGTTAGTGTTGTTGACAGTGTTCTCGTGTCGTCAGGTAGTTGCGGTGGTTTACGGGCACATAAACAACATCAAGTTTAGGGGGGTACGATATGAACAAACCTCAAACGAGTCATAAAAATAGTGACCATATTTATAGAGTTTAATTTCAAAATCAAAATTTCATTATAAAAGAAGAACAAACATTCAACATACGTTGCACATGATAAATGGTTGACACTAGACCTGTCAAAATTGACCAATTCGACCGAAAACCGACCGACCCGACTGCTTTTTTTAGGGTCAAGACTGTAAATTTGACCGTGACTGAAATGACCAACCCGAAATGACCCGTTAATTTAGTACAAGAACTGGCCTCGATCTGCTCAATTCAGATGGGTCAAGTGTAATTTCGTGTAACAAGACTTTTTGAACCTACAAAATTAATATTTCATGAAAAATAATAATTTAATATTAATAATTATTACAACCTCAATATTATAAGTTGAAATATCAAAATGATGATGAAAATTATGATTGAAATATTATGAATATATTCATAAATAGACTATTTTAATTTTATAAATTACAAGAATGAATATATATCAACTTTAGTATTATATATGTACAATAAAATATGTACATAATGTAAAATAACAATAAAAGAAATTTTTTTATTAAAAAAATACTCGTAATAAATAAAAAGGCATAAAAAACGTATTTTTGACCCGTATTTTGACCCGAAACCGACTCGACCCGAACCCGACCCGACCCGTATTTGAGCCGAACCCGTATTGACCCGACCCGTATTTTGACCCGACCCGTATAACCCGAACCCGAACCCGACCCGCCCGACCCGTTTGACAGGTCTAGTTGACACACGTGGGTGGTAGGGGTGTGCAAAAAAAACCGAACCGAAAAAACCGAGAACCGCACGTTTTATAGGTTCGGAGAACTGAACCGTTGAGAAATAATGGTTCGGCGCACCGAACCGTTAAAATTAACGGTTTACGGTTCGGTTTAGGTTCGGCATTTTGAGTTAGTGATTAGCAAACCAAGGCAGATTAAGAGCAAAAATATAAATAAATTATATTTATATATACAAACTAAAACATCAAGTTTAACTTTACAACTTTCATTAAATTTCAAACATCAATTGTTTATTCTACCGCGTTTTTCAAACACTTAAAAGTCTGATTCTCGTAAAATAAAATCTCATATGCACCCATCTCGCTTCAATTTTAACATGTTTATTGCTTTGTTATTGTTCAATACGCATTTTTGAGTTAAAACATTTTTAAATTTTCCTATTTAGTATAATTTAGTTGATAATGGTATATTAGATGTGACATTTCTAATTTGTCGTTTTTATTTTGGACCGTTAGTATGTTATTAAAGTGCGTCGTAATTAATAATTAACTTACATTTTTTTAATTTGACAGAGTAAACGATTCGCGGTGAACCGCATAACCGAACCGTTAAAAATGTGAACCGAATCAGCATAAAGAATCGTTCTTAATAGTTCGGTTTAGGTTCGATTTTTCCGAACCGAACCGCATACTAATCAGAAAATTAAATTCGGTCGGTGCACTGAAGCAGATTAATGAACACCCCTAGTTGGTGGTGTTCATGAATATAAAGGATTTGTATTGAGAAAATGTATAAGCAAGAAGCTTGAATAGTACGGAGTAACCAATTAAGGAGAATGATGATGAAATTGAAGTGAAAGAATTACCAAGGGTTGAAAATATGGTCAAGAGGGTGAAGGAAACGTAAGTGGAAACAAGAATTTATAAAATAATTTATTTAGGCCTTTTTTCTGAAGTTTTCTGAACCAATCTTATATTTTTTAAATTTTTTTGAAGTTATCTGAAATTTTCTGAAATTTTCTGAATTAGCCTATAAGTTAAACTCACAAAAATCAGAAAACTCAAACACAATAATCTCACAAATCAGCCGAGAATTTTCAAGCTTGTTCATGCTTGTTTTGATTAAGTTATTGAGTGATTTCTTAGCCTATAAGTTTTCTGAAATTTTCTGAATCAGAAAAAACTTAAGATCAGGAGAACAAACTCTTAATAAAGGTTATTTTAATTTAGACCTGGCAAACGGGTCAATCATATCGGGTTTGGGTTAGGTCAATTCGCGTCGGGTCATTTCAAGTTTGATCGATGTATTGATTCGGGCCGGGTCGGGTCATTTTGGGTAGCAGGTCTGTTTCGGATTCGAGTCAATTTGGGTCGGGTCAGGTCTCTTTCGGGTCAAAATGCAAATTGTTGGTAAGAAAAGACGATTTTTTTTGTCAAATGGTTACTTTTAAAGTTTTTATGTATATAATTGGTGTTAATTGATTTTACGCTATCAAATAAGTTTTTTTTGAGTCATTTGAAGTCATAAAGAGTATTTTGTATCTGGTCAATTCGGGTTTCGGGTCAAATTCGGGTCAAGGCATTGTGGGTCGGGTCTGGGTAAGGTCGGGTCATTTTGGGTTTCGGGTCGACTTCGGGTTGTGATTATCGGGTCACTTTTGGATCTCGGGTCAACCTTATCGGGTTGGGTCTATTTTGCCAGGTCTAGTACTTATTTATAGTCGGTTTATACATAAATTTCACCGGAAATATACTTTGGCCGCAAATTGTGAGCCGAGTTCATTTTTTGGATGTAATTTAAAAAAAAAAGTTATTATAATGCTATAATTTTAAATTTAGTATTTTTATAAGGTTGTAATTGATAATTTATCTTTAATTTTTTTTTTTTTTTTTAAAATTTGTGTTGCTTGAGATCGAATTAGATTTAGATAAGCTTCGCTGAATTTATAAAAGCTATTGAATTTATTGGGTTGAGTTGTTGACTTATTGGGATTGAATTGAACTGAAATAAATTTAAATTGAGTACATCTTATTCTTGTCATCTATTGAATCAAAAGTTAAGATGACCTCTAGAAAATACTAGCCCCATCAAACCCGCATTGACACAAAATTAATTAATTTTTTTAACAAAAATTTTTAATGACTACAATTAACACACATAACAAGTTTAAAATTGTTGATTCAAAATATTGTGACCATTGAATTAAAATAATTACTCCGTATTATTTATAATTTTTGAGTAATACAGGTGAGGGGATATAGACGGAGCGGGTGCAGGGCGAATTTTTAATGAAATTCAACTCCGCTACACTACTTACAGCTAGGCCATTTTGGTACCCATCCTCACTCCACGAGACCACGACCCACCAAAACCGTTCTCTTTATTCACTCCACGACCCATCAAATCCAAGATCGAAGAAATTGATTTTACCATTACTTTTACAGAATTACAGTAATGCATAAAGTCATGGAATTTTTATAAATTACCATAAGCTGTAGGGGACGTATTACTCAGTTACATAGTCCTTATCATCGAAAACTCGAAACCAAATAAAAAGCGACAATTTTCAGCTTCTCAATCACAGTGAATCGTCAACCAAATAAAAATCTAAGTGTACACCCCAATGGGGCTCCGTACGCTATGAATTCCGTCGGACCAAACAAGTGTAGCCGAGTATAATACACCACTCGACAATCCTTGCCCGGTAACTGTCACGTCAAAGTACATTTTCTCATTTACTGAAGTAAACGAGAGTGAGTTAGGTTCCACAGTCACCTTAATATTATTGTCGGATTCAATTTTTGAAACGTAGGTGGAATTACCGAACCCAACATTGGTGACTACCCTTTGAAAACCGACGGTAAAAGGCCTTATAACATCGAAGGGGTTCAACTTTATTAGCATTGCAGGGTAATTAACATCGTCTGGAGTAAACTCCCAAGCGCTTGACTTAGGACATGAGACGCTTTCGTTCTTTGCTATCATATTGATCTCTTCTTTGGTGTAGTTTAGCTTGCACATAAATATAATGTATTCGTCTCTCGTAATTTCGTAGACGAGTCCTGGATTTACAGCTGCTGTTGGATTTAGATGACCTGCTCCGTAGGAGAATTCACCAGCTGGATTTCTGGATTTACTCATAGGTTGAGCTGTTACCGAAAAAGTGAAAATGTTAGGAGTTGCAAGATAAAGTTTAAGTATACTTTTCTCACATGAACAGTAATTCTATTGTAAGACGAGTAGTATATACAATGGATAGTTCATGTTAAAATTTAATCAATTTAACGTTTACTGTAGCCACTTTGATGAATATGCAACAAATAATTTTTATAGTATCCTTGATATCCATAACTTTGCATGACATACCCATCGTTTTGTTTAGAATTACTTTCACGTATCAAAACTCGTAAATTTAAGAGCTTAGAAAATTCCTTATTTTAAATACAATAATCATGTTTACAAAATTCTTGATCCGAATAAATTTGTTGTATTTTGAATCCCTAGTAAGAAATAGAATCTTTGTTAAATTTAAGCTTAGAAAATAGTGATTCAGCTAGTTTTGACACCAAAAAAAAAAAAAAAAACCCTTACTTTCGACGTATGCACTTTGACTCGTGATATATTCTACCACATATGAGTAAAAGTGGCCACTATTAAAGTATTGAGGAAAGCATTAAAAAAATCGCACATAAATGTGAAAACATTAAAAAATATCGTCTTTTACTAAGAGTGTGGAAGGTGAGTTTCCTAATATATAAAATGTGATCATTTTTAGGCTGATTGTAACCACTAATGAGTAAAGTAATCACGATTAGCCCCAAAGTGTTGAGATTGTAAGTTTAAATAACTCGTCGGATTATTACTTACAAGTAGTCATAAGAGCGGATTTAATAGCAGAAGGGGACCATTGAGGGTGTTGCGATTTCACATAAGCAGCAGCAGCAGCGACAAAAGGACAAGCGACAGAAGTACCCGAAATAATATTGTAGTTAACTCGTCTCTTATCGCCGGGAAATTTAGTTAGGTTTACTACTGGTGAATATGCTGCTATTATCTCTACTCCAGGTGCAGTAATGTCAGGCTATATATTTAAGAGAAGTAACAATTAAATTAAATCACGTCAAATGATTGTCGATAAATTTGTACGAGTAAAAGATAAACGTAAATTATTAACCCGACGAAGGGATTGTAATAAATGGTTGAGACGTAGATGAACGGTTCTTCGTAATATCAAACGACATACGGTTAAATGCTTGTACCGATTACTGTGCATTCCCAGTATACACTACTCCGTAAATTACCACTTGGTGGGAGTTTCTAAACAAAATTCTTTAATTATCAAAGGACAAATTACATTAGTAATGAAAATATTTAAACAAAATTTTTTAATTTTTATAAAAAAAAATGCATTTTGGTACGAGTTTTTAAAAAAATGTTTATAAAAGTTAAGAGATTTTAGAAAAAATTACAAAAGGTGGAAGATTTTAAAATCGGAGTTATAAAAGGGGGAAATATCAAATCACCCTTTGATTTATGAATTATAAGTTGCTCTTTTCATCTTATTTTTTTTTATTTAACTCGTAGAACACTTTAGAAAATTTCGGCAAAATGACTACTAAAAATAAGCTAAACCTTAAAATATTTCAGCTAATATCACATAACTTTAAGAAATTTTAAACTTTAGAAAATTTAAGACGAAGTGAACATGTCCATTATGTGACTAATCTCATTTTTAAAACCTTTGTATGAAATATGTCTTATTAAATGATAACATATATTGTCGATTAATTTTTTTAAGAGAGCTATTTATGTAAAATCTAGTTTCAGGGTGTTTTTTTTATTGTCTTTGACATAGGATTTACACAAATTCTGGTGTGAATCAAGCCTCATTTGTACTCGATTATATAGTTTTTGTACCATTTTAGTAATAACTATTATTAATTGTAACTAAATTTTTTAGTATCCCTAAAAGTAACTTTAGTAGATTTATTTCGTGTTTTTGTACCCTTTTAACTATAATTTGTACTCTCATCTCGCTTTAACTTAGTATAAGTCTATAAGATTAGTCTTATAGAAGACTTACTGTAAAATTTATTATGTAAATAACTTTACGAGGTAGAGTAAATTACGTAGAGTACATACCTTAAGAATGTCTAATACAAGTTCGTTAGGCCCTTGAGAAGAGAATGACGCCACAACAGGTGCTGTTGTGTCTTTAACCGTCTCGCTTTTAAATATTTTTCCCTGCGGACTGCAATTAGATGAGATATTTGATAAACATATACTTATGTATCAAAAGCCACGCGGTTAATAAAATTATTCAATTTCTTTTTATTTAAACGAAGTATTAGAAAAACCTACTTATTAGATCTCACTGCAATATTATTTTAGATTTTCTAGAAATACTCATACTTCGTACTCGTATTTATATCATAATGTTTCTTCTATTTCACTTTTAAGGAGTCAACAACTTGTAATTTTGACCATAAATAACTTAAAAATAGGTATAATGATTATAATATGATAACTACTGGAGTATATATTTACATTTGTCATCAAAATATATTTCGAAAAGTTATATTTTCGATTACAAAGGAAGTCATATGAATAGAGAAATGGTTTTTGTCAAAATATAGCATTGGAAACCATACTAAAGTAAATGAAAGGAATATACTGAGAAGAGAGTAACACATATGCACACAAAAATAATAAGGGGACATAAATATTTAAATTCTATGTTAATAATTCTAGAGTAAAGTTATATGAAGTCCACATATATAATGAAGTCCGGAAGTTCTAATCTAAGCCATTGGATTCTTAAAATCAACGGCTGAGATTAGATCTCAGATCAGGGTGGTCCCATTCAGGACCTAAGAAGTCTGGCCGACGTGGCGTGTTTGAAATACCAAATGTCTGTGTTGATGTTTCAAATATCTGTGTTGGTGTTTCAAATATAGTGGTTAATGTTTCAAATATATTTGAAATGTACAGTTTTGGACTTCCGGACTTCATTTATTTATAGGACTTCATTGAACCTCTTTCAATAATTCTATCTCAAAAGTGGAATAAATTTAATAATTATTCCAATTAAAAAATGATTGAACCCTAAAAGTTATTGTTATAATCATAATAACATACCAGTTTAATTCACTTTATTTATAATATTAGTATGGAATGTTAAATAAATAACTAAACTTAGAAAAAAACATAATAATTCTTGCATAAAATAGTTTTACATTTCAATTATTATAAGATAAGATCATCCTACTTGTAGTCATTTATATAAATTTTATACGTTCTTTAGTGATACTTGTGATAGAATATTTATGATACCACTTTCATATTATTTGTATCCCATTTATTGACAATTGTAACAGTTTTTTCCGTATCTATGTTAGTAAATTTAGTAGATTTATTTTATATTTTTGTACTTGTTTTACGATAATTTGTGTAATTAAACTCACGTTAATTAGTGTGAGAGCATCCCACAAAAAAACTTACTCGAAAAAATTAATAAAAAAAAAAAAAGAAAAAAAAAAAAGTCTTCTTACTTTGTAGAGATGTCAAGGTAGGACAAGACTTCATTATAGTCGTTGGCTTTTAATATGATAACAGGGCCAGGTACGATGTAGGATATTTGGCCATCAACGACGTTTGATTTTGTCACTACTCCAGCAACATTAATACTCATGAAATAGTCTATATATTGTGCACTATCTATAACTACTATTTTTCCATTTACTGGACTTTTATTCCATCTGCACACACACATTCAACATACATTAGTAATTGCTCCCATCGATTCATCAGGTTTTTAACGTTTGACCATTGTTATGAGGGGGATATTGGTCAAGCGTTAAGAACCTAATAAACAGAGGAAGTACTATGTTAATCTTGGAAAGTTGCCGAATAATACGACTGCTACCGAAGTTGTGCCAAATTAATTATAGTTTTTGAGTCATTGGTCGTAGTGTATATACCCTGATACAATCTTAGCTTCAACGATTTATATTCCATTGTCGATAGACAAAATCTCATAAATAGTGTTAAGATAGTAAATATGTCACATCGATGTATCACAATAAGATCTACATTATAGTATTGTAAATTTGTAATTAAGTCTTTGTATTTGTATAATGACCCTTTTTTGAACATTTATGATTATTACTCATAAGAAGTTAAATGTGTCATTTTAATGGATCGGATTACTCATAAATTAACTTGAAATTTCAAATTCTGAAAAACTTACATTGGAGTTGATGTGAACGATTCATTAGTTATGAGATGCACTAATGGGTATTTGTCCTTTTCCATTGTGAATGAGTTTACTGATGTACCCTATACATAAACATGAGCTAAGGTTAGCTAACAAAAACTTACCCTAATAATTTTTAAAGACTCTTTTTATGTGATATTTTAGATTGAAATTCTAAAATTTTGATCCGACACATATTACAAAACAAAATTATCATACAAGAGATATTGATTATCTTATAATTTTCAGTAAAAATATTATTCCGTTCACTTCTATATGTTGTTTATTTCTAGCTTATATTTTATTTTTTATATTCTTAGTTTATTTTATTTATTATTTTTGTTTTATTTTTATAATGACCTTTGATTTCTTTATTGTTTTTCCCTTCTTAATTTTATTTTCCAAAATATTTATATATGGTGTAACGGCTTGAACGGTTCCAGGCGATGATTCATGTTAGGCAACCACAAATATTTTGGGAATAACGCTTTGATGTTGTTGTTGTTGTTCTTATCTCTTCAAGCTTTGTACTTGATCCACATATCAACATGAGCCCTTTCTAGCGCATTTCACCTCACTCGTGCAGTTGTGCGCGTATCATTGGAATGCTTCTCCGGTAGCACCAATCTTAAGATTGCTCTTAAACGAGCACGCTTAACTATAAAGTTTTGATGTATGAGTCATTAGAAAAGGAGATGCATCAATCTTGTTGATTGATTTAAAAAAAGTATTTTTATTTCCTTTAAACATTTACCATTTGAATTTATTACATGGTTCTCTTCAATCGGATACCCTACCTGAAAAACCTTTTTAGACAACAGCTTCGTTCACAATTTCATTGAAAAACGCAATATGCTCATTGAACCCAACAATAACTACTCGCAACATAGTTTCCCAGAATCTACGCTCGCTAGATGCATAAACCCACACATTGGCAGGGTTGCTCTTATAGCATTTGTAACATTCAGTTGCTAGCCATTATTTGTACTTGGCTCATAGACCAACATGATCCTTCTCTAGTGCCATTTTGACTTCACTCATGCCCATTATCCTATAATACTTCACTTATAGAAGCAAACATAATTGATGAGTTCTTATGCATATAATAGGCTATTCGATATAAGATGCATCTCATTTATATGAGTAATATTTTTTCTCCCATTTGCCAAAAAAAAAAAAATCCATCTTTTTCCTCTCATTTCACAATTCTACACTAACACTTTCTAAATATGGACACATGCTTTTTGTGGGACCCACTTACTACACACCCACTACCATTTGTTTAATATTATTGCTTATTCCATGTGTCATTTCTAAATGGGAGGAAAAAGAAGAAACGAAGGGAGTATTTGGTTTTTATAACCAGTTATATGGTATTCCCTCCATTCAACATTAAGTGTTCCTTTATATTTCGGATTAATTTAAGAAGTGTTGATAAAAACGGGTTAATGTTTAGAAGTTAGAACCCTTTCATAATACTCCCTCCATTTTACCATCTTATTACCATTTTCCCGAAAAGGAATTTCTATCATCTTTTTTCCGTTTCTATTTTTATCAACTTTCAACTAATCTCATGCACACAATTTACTTTATTATTTTTCTATTTTGTTCTCACCCATGCAATCCACCTTCCTTAATTTTGACCCAAAATAAAATGGGAAGAACATTGTGAAACGGAAGGAGTACTTACGTAAGACTATAAATAGAATAGGAAATACTTAATTTTGTAAGATTACTTTAATAATTTCTATGATGAAATTCACCCCAAATATCGATTTAGACCTGAATCAATTTAACCCTAATACAATTTAAAGAAAAGAGTAGAAGGACTAACCTTTATCGCTGATGAAATCGATCAAGTAATAGCAACAATAATAAGAATAAGGGTTAATTTCATAATAAGTGAAACTTTAATTTCATATTACCTAAATAAAATAAAATATTGTGAGATAGTCTTACCCAAAAACTTTCTCCATTCCCTAAGGAAAGTTTCGTAACGATGCGACGATCAATGGTACTTGCTGCAACGGATAAAAGCCAAGGCGCAATACTTCCTATAAGTTTTGAGTTTCCAGCAGCCTGTACAGTTAGTATACCTTTCTCCATAGCGTGGAATGAGCCTATCGACACGACGTCGTTATTAAATGTAGCAGGCGACGGCCCAAGCGACACTGAAATCACGTCTACACCATCGTTAATGGCATCATCAAAGGCTGCTAATATATCACTTTCCGAACAGTGAGATGTATCGCAAACTTTGTACATTGCGATCTTTGAAAATGGTACTCCTCCTCTTGCTAACCCATTTCCTATACCGTAGAAGCTTGTTTTGTCGACTCTTTTTCCCGCTATTATTGAGGCACTATGAGTTCCGTGGCCAGTGTAATCCCTTGCGTCTTCAAAGTACGTTCTAGCCCCAATAATCTTCCTGAAAAAATGAGTACGGTGTCAAAATCCTGGGTCCGCCATTAGTCGTATGAAGTTGTTTATAATGAAACATATGTGAAATTATGTGCATGAAATTAAATTAAATTACTATAGTAAAGAAGGAAGTTAATGATGTACTTGTTGCAAGTAAAATTTTGTCCACCTTTGCAAACACCTTTCCAATGCTTAGGAGTAGGACCACAACCCGTATCATCAAAACTCGGCGATTCAGGCCATATTCCGCTGTCCAAAACTCCAACAACGACATTGTTTTCGATACCCGCTTGTTTTGGTGTGGGTTCAGGAAGTCCGAGAAAATCCCACGACCTTGTCGTTTGAGTTTTAAGCGTCTTACTTGGAAATACAGAGACCACTCCCTTCGTATCTTTAAAAATAGACGTATATAAAAATAAACAAATGACTAAATAACTTATTTAAATAAAAAGACGAAAATGAAAAGATCACATTATACTCCTTAGTAAACTTACTTTTGAGTTTTTGACTTTCTATCTCGGTTAATTTTGCTGAAAATCCATTGAAACTCTTCACGTAACTTCTAATTAGTGACTCTCTAGGACTGCTTTTAAAGAAAAACATAATATTTTAGGAGATTATTGAAAATACGAAAAATTTATTGATCAATTAATTAACATTGTATTAGTTAAATGGAAATATTGAAATTATAACTTTTATTATGAAAAAAATTATATTATTACCTTCTATTAGTGACTTTCTTTAGCATGTCGAGGTGATCATTTTGCGAAAGTGAGTATTTGTCGGTTTTGGAACCCATGTAGACGATATAGACCTACACGTATAAGTAAGGGCGATGAAATTTACTAAATCTTACACAATTTTAAGATATACAATTAATGTACTTCTTTCGCCTCGATAAAAAATTCATAATTGCTTTATTTTATGAGGAAAAATAATCATATGCAACCTAATACGGAGTAATATAATGTTACATTTATTAGGTCTCAAGACTCTCAACTCTCATAGTCTCATCCATTGGTTTAATATATGATTAAAGTCTCATCCATTGGTTTAATATATGATTAAACCTTGTGAAAGATCATTTTTCATTGACAAAACGAAAAATGAGTTTTTGATAAGTAAAAATGTAATCACACATAAATTGATCGTGATCATTATTAACTAAAATATGACTATTTTTATACTTCTTAATAGTGATCACAATATGTTCAATAGTGGTCATAATCAGCCTAAGGTTCTGTTTGAGAAAACTAGCTGAAAATCTAACTAAAAACTGAAAAGTTAACTGAAAGCTCAAAAGATAACTGAAAATAAAAAGCTAGCTGAATAAGTAGCTGAAAATAACAATCGGCTAAGTTAATTGAAACTAATTATATTATTTGGTAAAACAACATAAAATAATAATTGAAATAAAGTAAATGACTTAAAATGACATGATTATTGTTTTATGGATATAAAGTTAAAAGGTTATAATAGTAAACAAAATTGTAATCAACTCATTTATTTTTTATTAAGTTACCTGAAATAGTTTTTCATTTCAATTAGCGTTACCAAACACTTCTGAAAACACTTAGCTGAAGTCTTTGTCAAATCAGGTAGCTGTCAAATAAGCTACCTGAAATGCGCAACCAAAGATTGCCTATACAATCACACTTTATGAATAAGAAAATACGACTTTCACGTTCGTATCAAGGCTTAATTAATACCTTGTAGCTTATCCGCCTCAAGTTCAACTTCTATGAGCCACTTATTTTTTGCACGTCACACCCATAAATCCAAGTTTACTTTATGGTGCGTTTGGGGACAATAATTTCATTTGAAGTATTGAATTTGAGTAAAATAAATTGTTTGGGAACTTCAAAATTCTCAAATTCAAGACAAATTCCCCCTTCACAAAATTAGTTAATCTAAAATGAAAACTTCTACCTTGTCATTTTCAAATTTAACTTACACAATTTCGAAATTAGTTAACCTTAAAGCATGCATACAATCTATTATTCACTCCAACCCAATCTTTTGTTTACCTATTTCTTTTTTTGAGTGTGTCATTTTTGTTTACATGTCCTTTTAAGGAACGTTTTATTTCACTAATTTATTAACTTGCCCATATTTCATTTTCACTCATCTCTACAAAAATTTGAAAAACATGAAAATTTAAGGGGTATTGTGTTTTTTAATGAGTTTTTTTTATAGGTTTTAGTGCCAAATAGAAAGGTAAACAAATGATTGGAACAAATGAAATATCATTGATTTCCGAGAGACAGTATCATTGATTTTTGGCATGATGCATTTGAAGATGTATATTCCCTCTCATTTGATATGTTCTTCTCACTTTTTTTTTTCGGTCCATTTTATTTGTTCCAATTTCTACTTTGGTCTATTCTCATGCTTTTTAGCCCCACATTTGTTTTTATTACTTCTGTTTTTCACTCAAAATTGTCTCCTTAAATTTCTAATAGGAAGAGTAAAATGGGAGGAAGCATGTGTTTACTACAAAATAAAATGATAAACATAAATAAATAAAAAAATTATTTTAAGGATTAATTGTCTAACATCACCTTTAAAAAACGACTTTTGTGAAACACCACCTTTAAAAAAATTTGTCATTTACCCCCTATAATTTTTTTTTTTTTTTTTTTTTTGCCGAATATGACCTTTTTGGTCTAAGTTGACTAAATTCCGACGTTATTTTACCAGAGCACGTGAGTTCTCCTCCTCTTCTTCTTCTTACCTCATTCAAACCCAAAATTCATCTCTCAAATCCAAAAATGCACTCCTCAAACCAAATAATGCATCCTTTAAACTTAGAAATTCATCCTTCAAACTTAACATCCTTCAAATCAAACTCATAATTACATCACCAATGTAAGATTATATCCCTCAAACTCCAACATATTACATAACCATTTACTTTATATATGTTCATCACTCTTTCTTCAACAATATTGATCTACAAAATGACTCCAAAATCTCCACATTTTATGTCATTTAAAAATTTCAATTAGTACTTTTATAATTTCTTCCACCTTTTCATCATGAATTCATGACAATACCCTAAAATTTCAAACTTTTACATAAAAAACTTTCCAATTTTCTGTAAATGAAGAAAGAAAAAAAAAGAAGAAAAAATTTGGAGAAAATTATGGAAAATTTGGAGAAAAAATTGAGTTTAAAAGATAAATTTAGGGTTTGAGGTATTAACTGCCCTACTACAAATATCAGCAAATCACAAACTCAATCAATCAACAGACAAGAAAATCAACCAGTCCCCAAAAATCAAGCAATTAGAAATGCGTACACACTGAAATACAGACTCTTTTTATTGTGTATATTCTAAGTGTAATTGCTCTTACACCCTTTTCATTCCTAGTTTTCTAATTTAGTCCTCTTTTACCCACGTTTTGGCCACCCTTAAAAGTAGCCTAGTTTAGGTAAGTGATCTCATAACTACACCGTTTCTCTGTGGATTCGACCCTACTGCCACTATCTACCGAGTTAGTTGTTCGTAAATTTATCTTTGATTGAGGCGATACGACTTAGCCTCGTTATCGTCACACATTAAAATGCTCCACCACCACCACCATTCTCCCACTTATTGCCACCATGGCCAACCAAGACACCACCATCACCAATCCGCTTGACAGCAAGACCCCCCTAACCTCCCCATCCCTAATCACGTGAATCCGTTGAGTCAAATGTCAGAATTTACTCAACTTTAGTCAAACAAGGGCCAAAAGTTCATATACGACAATTTTTTGTTTTTAAAGGTGGAAAATTACAAGCAGGGGCGGATCCAAGATCTACATGTATCTAGTGCAAAATTAATAATTAAATTACGAGATTTTTTTAAAATTAAATGAAAAGCTTAACATGTCATTTGTGATCTGATCGTTTCTGATATAAATGTCATGTAAATCTAATACTACGTTCTACAGAGTTATTACAATAAAAACTATTTACTATATTTCCACTTAATCGAGATTCAACAATTATATCACCATGTATTTCATCAGTTGTTAAGATTTTAGGATAATAATGCGTATATTTGAGAAAGTTATATAAAAAACAATACACTACATACAATGATTGTGTAATTTTGAGTATACAAGGTTTTATTTGTAAATATATTAACAATTAAGCACAGAAAAATTTAAAACTCTGAATATCAAATGTGCAAAAAAAAAAAAAAAAAAAAAAGGTAATGAGTTTTCCCAAATATTACTCAAAGTTGCTATGTTTCGACATTAGTAAAAAGGCGAATATTAAGCTAAATTTTATTAAACATGCAAGATAAATGTAAATTAAATAACACATTAAACAGAAATCATGACTAAAGAAATATGAGCAAAACTCCTAAAATTATTTTATAAATAAAATTAAAGGTCATAAATGAAAAACATATGAATAATAGATAAAAGCCCAACTTTAGCCAAAAGTGTATTGTAAGGAAATTAAACTCACGATTTGAAGAAGAAAACCATAACTCAAACAATCAACCACTTTGCCACAACAAACAAATGATAAACTTTTAGATTAAACGTTATTTTTTCAAAAACAACTATGGCCAAGGCCTGTACCGTCCTTGCATTGGGTCCGCCCCTGATTATAAGAAATTGTTTTTACACAAATTCTTAAGCTACACTAACATACCGCTTGTTTTAAAACTGGCTGAATTTAATGCTTTTTCCTTTTTTTTTTTTTTTTTTTTTCCTTTTTTTTTTAAGACCCAATTTTTTTTTTTTTTTTTAATCTTTTATCGAAAATCGTATTTATAGGGTAATTAAAAATGGTAACAAAGAAGACTAAAATGGTAACATATTATATTAAAATATTGTCATATGTAAAATCGTATTTGTTTAATATGTTACCATAATTGTTTAATATGTTACCATAATTGTTTAATATGTTACCATAATTATATAATATGTTACCAAAATAGGTTAATATTAAATGATAAAAAACTTGATAACAATTCATTAATAAATGATAACATAATATATTATGATCCAAACATTATTAATTTATATTCCTAGTATGTATTATGTTTTTATGTTTGACAACTAAATGATAAAAAACTTGATAACAATTCATTAATAAATGATAACATAATATATTATGATCCAAACATTATTAATTTATATTCCTAGTATGTATTATGTTTTTATGTTTGACAATATGTCACCAATATAATATAGTATGTTACCAATTTTTTCAATATTGTTACCATTTAAAATTTGTGTGTTTTACGCTTTCTGAGTTAAGTTGAAAAAAAAAAAAAAATGACTTTTAAAAAAATTCGAAAAAAAAAAAAAAAAGGGTTAATGGGCTAAAACGGGTCATATTTGACCCGTCTTAAACCTTAAAACGGGTATGTTGGTCTTAAGAGATACTAATTGTTATTTTAAAGGTAGTGTTTCACAAAATTCAGTTTTTAAAGTTATTGTTAGGCAATTAATCTTTATTTTAATAAGGAAAATGATAAGAACTTGTGTGAACCATGTTTTTTCATATTAAATGTAAAATCGTTTCATTTATACGGAGTTGCACTGTCGAAAAAATTTCATAGAGTTCAAACAATTTTTGACGTAAATTCAACCTAAAATCTATATATAATATTAAAAGAGAATGTTTACCCACATACATCAAAACTTATGGATCTAAATTGCACCAGCTTTTGACACGTCATCAAAATTTCAAGCTTTTTACACATCATCAAAACTTAAGCACATAAATTGCCTCCTTTCACTTCCCTCACCATTAACGCTCATTCTCGGGGATACAAAAAGTCGATCATCTCATTGTTTTGCAATCAATCTAAACTCCTAATTCAAATAGTTCAATCAGTTCACAAATCTCGGCCTCACGCTAAATTGTACATCACTATTCATTTTGTTGTTTGAATCAAGGTTTTGGTGTTAAATCTAAAGTTCTAAAGTTGCCATTAATTTTTGGGTGAATTATGGTAAGTTATATTTGATCAAATTTTACTAATTATAAATGAGTATGATTGTTTTCTATATTCTTGAACTGATTGAATTTTAATTTGGCTTAATTGTGATCATGTATTTGGGTTTTCAATGATGACCAGTTGTTTTTCTATGTTAAATTTATGATTAGTAATTTCATTTTGTTGATTGTTATTCAGTTAATTAGTTTTGATCAACTTAATTGATGTATGAAATTGAGCAATTCAGTCGTTTTGATCGCTAAGAGATTTCTACCATGAAATTGTTAGTGTTTGTTTTGTGGAACTACAAAGGTTAGTTAGTGGGAAATGAATTTGATCGTGTTATGGCATTTGATTTTAGGTTTTGTTGAATTTGCGATAATGTGTTAGTTTTGTGGTAATTTTGCAAATGAATGTTGTTATTGTCTAGGTATTTTTCATCCGAATCTGATAATTTTATATTCTTGCGCATGATTGTGAAAATAGGATCCATATCTTTCCGTAAACACAATTAAATCTTGTGCAAATACTCAGCAAATATATATTGGCCAAAATACCACACATCAGACATTAAAAAATAGGCCATAGAACACTTCACTTTGAGCGAATCTATCCCCAGCGAATGTCACTCGCATAGACGATACCATTGGCTCGTGATGATCCTTCCTTTGTCGCGGTAAATTCAATGTCCTCGTACCGCATTTCCTTGCTTCTCATTTTCTTACTATCGAATTCTGAGGCATTTATCTATTTTTCGTGCTATACGTTATTGTCTCACCAATTTGTCCTGAGAAGGAGCACTCATTACTCAAATCAGTCGCCCTAGGTACTTCACGAGTATTTTCATCGTTATGCTTTATTTACATAATGGATGATCAATTTTTGTGTGTCAATTTTTATTATATTGATTAAGGTTTTCATCATCAATGTTAAAAATACAAAGAATATAGCTTGTGCCTTCATTTTGAAAAGGTAGACGATGTTGCCAAGCCTTGGTCAAAACACGGTTAACGAAATTATACTCATTGTCATTACATTGTTTTTCAAGCAAGCATTACAACATAAAGGTCTCAAACAGTGAAAATATGTCAGTTTGTTTTAAAGGAAGTGAATTGGTTAGTATTCGTGATTTATGTGTTGTTTTTTAGGCGTTTTCTTCGCAGGCAAACAAGAATGGTAATGCTTGCGGTTTTTCTGTTTTTAACATCCTTAAGCTCCTTATTGCTATCATGTTTAGAGGTGGTAGTTACCTAGTGCGGAGTCCTCTTTTGTAGCATATAGACCAAATGACTTGCGTCAGGAGCATTATACTCACGTGAATCTTCAGAAAGTAAGAGCTGCAGCTAAAGGCCTTACACACAGTATATACTTATACTCCTCTTAATTAATTCTCAATTGAGATGTTACGATGTTTTCGCTAAAGTTATATTTCAGATACGTGGATTAGTTATATGGCTAATTCATTCGAAACCTTGTATAACAATAAAAGGAGATCCCCGTGGATTCAAGATCATACCATAAAGCTTTATCGTAAACTGAGTGCTGAAGGTACTATGTTATTACACACATTTCACAATCAATATAGGTCAGGAGATAGCCCTACATGGTTAGAGGGTTTGACAGGAAACATCATGATTGTGTGGTTTTTGACATCCTACATTGTTGTTCAAAGTTGCATTGGTGTTTTTGTTGCTATTTGTGTTGTTGACGCTTATAATATAGTCGTTGTCATTGCATGTTGTAGTTGTTGTCACTGCGCTAATGTTGCGGTTACTGTTTGTGTTGTTGTCCCAGCAAAAGTCGAGCATCTATGCGTTGACATGTGAACGAAGTACAAACCATCCGATGACCATTCAATGGACTTAGATGAAGCACTACAACTGTACGAAGCACTACAACTATACTTAAATCAAGGCTAGTTGGGTAAGGAGTGTTTAAAGGTAAATAATTTATTCTATGGCTTCGTGGCCATTATACAGAGGAAAAACCTAATTTGATTTCATTGTAATTTTGAAAATCATTGTTCAAGTTGTTCGTGATGATTAGTGAGAGAGTAATTATGACTCTATGTATGTGCCTCGTAAGACATCTAAATCATACGAGACCATGTCTTGAAAGTTTCTGGTGTATTGTACTCAAAGACACATAAGATTTGCAGGACTCATGCAAACTCATGGCACGTAAATTGCCCGAAAATGCACCCTACAATTACTCTAAACGACGCCTACTCATCCAGTCTATTTTCAGTGCCCAAGTTCTGTAACGTACATATTTTTTCGGGCTTAATTGCAGGACAACAAGTAAGAGAGAAGCTCAAATGAGCCATATATACACTGAACATGAAAGGTATGATACAGTGTAGTAGAATTTTTGGTAATTCACGATAAATCGTTATTTTGGAGCTTGAGCGCTACCACCGCGATTACGCAAGACCATAGACGCTTTGGTTATGAGAAGGATTAATCATTGATGATTGCCCAAGTCATCAGTTTTAACTAAAACCACGATGAAATTACTGTAGCATTTAAACAAAATCATGAAGCCTTGGCTGCAAATGCCAACTTGATTTTTAAATATGTTTAACAGCTTTTTTCAAATGCGCATATATTCAGAAAAAATAAGCGGTTATAATGAGTTTGTGCAAACTCATAAATAATTTGTTGATATTAAGTTGTTGGTAGCTTAAGTATCAATTTATGATTATTTACATTTGCATTTGAAAGTGTTAAATCTTTCCATGGTTGATTGGGTTTACTGAGTATGTCATATTTGATGTTGAAATCATTACGTCAAAGAACTTTGGAAGGTGCTTTGATGAAGTGCGGTTGAAAATTTCAATTAGCAATATCGGAACTTGTATGATACAACATTTTTGTGAAAAAAAATTCATGTTCTCGGACTCCTACGATGCTATAAAAGGATTAAGGACGTCTTCTTTGCGTGTTTTATTTAGATGATTTTGCGCTTTTTTTTATTGTCTTTTTTGTGTTTTGCTTGCTAATGTGTTGTTAATGTGGCTTCAGATGATAATTTTATAATGCGGTTGTATTTACATGGGTGACTGAAGCAGAATTCTGCAGAGTTTCTAATTGTATTTGGTCATGCGTTTTCTTTGTCGAGTTTCTTGGCAGAATGCGTGTATTGGTCGGCTCAACAAGGAGTTTTTCCTGACGGCCAAGTGATTGCTGTGAAGCGGCATATACTAGCTAGCTCACATTCTCACAAGATGAAGTTGAGTTCTGCTTGGAAGTTTCAATGGCACAAAACTAACAGGAAAATATCCTTGAGTTAGTTGGTACAATTTTGAATTTTTTTTTATTATGTTACTTATGCAATGCAAATACTATTATTTGCTACTTTCATATAAACATCTTAGTCGATTTATCTTTGGTACTACTCACGACTCACGAGTATTGTTTAACAGGCTAAGAGAGAGTAATTAATATAGTAATGTGCAACCTTTTAAGGGAAATTTCAAAGAGCGAGAAGATACTCTGTAGTCAAATAATATGACACAAAAGTTGGGAGGATTCTCAGGTGCTTTTCACAGGAATGTTTTTCTACGTCTTTAGGAATAAATTTTCCAATGGAACATAATATAAGACATGTTCTCATCATCTTAATTTTTCTTAACTTATCAAACACTGACCCATTTGGTTCCTCAACCTAAATAAGTGGCTATGTCGTCTCGATTAGTGACCTGTCATGCTTAATTTTTCAGGTTGGTGATTTCGGGCTTGCGTGTTGCGAGGTGAGTCGAAACAAGAGAGCTTCCCACATTCAGGTATACTCTTAAATTTGTAATACTCTGTATGTTTTCTTTATTTTGTATGACAAAAGTTCATGTGTTCTGGTGTTTTGTGACAGCTTATGAGTATGTTATTTCAGTAGTTCAAAAGCAAACTGGGAATCTTGGATGTAATGCAATCAATTTATAATATGTTTGTAAGTTGTCTCACACAGGTTCACACCGGAAATATTCTTCTTCCTCCCTTTTATCATCATCATCATCATCATCATCTACTCGCATCTACTACCTTTAATCAACCGCTGTTGGTAATTTCTCTCGTGCATTATTTGATCAACCATTGGTAAATTTTATTATTTATCTCAACGAAATATTCACCAAGTTCTTTTGGAGGTGGCATACATTTTGGCATATGTAAAGTTTCACTAACTCTTTTTTTTAATCATTTTTCCATTTTTAATCGAATACTACAATATCACCATGTTAGTAATTTGTAGTACTTTGTATTCACTAGCTTGTGATATAAATTCAAAGTTTTAATTCTTTTTTCTTGTGTTTGTGAAAGTTTTATTGACTAAACATGTTAAATAATGTTCGACTGAGGTGTCATTGGAGGGGTCTTTTATCAATGTGTGTGTTGGTGTAGTGAGCAACATTGTACTAGACAGTAGATACTCTCAATGGAACTCTGTTTCGGTCTCCCTGTTATTTGTTTCTGATAGATTTTATAGATGAAAGAATTATTTTATTTGTATGATTGTTTGAAAAGACCTGAACTATCATAAGAAACTGTGGTAAATCGAACCAAGACTGAAATGGACCAAGGAACGCTTATGGTATCGCAAAAGAAGTAACTTGGACCTAGCTTGATCGAGATCACATCTAAGGACGATGTTTCTAATGTCGTCGACTAGCCAAAGATTTTCATTGTCAGTGCTTTTTTTTTTCTTTGCGGTTTTTGAGTTCATTTTTGGGTATCTATTGTGGACTATAGGAGCGAGAATGTCGCTGCTTTGAAGTCCAAGTTTCTCTAACATTGTTTACCTTGACGTGAGTGATGTTTCTTGTTTGTTTTCCGACTAATTTTGTTTTCATCTTTCAAAAGAGTGACGTTAAGAAATTCCTCAATGCAAATGTTAAGCTAGATGAAGTCGATGCTTGATTGACTAATTTCATTATAACAACAGATCGACAAGTAATGTGAAACCTGCCCCTGAAGATTGTCGTTCATAGCAGCCTAAAAGATGTACATTTTATTTATTAAGAAACGTGAAAATTAATCACACGGGTATATAATATTAGCAAGCTATAATACGCATAGGTGTTTAAAAAACTGAAATATATCTTCCTTAATACCATACATTATTTTAATCATTCGAATCAATTAAGATTATATATTTCGTCGATTTACCTATGACTCACATAATTTCCATCACTTAAACTTTTGGTTAATAAAATGTTACGATGTAAACTTGATGAAATAAAGGATAGTAATTATATGCATGTATAGAGATAGCCCAAGTAAAAGAGTATCATCTGAATCAATAATATACTATTGGTGACCATAAATATATACAAAAAAATTAAGCGGCCCCGTGAAATTCACGGGTCGCACCACTAGTTTATCTTTACAACAAAAATTGAGAAGGAATTAATTTTCTTACCTTCGTTTCTTCATTGGCAAATGTCAACAACAATCCTGCGCTCCAAAGTAAATAATAAATGAATGAAAGATACATAAATTGTTTGAAATTCGACATTGTTATTGAGGCTTGCAAATTAATTTCACATATTTGAACTAATTCATATTCATTTTCATAAAATTTATAAGTGGAGAGAAAGAAGAAGGGCCACTCAAATAATGTAATTTAGGAAACAATTTAGGGATTGATTATTTTATTTATAGAAATAAGATCAGATAAAATAATTTCTCTTGATTTTGCCATAAAAAGAATTATTTTACCATGATATAAAACTAATTATAATATATTTCCTTCATTACATAGTTTTTTTTTACATTTAAGGGGCGTTTGGTTAGGGGTCTAAAACAAAGGAAAATAGTACCCCCTCTGTTTAGAAATATAAGTCGTTTTTGTTTTTCAATGTAAACCTCTGTTTTTTGTTTTTACAAAAAGTTACTGGTTGAAAAATTACAAAAATTATACCATTAAATTACTCACGAAAAATGCTTTCATATGAGTACCATTTTCATCATGTTATCTTTTATATTTTGGGAGATATCGAAGAGAGAAGTTATCGTCTCGAAAAGTGAGAACGACTTATATTGTTGAACAGAGGGAGTATCAAAGTTAATGATTGTCTTTGTTAGTGTTTGTTTATGACAAAGAAAGGGAATAAAATTCCCTCTCTTACCTTCAAACCCCTCTAATTTCTATCCCCTCACCCCCAAGAGAATGAGATTCTCTTTCCTCTCTAACTCACTTTCTCACCCACAACCACCACTCACCACCACTAACCTACATAATTATGACCACCACCATAACAACCACCACGTTGCCACCCCATCGCCTTTCGGTGGTGGGTCGGGTCGGATAAATGGGTCGATACTTGAGTTTTGACATTCCTTTTTATAAAACCATCAAACAACAAATTAAATTTGGAGTAATCTCATTCATTTCCCAGTCTTTCTCTTTTTTGATTCCATTGTCTTTTCCTTATACAAATCAAATGCCCCTAAGGGGAAATGAAGAAAAAGAAAGAGTGGGAAATGAATGAGATTAACCCAAATTTAGTTTTGACATGTGAGACGCTTTCACATGTGAAAGTTTATAAATATTCTGACAAAAACAAAATAGCATTTGTTCACCATCGCAATAGTTTGTCATATTAGAAAAGAACACTGTTTCTGACGGCTAATGTGTTTTCAACAAGCCCGAAAAGATTAAAGCTCTTTTTTTTATTAAAACTTGACAAGTTCGTAAGTGACTACGTTCCGCCAGCGACATACTTTTTAACTGGTTTGAGAACTTAGACGGTCTAGTTGATGATCATATTGAATGCCTATTAAAGTCATGATGCAATAGCCCAAATGATCGTTTAAGTAAATAAATGATGGCAATAAATGCAGAGAATATACTTCCTCCATCTAAAATTAAAGTTAATGGGTGGATGGGTACAAAATTTAAGAATAATTTGAGATTTGGGGTGGAAAATGAAAGTACAGAAAAATTGTGGAATCGCAGTTGATAATAACCATAGATTGTTGATAAAAATGGGGTAGGAACTTTAAATATGATTGAATGAAATTAGAAAAGTATGAACTTTAAAATTGGATGGAGAGAGTATGCAACAATCTCGAACTCTCAAATTTGCGAATGAATGAAATTTAACTAATCGTAATTTTCTTGGTGCGGTTTAGAAAATAACTAATTTTATCTTCAAATTTACCTTCCTTAACAAAATGTCGATTTGAAGACAATGTTTGTCAAAGTTTGAAGATTCAAATGTCTTATATGTTATAATCAGTCAAAGAATGTAAACATTAAATATCGTAAGGAAATTTAAAAAAATAATAATAAAAAATAAAATAAAATAAAGCTTACACATATGATTGGTTAAATATTTGAGGTTGCTATAAGCCTATAACATTATTTTATTGCTATAACATCTCAAAACAAATGAACCTTAAGCGTACAAAACAATAGGACTTCTTACACTATGAATTCCGTCCGACCAAACTAGCGACGTGGAATATATAGGGCCGTGATAAGTCGGAGTTAGTAGTGTTTTAGATGTTGTTTTTAAATATGTTTGGAACGTTTAGTTGGGCGAATTAGGAACATTTTGATGTAACTTGGAGTTCGGATAATCGAATGGACATTAGTGCTTTTTGAATGGATTGATTATTTCAGTGGATTCTCGATGCTCTTGAAGCGTGTACCAAGGCCGAGACACGGGAAACGGGAAGCAAGATGAAGAAATCGAAGCAGAAATGAGCAAGGAAGATGAAGAAGTGAAGAAGGTTCATGCGCCACTAGAGCACAGATTGGCGCCATTGGCGCCTGTGAAAACCTGAATGTCGTGCCAATGCTCCACTGGAGCACATTTGGGCGCCACTGGCGCACCTCTCTAGCTATCTATGCCGTGTTCAGGCTCTACTGGAGCCTGTTGTGCACCACTGGCGCCTGCTACTCCGAATTTTGGAAACTTTTAATTGTTTTATTTTTAATTTACTTTTTAGGAAATACTTAAGGAAGATTTAGGTTTTAATTAGGAGACTACTACTACTACTATTACTTCCATAGAACATTATTTATCTCTATTATCTCTCTCATTAGTTGACATTGGTTTCTTAATTAGTTTTCTCTCAAAAACTTGGTGATTTTCTCTCGATTATGTGTAGCTAAACCTCAAATTCTTGATTCAAAACGATTGAAGCGTCGGTAATTCAAGCGTGAGATTATTAATCTCTTGACTTTTCCGTGAGTATTATTTAATTCCCTTGTTATTATTGTTGATTAACCCTAATTTTGATTAGTGCGTACGACTAATTAGGATTGTGGTTAATTTATCTGCTATATTTGATTATTGGCTCCGTTTGCTTTATTAATCTTTTCGCGATAACAATTGTGTTCAATTTATCGTACTCAGTTTGTCATAAGTTGACCATAAAAGGGATTAAATTTGTAACTCGAGTATTAACTGCGTTGTTAGTATTAGTTACCTTTATTGTTTCTCGTTCTATTGCTTCTTTTGATTTGAACTTGTTTCGCGCGACTCGAGTTAATCATAGAAAGGGTAATTATGGCATCAGTTTTGACCTAATTGCTAAGTTAAGAGAGAAATCGATAGTTAGTGTAATTGAACTACATTGATTGTCACAATAAAGTGCTCAAGTGAAGTTAATTGATTATTTTCTGTGATCGGCTACATTATCGTTCGTGGATTTCTGTTTGAATCAAGATCCTTCTCATACTTGTTTTCTCTCATCTTTTTATTATTGTTTTTACTTTAATTAGCAATTTTAGATCTTACTAAACCAAAAACCTCCCCAAACCTGTTACTGTCATTTGATTAATTCGTGTTATTGCATTCATTTACGCTTACTCTTTCTCAATTAGCCTTTTTCCCTGTGGATCGACCATTACTTCCATTTTTACTACTTGTTTAGTATTTAGGATTTAAGTGATTATAAATTATAATTTGCGGCATACGACTTTTAGCCCGTCAGGCCGTGCGACAATCCTTCACTAACAATAAAAGATTTACGCTCCATTAATGAACTAAACGAGAGAGTACTTAGCTTGGGGTTATCGTCACCTTAATCTTCTCACTCGATCGATACGACTTTAGAAGTGTAGGTAGAATTAGCAAAGCCGACATTTATAACAGTAGTCCTTTGAAATTCGATTTTCGAAAATGTGCATCTTCATCGACAAGGTAGGGTAATTGACGTCCTTCGGTGTGAACTTCCCGACATCTTTTGTCGGGCACGTAACGTAAAATTATTGTTTCATGTAATTTGGTAGATTTGCTCCTTGGTGTAATTTAACTTACATAGAAATGTTAGGTAGTCGTCTCGAGGGGTTTCATAAACGAGACCGGGATTTAAGGTCGCTTAGGGTTGATATGCCCCGATCCGTAGGCGAATTCACCTCCTAGATTCTTTAAAGGATTCATTGGTTTCGCTGTTACCACAAATACAGTTAAGAGTTACTACTATTAGTAAGAAAATAAGTAATATGGTATATTATCAAATATACCATTTGATTAGATATATTGTTATCTTATCAAATAAGTTACGTATAATATTCTAAATTTGGATTTAGGGTTTTAGTGTTGTGAGTTATTATAAATTCCCGCCGACTATATATATATATATATATATATATATATATATATATATATATATATATATAGAGTTAGGTTCTATTAAGTCCCTAATATTTCTTAAGTCCTTAAGTCTCATCTAGAACCATTGGATCTTAATTGAATGGATGGCTGAGATTAGTAGCCTAATTAATTGCTTCAAAAGATTAAAAAAAAAAAAAAAAAAAAAATAGGCAGCAACAATTATGATTGACTAGGCAGTAATAAAGATCTTTTTAAGGAGGAAAATTAGGAGATCCAGTTAATAACAAAAAAACGCTTCACCTCCACCTATTCCTCTTTCCTTTTCCCTGTTATTTTTTCTCTAAAAGTTTTGATTTCTTCCCTTTCTTCTTCGTTTTAATGGAACTTGCAATAATTCCATATGATAAAGGTATTATTTTAATTTTGTCAGTCGAAATTATTTATTTGCAGTGAAATTTAATTTGTTTTGGACGATAAAGTATCGTTTTTTTGTGTTGAATGTTTTTTTTTTTTTTTCACTTTCTTCAATATTTTCGTAATTTTAATTTTTGTACTCGAAAATTGATATTTTCATTTTTTTTGGTTCTTTCTGTTTTTTTTTTTATAAGTTGTTTTGAGATTTTGAGGCTGGAGATAAATATGGGCCACATGAATTTTGCAAAGGGTACAAAGAAGACGGTGGTGATGAGGTAACTTCCATTCAGGTAAGAGTTTCAAATTACAGTATTTGGTAGTTTCATCCTGATTGAATAACAGTTTCAAAATAATTTGGATTTAGCATTATGTTCTATTAGTAAAGATATACTAATCTAACAGTTTTATTTTTTTTATTTTATTTATTTGTTTCAAAATTTTGAGGGTGGAGATAAATATGGGCCACATGAATTTTGCAAAGGGTACAAAGAAGACAGTGGTGATCTGATGAGATGACTTCCGTTAATGATACTGAAAAGGAGCATATTTATGAAGTTCGTTACAATTCAGGTAAGAGTTTCAAATTACAGTATTTGGTAGTTTCATCCTGATTGTCATCCATTTCGTTGGTATGATGATTTGAATGAGTATACATGGCATTATGACAGCATTTGTATGAGTTTCAAAATAGTATATATAGTAGTTTCATTTTGAATGGGTAATAGTTTCAAAATAATTTGGATTCAGAATTATGTTCTATTAGTAAAGATCTACTAATGTATGAAGTCAATATCTTTGTGTATATTGGGTATTGATGGACAATTTATATTTTGTCACAGTGACCACGAATGCATCGTGTAATTGCGGTCTTTTTCCAACGAAAAGGAATTGTTTGTCGTCATGTACTATGGATTTTGTCAGGCCATGGTGTCAAGAAACTACCTGAATGTTTGATTGCTATAAGGTGGTGGAAAGATGCGTTAAAGTTTACAGATGGCAGTATCATCGACTATGATGCGGTGGTTGGGAATGATGAAGATGGGGAAAAACTTGAGCTGTCGAAGTAGTGGGCAGAGATTCATGAGACTGTTGGTTTAGTTTGTGCCCTTGAGAAGAGTAATGTCGTGCAGTTGACCAATTTAATTAGAGAGTTTAGGGAATTTAGATTGTTGTATTGCGTTTTAATGTTGGACTTATTTTGTTTTTAGTGTTGTTAAGGAGTTTTTAAATAAAGTTGAGTTTTCAGTAATTGATTGATATATATTATTATCTTTTATTGTTTTTTTTACTTGTTCATTTTTTAACATTATCGTGTTAGTTTTATCTTTAAAAGTGACACTTTCAATAGGTAGTAGTTTCAATTTTGAGAGGAAACAGTAACACAAATATAAGACAGCCATAATTTCGAAAAGTTTCATTTTGGTTGGAAAGCAGTTTTATCGTAATAGTCTAACAGTTTCAAAGTCATAGCTGACCCATTCAATAGAAATTTTTCCAGTTTTTAAGGGAGAGATTATGCTTAAATACAAAGGAGTTCCAAACTATAGTAAATAACAGTTTTATTTGAATGGCTTAGGATTTATTGATTTAAGTGAAGAAATAGGTGACACAGTAATTTTGTTCTTGAATTTTTGACGTACAATACATGTTTCACCAAAACATCAATAACAAGGCATTATGACAGTTTTTGACCCCGAGTCAGGTTAGAGTTTCAAATTATAGTATATGGTAGTTTCATCCAGATTGAATAACAGTTTAAAATATTCTTCCATTTCGTTGGTATGAAGATTTGAATGAGTGTACATGGCATTATGACAGCATTTGTATGAGTTTCGAAATAGTATGCATAGTAGTTTCATTTAGAATGAGTAACAGTTTCAAAATAATCTGTGCTTTCTCAGCAATGAACTTCTTTTTGACTTTCTTAGAAGTTTCAAAAAATACCCCCAAACATGTCGAATCCGTGCTAGCCTTATGCGTGGCTTCTACAAGCCCATCAACCACGTAGCTGAACCAATCAAAATCGCTAATAGATGTGTAACACCCCGTGTTTTTATAGCAAAATATTATGAAAGAATTTAATTCCTTAAATTAAATTCAACCTTTTTCCTTATAATAAAAATGCGACTGAATTTTTTTCGCTAAACATGTAACACTCCATGTTAAGTTAAGCCTTTATAATTGCGCAAATCATTAATTAAGCAATCTCGCTCAAGATTTTTCTAAAACAATGCGCTACAACTTTTCTCGC
The DNA here is from genome assembly GCA_023091065.1 of Dianthus caryophyllus. NCBI lineage: Eukaryota > Viridiplantae > Streptophyta > Magnoliopsida > Caryophyllales > Caryophyllaceae > Dianthus > Dianthus caryophyllus. Next base: position 2,487,487 of record JALGRB010000019.1, on the reverse strand, counting down.
ACCTGAATTAAAACCATTTTGATATGCTTCAAATTTGAACTTTATTTTTACATATTCAAACTCGATAAATCAAATGGAGCACCTACGACAAATTTCTCAACGACAAATTTTGGCACGCAAATCGAGGTCAAATGTTGACTAAATAGCCAAGCCACCTAAGTATGATTAAATCACCTAATTCCTTTTTCAAATACACTTACTCATAATCCAAATCTAATTAAGTTAGTTAGAATTCAATTATTTTGATTTATACTAACAAACATTATTTTATTATATCAAATTACTATTTCATTTTGATTTAACTAACACTTTCACTAAAACTTCGATATAATGAGCCACACTTATTCAAAGCTGATAAACTTTTTGGCGTTTGAGCATTATGATTTATTTCAATAACATTCAGCGAAAAAAATATATATTAGGAGCAAGTAAGATTTTATTGCAAAGTTACGAGGACTTAATACCCAATTTTTCTTTTGTTTTCGTTTTGAGTTTTATTTTCACTTTTATTTTCGATCTTACTTCTAAACATTATTTTAAGACTATATATTTCATTTTGAGACTTTTCGCGTGCGCGCAAATCGAAAATTTCAAAACCGAAAATCGGGCCCTTTAATGCACATGAGGGCCGAAATTTTTGACCCTTCTTGGTCTTGATTATCTTCTTCCACTTTGCTTACTCTTACACAAGACCTAAGACTTACCATCACTTACACATCTAGTATAATTCATCATCACTTCTTAGCTCTTTTAATTTAATTATTAATGCAACTAAATACTTATGCTTTCACATTACATTATATTACAAAAACAAAACAACTACTACTACTACTACACTATACTCGGTTCACTTAACACACACACAACAAATTTTTCTAAGTCTTTTTCTCTCTAAATAAAATCTTACTCAAGAACAAGTAAGCTTGTTCTTCATGCAAGCTCAAGAACACATCTATTTTTCACCCTCTTTAATTCTTTTCCTTCTTTAATCTTTCATTTTATTTGCTTAAATTAATTAGCACACTTAAATAAGCTCTTCATCATTTATATTTGGTACTCACTTGCTCTATGTACATACAATTGAAATATGAACATAAATCGAAATCTTTTAAAATGAAAACATCAACTAAACTAAAAACAAAACTACACTTAAATTTTGTTAGTATAGTTTAGCTAGCTAAATAAATTACTAACTTGTGTATTTCATTTTTATGTACTCTCCTAATCAAAGACGAGGAGCAAGGTGGTGAAGACGACTTGAGCCGGTTTGATCATATTGTCGATCCCGACAACTGCTAATCTTTTCATTCATAACCTAATTAAGGTGCCCCCGCACACTAGGTTTTTAATTTTGTTAATCGCATGATATAAATGTTTATGTGTTATATTTATTGTGTTTATTATCACCTAGCAACATGTGTTAAATTAGAAGACAAAAATCGAAAAATAAAAATATGTACTCACCATGAATAACCCACGGTTTTCCCCTTTTATTTTGTTTAATTTTTCGTTTTAATTTTTGTAAATTGCATGCTTAAAATACTGTGAATAAAATGGATATGAAAATATAATTAGTTTGTGTTTAGGATTTAAAATGAAATTGTTATGAAATTTAAGTGTTTTTGAAGTATTCTTGTTCTTGAATTTATTGTTGTTATTCTTGTGTTTGAAATGATTTACTTTTGTTTGTTAATGTTTGTATATGATTTTTCACCCATGTTAAACACATAAATAATATAAAGGAAACTAGTTATTGAATTAGAAGTATAAGAATCAAAAAAAAATAAAAATTATGAAGAACACATAAGGGGCCACGGTTTTCATGTGTATTTTGGACCAAATTTTAGTTTTAATTTTTCTAAATAACATATTATGATTAGTCTAGATAAATTAGACATGCTATAAAAATTTGAGAAAATAAAGCGATAATATGAAAATTTGAGTATTTGATGTTCATATGAAATTCATGAGTGTTCTTTATTTCTTCATGTGTTCTTGATGATCTAGCTTAGTTTGATTTATAATGTTTATATGTTTGTTATTATTTATTGTTTTTATTAACTAATAAGTAATTACAAAACCAAATATATAAGTTAAATAAACTAAATCATTAAAATATAAAAGTTAGAAATTTAAAGTAAGTAAAAACACTATTCATAAATATAATAAAATGTTTAGTGAAAATTTCAAGTTAGTTTAAGTCACTTTAGTATAACTTAAATGATTAGTATATAAAAACTTTAAGTCAAAAACCGATAAATTAGAAAACGAAAATAAAACACTTAAGTATATAAGTGCCATGGTTTTAGTGAGTAAATTGGACCTAAAATGAATTTGTCACTTTTTATTTTTATCACTTAAGTAATTAAAATTAGTTAAAGTAATGAATTGTTAATAAAAACAAAAAAAGAAATAAATAGACTAACAATATATATATACACGGCATCATCACTTTAAATGGGTCAATTTTGGTCAAAATGAATTTACCACTTAGTCACTAAATTTGATTTGTAATTAGAATTGTTTTAGTTTGTAAAATGAATCGTTAATAAAAAGAATCAACGAAACCGATAAAAATAAACGTTACATATATTAAAATGAATCATATCGTGTGTTACTACCTATGCTTAGTTGTGGATATGGAGATATGGACTATTTAAAATGAACTACGACAACCTCGCTAAAATTTGAAACCGCTTAAATTTTAGCTAAGTATACGACTAAAGCTAAACCTAGTTTTACTTTTTGAAATATCATTTAGATCTCCAAGTATATAATTAAACTTAACCACTTTGATTTGAATATATTTCAAAATCACTAAATGCAAAATGAACTTAACAACTTTAGAACTAGACTCCTAAAATATTTCCAAAAATCACTAAGTACAAAACGAACTTAACGACTTTAAAACTAGAATTCTACACTTAGAAGGAAATAAGCTTAGTTTAGTAACTCAAAGAAAATACTAAGTATAAATATCTGAATAAAATACTAAGTATAAATATACTGAATAAAATACTAAGTATAAATATACGAATAAAATACTAAGTATAAATATACTGAATAAAATACTAAGTATAAAAATACGTATAAAATACGATGAATAGTAAATACGATGAATAGTAAATACGATGAATAGTAAATACGATGAATAGTAAATCATTGAATAGTAAAATACGTGAATAGTAAAAATATTTAAAATTACGATTGGACTCCAAATAAATTATTTAAGTTTCTATGTGCTTAGCTTACTCAAGAAGCTAGAACTAAATTTTCATTATACAAGTTCGACGATGATTTACTATGAATCATCGATTTATTTGAGAATAAGAAAATAAGAAGAGAAGTACTTGTTAAATACTCGGTGTATGCATGTTCGCGAATCTATTGTGCCATCGTTAGAAAGGTAGTCAAGATATGGGGACACTTGGCACCCTATGAATTGCCAGGTGGTAATCTAATGACTCTCTCGGTCGTTATTTAACGTGACTCTCGCCTCTATGAATCGAGTTCGTTCACGGCCCATATGAGGTAATTGAAAATGACCATTCCCACCGGGGAATCTGCGTGAGTGTAATAGTCGTACCACTAGGGTAGTGTATGCATACATTAGACAAGGGATTTGGTGTCCTTATTACCTACTTGATATCTTTAGCTTGAATGACTTGTACCGTTGAATGTTGAATGCCCGCCTTCACCTTCAGGCAGCCTTGCTTTTGTAAGGTTTTGCATGTTTCCATCCTAACCGGTTGTGGCTCATAGGACAACGTATGATAGATTATCCATGTTGTATTGAATATTAGGTAGTTATCACGTACGCTACTTAGTGTTTGATTTGATGTACGAGTCTGCGAAGCTAGTGCACTTTGATAGAAGATTATATGGGTAATGATCCATGAGAGTACACGAGCCACTCGTAGTCAAGACTCGCGAGTATATGTTGCTATATGAATATAATTGAAAAGCGGTCGACTACCCTAATATGAATGAAATGATAATAATTTGCCTACATGATTATGAATTGAGATAAATTGATGATTCGATTGCTATGTTATATGATTTATGATATGTTATGTTTTATGAATTGTATTATTGTATGTTTTATTTGCGCTGATTTAATTACATGAGCATATGTTAATTATTATGTGTTTACCGCTATGGCCTGGGTTTTATGTGGCTTAGCGTGTGCGGGGTCATAATCGAGTTTTAACGGTACGTTCCCGTAGGTACCCCGAGGCTTTATTGACGATCTACACAAGGGGATTGAAGGCCTTATTTTATATTTTGAGAGAATGTAATCAATTAAACTCTGTTTTATCTATGACTCTTATTATGTATAATGAGTTGTAATACGATGACAGCTGGTTTTGTAATAAATAGACTTAATTAATATTCCGCCTTAGTTTAATTAAAGTCACGAAAAACCAGGTTGTTACAGTTGGTATCAAAGCTGTCTTGCGACCGTGAATGACTTAAAGTTATCTCACATAGCGAGACGACACCTGGGCCAGACATTCATATCGTATGTCAGGCATAGACTTATAGGATCAAATAATAAATTAGAAATCTTTGATCGCTAAAATAATAACTTAGAACGCCTTAAAAGTGAGAATGGGTAGAAACATTAAGGACCAACCTTTGTAAATAAACGAATTACTGACCTAAAATAAAATACACTAACTATCGTATACTTGCTACTTGCTGATGTGACTGACTAAAACTAACAATTATCCTCGGATATAAAATGGAAATAATAAACTTAATTCTTGAGAAGTGAAACGCCGAAGGAGTACCAAGCTATACGAAGTAAAGGCATCTACTAAATCCTTAACCAATTTCACTCAAAAAAAAAAAATTTCTTAAATCTTTTTAATCTTATTTTTGTTCGATCAAAAATTTATGTTCTCTTAATAGCCATTTTATCTTCGTTCAAGCAATATTTTTGTTGTTTGACTCCTTTCCTTAAAATCCCTTGTAGATGTCATCAACCGGCGATTCACCAGTATGCGGAGACGGGAAGGGCAACCGTTCGATTAAGCAATACGCTTCACGTGCTTTCATGCTCGCACTTCCTAAGCATCTCCGAGCTTGCATGGACTGACCCTGCCAGGATCGATGCTTACAGGATTTTCTTAGGAGATCCCCCGCGCACATTCGCAGGAGACCATGACACCTGCTGGTTTTGGTTATGCGAAATGGAGGCGAAGTTGTTGAGGCGGGAGTTCACGAAGAGTGGAAAGTACGCTTAACCGAGAGGTTCCTCAGAGGTGAAGCTTTCCATTGGTGGTTTACAGTACGCCACCTGTCTACAGTTCGAGGAGGAAATTTCCACGGGTGGAATTTCTTCAAATGCGGCCTCAGGCTTGCATGCCGTGCCATTGCTCAGGGACACACCTTCGATGATGAGCAGGAAGTCAGCGATGCGGAGTCCTCCAACGGACTCTAGATCCTATTAGCCTTATTAACTACTAGTTCGGACAACATTTTGTAAAACCTCCAGATTTTAACTACCTAACTTCGAAAATGCTGTATAGTACTACTAGGAGTCGTTGTCCCTACCTTCTACTTTCAGTTATCTTTCTAGGAAATGTATCGGATTACTTCTGCTACTCAGAATCGATGTAACCAACTTTTACCTTGTATTCTATGTTATGCTTCTTTTAGAACCACTCAATTTCACACAGTTTAATATTTTCAGAATGGCTGCTAACGGTATTCCTGACAATGACCTCGACCCCCAATTCTTAGAAGAAGAGGCACGGAGGAAAGGTTTTGAGGATGCAATCACCAAGATTGCTCAAGGCATGTACCAGCATCAAGGTGGCGGGAACAATCAGTCCGCATTTGAAAGGTTCTCCAAACACCAACCCCAACCATACTCGGGATCTGTCAATCCCACAGTCCTGACAGAATGGATTGAGGAAATGGAGAAACTTTTGGAACTCAGCAGGACACCCCCCACAGAAATGGTGAATGTGGTGGCATATTACTTGAAGGGAGAGGCGAACAGTTGGTGGCGCCTAATCAGATCTAATTTTCCACTCAGAATCTATAACTGGAGCGAGTTCAAAACGCTTTTAGAGAACAAGTATTTCGGACAGGAGCTCAGGTGGGACAAAGAAGAAGAATTGTGAATTTGAAACAAGGTGATATGCAACCGCAGACATACACCGAAAAATTCCAGAGTCACAAAATTTGCTCCCAAGATAACGATTGATGAGGAAGAACTCGCCAACCGATATGTTCGGGGTATGACTTACCGTTTACAGTTGATCATGAGCGGGTTCAATTGCCGGAACTTTGCTGAAGCCTATGAGAAGGCAACAGGTATCTCAAGCGCCAATCCGGAAGAACGGCGAGAGGAGAAAGGGAAAAAGAGAGTTTTACGCCTCGTGGCAAGCGCTAGCTATATTCGTGGTTTGACTTCCAACAAAGGAGCTTCCAGAGACCGAATTTTCAAAACAGAAATATCAACAAGCCGGTTTATAACCGTGACAACAAACCGAGTCGTGAAGGTTGACTTGGCGTTAGAAGGGCTCCGCCGCCGGGTGTCCTTACGAACAAATGCCGCTTCTGTCACAAAGCGATACACCCTGAAAAACAGTGCGACGGATCGCCGGTCGTCTGTTTCTTTTGCAATGTTGAGGGACACAAATCTACTGTGTGCCCAAGGAAAGCGATGAGAAAGGTAGACACGGGACCGCTACCCGCAGTTAAAGTACAAGGACGTGTTTACGTCTTGTCAGAGTTTGACGAAGACATCGAGGGCTGCCCTGACGCAGACAACATTACGGGTAAATTCCTGGTTAACTCAGCACCTACCTTTATTTTATTCAACATAATTATATCCTTGTCTTTCTTCTCGTCAAAGTAGTTAACAAGATCCAAACTGACAAAGACCTGAACAAATATTTACTAAGTTAGATTTTCATAAAACCCCTTTCTATTAAAATTTTTGAATTTTACCCAAAATACGACTTATAACATTTCCGTTCCATCTAATAACATTATAATATTAATTTTTAAGGGAATAAGCTATATCAGCTAGGTTATCCAAAATCCTCTAAAATTTTTATTTAACCATTCAGCGATAACCTATATTTCTTTTAACTTCATTAAAGCTCATATTCTCTTTATGATCACTACGATTCCTAAGGCTATATATTCTATTTAAGTGGTCATTAAAAGTAACAATAAAAATATTATTAAGTACATGGGTTTGAAACTTCTTAAGGGGGTAGGACAATATTTTGGTTTTACCCCAACTTAAATTTAATTTTAACACTTTCTATTTCAGCCTATTTTAAGGTTAAATTTTATTTCTGAAATTTGAATAAACGGTTTTATTCTTAAAACACTTATTATTTTAATTTAATTTAAATCCATACAAAACTTCTAGGCCCTACCTTTTTGTGGACCTCTTTCATGTCATTTTCAGAAATAACATTCTAGTAACATTTCTATACTTATTTAAATACCTCATTTATAAAACAAGCGCGATTTTATTCTCCAATATTTTCCCTCTATCCGACGCTTCGATACTAATTTGAAAACTCAAACTTTTCAACAAGTCTTATTCCAATAAAACCAAATATTATTATCCAAATGCGTAAATCTCAATATTCTCTCTAACTCGCCTTTGTTCAACCTCGAGCGCTTATCCACTCTATCCAAGTTTAGGGATCTAAACTTTTCTTAATGGGGTAGGATCAGAACACCCGTGTTTTTATAGCAAAATATTATGAAAGAATTTAATTCCTTAAATTAAATTCAACCTTTTTCCTTATAATAAAAATGCATTGAATTTTTTTCGCTAAACATGTAACACTCCATGTTAAGTTAAGCCTTTATAATTACAAATCATTAATTAAGCAATCTCGCCAAGATTTTTCTAAAACAATGCGCTACAACTTTTCTCAAGACTTAATTAAAACCATTTGATATGCTTCAAATTTGAACTTTATTTTTACATATTCAAACTCGATAAATCAAATGGAGCACCTATTTACAAATTTCTCAACGACAAATTTTGGCACGCAAATCGAGGTCAAATGTTGACTAAATAGCCAAGCCACCTAAGTATGATTAAATCACCTAATTCCTTTTTCAAATACACTTACTCATAATCCAAATCTAATTAAGTTAGTTAGAATTCAATTATTTTGATTTATACTAACAAACATTATTTTATTATATCAAATTACTATTTCATTTTGATTTAACTAACACTTTCACTAAAACTCGATATAATGAGCCACACTTATTCAAAACTGATAAACTTTTTGACGTTTGAGCATTATGATTTATTTCAATAACATTCAACGAAAAAAAATATATATTTCGAGCAAGTAAGATTTTATTTCAAAGTTACGAGGACTTAATACCCAATTTTTCTTTTGTTTTCGTTTTGAGTTTTATTTTCACTTTTATTTTCGATCTTACTTCTAAACATTATTTTAAGACTATATATTTCATTTTGAGACTTTTCGCGTGCGCGCAAATCGAAAATTTCAAAAACGAAAATCGAGCCCTTTAATGCACATGAGGGCCGAAATTTTTGACCCTTCTTGGTCTTGATTATCTTCTTCCACTTTGCTTACTCTTACACAAGACCTAAGACTTACCATCACTTACACATCTAGTATAATTCATCATCACTTCTTAGCTCTTTTAATTTAATTATTAATGCAACTAAATACTTATGCTTTCACATTACATTATATTACAAAAACAAAACAACTACTACTACTACTACACTATACTCGGTTCACTTAACACACACACAACAAATTTTTCTAAGTCTTTTTCTCTCTAAATAAAATCTTACTCAAGAACAAGTAAGCTTGTTCTTCATGCAAGCTCAAGAACACATCTATTTTTCACCCTCTTTAATTCTTTTCCTTCTTTAATCTTTCATTTTATTTGCTTAAATTAATTAGCACACTTAAATAAGCTCTTCATCATTTATATTTGGTACTCACTTGCTCTATGTACATACAATTGAAATATGAACATAAATCGAAATCTTTTAAAATGAAAACATCAACTAAACTAAAAACAAAACTACACTTAAATTTTGTTAGTATAGTTTAGCTAGCTAAATAAATTACTAACTTGTGTATTTCATTTTTATGTACTCTCCTAATCAAAGACGAGGAGCAAGGTGGTGAAGACGACTTGAGCCGGTTTGATCATATTGTCGATCCCAGGCAAGCTGCTAATCTTTTCATTCATAACCTAATTAAGGTGCCCTCAAGACACTAGGTTTTTAATTTTGTTAATCGCATGATATAAATGTTTATGTGTTATATTTATTGTGTTTATTATCACCTAGCAACATGTGTTAAATTAGAAGACAAAAATCGAAAAATAAAAATATGTACTCACCATGAATAACCCACGGTTTTCCCCTTTTATTTTGTTTAATTTTTCGTTTTAATTTTTGTAAATTGCATGCTTAAAATACTGTGAATAAAATGGATATGAAAATATAATTAGTTTGTGTTTAGGATTTAAAATGAAATTGTTATGAAATTTAAGTGTTTTTGAAGTATTCTTGTTCTTGAATTTATTGTTGTTATTCTTGTGTTTGAAATGATTTACTTTTGTTTGTTAATGTTTGTATATGATTTTTCACCCATGTTAAACACATAAATAATATAAAGGAAACTAGTTATTGAATTAGAAGTATAAGAATCAAAAAAAAATAAAAATTATGAAGAACACATAAGGGGCCACGGTTTTCATGTGTATTTTGGACCAAATTTTAGTTTTAATTTTTCTAAATAACATATTATGATTAGTCTAGATAAATTAGACATGCTATAAAAATTTGAGAAAATAAAACGATAATATGAAAATTTGAGTATTTGATGTTCATATGAAATTCATGAGTGTTCTTTATTTCTTCATGTGTTCTTGATGATCTAGCTTAGTTTGATTTATAATGTTTATATGTTTGTTATTATTTATTGTTTTTATTAACTAATAAGTAATTACAAAACCAAATATATAAGTTAAATAAACTAAATCATTAAAATATAAAAGTTAGAAATTTAAAGTAAGTAAAAACACTATTCATAAATATAATAAAATGTTTAGTGAAAATTTCAAGTTAGTTTAAGTCACTTTAGTATAACTTAAATGATTAGTATATAAAAACTTTAAGTCAAAAACCGATAAATTAGAAAACGAAAATAAAACACTTAAGTATATAAGTGCCATGGTTTTAGTGAGTAAATTGGACCTAAAATGAATTTGTCACTTTTTATTTTTATCACTTAAGTAATTAAAATTAGTTAAAGTAATGAATTGTTAATAAAAACAAAAAAAGAAATAAATAGACTAACAATATATATATACACGGCATCATCACTTTAAATGGGTCAATTTTGGTCAAAATGAATTTACCACTTAGTCACTAAATTTGATTTGTAATTAGAATTGTTTTAGTTTGTAAAATGAATCGTTAATAAAAAGAATCAACGAAACCGATAAAAATAAACGTTACATATATTAAAATGAATCATATCGTGTGTTACTACCTATGCTTAGTTGTGGATATGGAGATATGGACTATTTAAAATGAACTACGACAACCTCGCTAAAATTTGAAACCGCTTAAATTTTAGCTAAGTATACGACTAAAGCTAAACCTAGTTTTACTTTTGAAATATCATTTAAATCACCAAGTATAAAAATAAACTTAACCACTTTGATTTGAATATATTTCAAAATCACTAAATGCAAAATGAACTTAACAACTTTAGAACTAGACTCCTAAAATATTTCCAAAAATCACTAAGTACAAAACGAACTTAACGACTTTAAAACTAGAATTCTACACTTAGAAGGAAATAAGCTTAGTTTAGTAACTAAAGAAAATACTAAGTATAAATATACGAATAAAATACTAAGTATAAATATACGAATAAAATACTAAGTATAAATATACGAATAAAATACTAAGTATAAATATACGAATAAAATACTAAGTATAAAAATACGTATAAAATACGATGAATAGTAAATACGATGAATAGTAAATACGATGAATAGTAAATACGTGAATAGTAAAATACGTGAATAGTAAAAATATTTAAAATTACGATTGGACTCCAAATAAATTATTTAAGTTTCTATGTGCTTCCGTTTACCTGAAGAACTGCTAGAACTAAATTTTCATTATACAAGTTCGACGATGATTTACTATGAACTGTCACTGATTTATTTGAGAATAAGAAAATAAGAAGAGAAGTACTTGTTAAATACTCGGGTGTCTGTCATGTTGCGAATCTATTGTGCCATCGTTAGAAAGGTAGCCGCATATGGGGACACTTGGCACCCTATGAATTGCCAGTGGTAATCTAATGACTCTCTCAGTCGTTATTTAACGTGACTCTCGCCCTATGAATCGAGTTCGTTCACGGGCCCATATGAGGTAATTGGAAAATGACCATTCCCACCCGGGGAATCTGTCGTAGTGTAATAGTCGTACCACTAGGGTAGTGTATGCATACATTAGACAAGGGATTTGGCTGTCCTTATTACCTACTTGATATCTTTAGCTTGAATGACTTGACCGTTGAATGTTTCCGGCCCTTCAGCTTCTGCGCAGCCTTGCTTTTGTAAGGTTTTGCATGTTTCCATCCTAGCGGTTGTGGCTCATAGGACAAACGTATGATAGATTATCCATGTTGTATTGAATATTAGGTAGTTATCACGCACGCTACTTAGTGTTTGATTTGATGTACAGTCCTGAGCAAACTAGTGCACTTTGATAGAAGATTATATGGGTAATTATCTATGAGAGTACACGAGCCACTCTGTAGTCAAGACTCGCGAGTATATGTTGCTATATGAATATAATTGAAAAGGGTCGACTACCTAATATGAATGAAATGATAATAATTTGCCTACATGATTATGAATCGAGATAAATTGATGATTCGATTGCTATGTTATATGATTTATGATATGTTATGTTTTATGAATTGTATTATTGTATGTTTTATTTCATACCGATTTAATTACATGAGCATATGTTAATTATTATGTGTTTACCGCTATGGGTTTTATGTGGCTTAGCGTGTGCGGGGTCATAATCGAGTTTTAGCAGTGACGCTCGTAGGTACCAGAGGCTTTATTGACGATCTACACAAGGGGATTGAAGGCCTTATTTTATATTTTGAGAGAATGTAATCAATTAAACTCTGTTTTATCTATGACTCTTATTATGTATAATGAGTTGTAATACGATGACAGCTGGTTTTGTAATAAATAGACTTAATTAATATTCCGCCTTAGTTTAATTAAAGTCACGAAAAACCAGGTTGTTACAAGATGAGACATCTTCCACCGCAACAAGGAGCTTCAAATCAACGCTACCATTTAACGTGGGACAAAGAAAAGCAGACATGCAATAAACGACAAACATCCGTAAAAATCTGTCCCCCCTTCGACATCAAAGATCAATAGTCGCTACGAGTTTACCTACGGGAATTGGAGCTCCAGGTTTGATTATATTAAGTTCTGCCCGCCAACTGTCCTTCAAAATTCTAACTTCTTCCTTATTCTCGTCCTTCGTAGGACCAGTAGCAACCAATTTGAGATCATTCAGGCCGAGAGGGAGTAAGAAGCAGTCGTGAACGTCTTGCTTCGATATCATCAATTCCTTAACGAAAGAAGCCCGAAACATGTAGCTTTGGTCTTTGAAAGCTTCAACAAATAAATGGACATTGTCTAGGGGGTATTTTCTGAAAGTTATCTCGAGTAATCCGCCAAAACCAATTGTCCTCACAGCCGCTCTCTGAGCTTCGTTGAAGTCACTCATCAAAGTCACAAGTTTCCTCGGTGACGCTTAACAATGAAATGCTTTTTCCCAAAGTGTCTTCATTAACAACACTTTCGTCATCGTAACTCGACATCTACATAGCAAATAATGAAAAACGCATTCAATGAGCTATCGAAATAATCGATAAGAAAATATAATTCGTTATTAAATCATCTAAAAACAATTATATTTAACATATATTTAACAAAGGCTGGAACTTTGTTTATCAAAAATCTAGATCTAACTATATTCATAATTCAAAGGGTAATTCTTTAAAAAAATCAACCATTGAAGAAACGAAAATTAATTTCATTTAAATCTTTAAAAACAAATTAGAATCAACAGTTTACCCTAAGTTAGAAAAATACATGAAAATGAACACATAAGATTTAACATAAATAACACAAAAAATTGACAAAAACAGAGAACAATCGACAAATATAATAAAAAGTTCGTAAAAAAATTAATTAGACAGAAATAAGAAATTACATACCAAATTAGATTATTGGTAATTTGACCATATAATCGAGCGAATGGCGAAAAACATCCAATATTTCGGACGAAATAGAAGGCTACAGTTACAAAACTAGATGAACAAATCAGTAAAAAAATTATGGTGGAGTTAGTTGGAAAAAAAATACGGAGTGAGGAAGATGAAGCCAATGATTTTGGGGGAGATTTTAGGAATGAATATGGTGGGTTTAGTCTTTGAAGGGTTTTGCTCAGGGGAAAGAAATTAGACTCTTAAAGTTGGGGAAAGAAACGAGGAGCAATTATGGGGTTTGATTATTTCTTTTTTTTTTTTTTTTTTTTTTTTTTTTTCAATTTAGCATTTAATTCACTGTTCAAATGTAGATTAATTCTCAATCGTTGGATTTTTTTGATCTAACAGCTGGAAACGAGACTTAGAGACTTAGCAAATTAGGTGAGACTTAATTGATCCTAATTCTATATATATAGAGTTAGGTTCTATTAAGTCCCTAATATTTCTTAAGTCCTTAAGTCTCATCTAGAACCATTGGATCTTAATTGAATGGATGGCTGAGATTAGTAGCCTAATTAATTGCTTCAAAAGATTAAAAAAAAAAAAAAATAGGCAAAGAATAATTATGATTGACTAGGCAGTAATAAAGATCTTTTTAAGGAGGAAAATTAGGAGATCCAGTTAATAACAAAAAAACGCTTCACCTCCACCTATTCCTCTTTCCTTTTCCCTGTTATTTTTTCTCTAAAAGTTTTGATTTCTTCCCTTTCTTCTTCGTTTTAATGGAACTTGCAATAATTCCATATGATAAAGGTATTATTTTAATTTTGTCAGTCGAAATTATTTATTTGCAGTGAAATTTAATTTGTTTTGGACGATAAAGTATCGTTTTTTTGTGTTGAATGTTTTTTTTTTTTCACTTTCTTCAATATTTTCGTAATTTTAATTTTTGTACTCGAAAATTGATATTTTCATTTTTTTTGGTTCTTTCTGTTTTTTTTTTTATAAGTTGTTTTGAGATTTTGAGGCTGGAGATAAATATGGGCCACATGAATTTTGCAAAGGGTACAAAGAAGACGGTGGTGATGAGGTAACTTCCATTCAGGTAAGAGTTTCAAATTACAGTATTTGGTAGTTTCATCCTGATTGAATAACAGTTTCAAAATAATTTGGATTTAGCATTATGTTCTATTAGTAAAGATATACTAATCTAACAGTTTTATTTTTTTTATTTTATTTATTTGTTTCAAAATTTTGAGGGTGGAGATAAATATGGGCCACATGAATTTTGCAAAGGGTACAAAGAAGACAGTGGTGATCTGATGAGATGACTTCCGTTAATGATACTGAAAAGGAGCATATTTATGAAGTTCGTTACAATTCAGGTAAGAGTTTCAAATTACAGTATTTGGTAGTTTCATCCTGATTGTCATCCATTTCGTTGGTATGATGATTTGAATGAGTATACATGGCATTATGACAGCATTTGTATGAGTTTCAAAATAGTATATATAGTAGTTTCATTTTGAATGGGTAATAGTTTCAAAATAATTTGGATTCAGAATTATGTTCTATTAGTAAAGATCTACTAATGTATGAAGTCAATATCTTTGTGTATATTGGGTATTGATGGACAATTTATATTTTGTCACAGTGACCACGAATGCATCGTGTAATTGCGGTCTTTTTCCAACGAAAAGGAATTATTTGTCGTCATGTACTATGGATTTTGTCAGGCCATGGTGTCAAGAAACTACCTGAATGTTTGATTGCTATAAGGTGGTGGAAAGATGCGTAGGCTTTACAGATGGCGATCATCGACTATGATGCTGGTTGGGAATGATGAAGATGGGGAAAACTTGAGTCAGTCAAGTAGTGGGCAGAGATTCATGAGACTGTTGGTTTAGTTTGTGCCCTTGAGAAGAGTAATGTCGTGCAGTTGACCAATTTAATTAGAGAGTTTAGGGAATTTAGATTGTTGTATTGCGTTTTAATGTTGGACTTATTTTGTTTTTAGTGTTGTTAAGGAGTTTTTAAATAAAGTTGAGTTTTCAGTAATTGATTGATATATATTATTATCTTTTATTGTTTTTTTTTTACTTGTTCATTTTTTAACATTATCGTGTTAGTTTTATCATTAAAAGTGACACTTTCAATAGGTAGTAGTTTCAATTTTGAGAGGAAACAGTAACACAAATATAAGACAGCCATAATTTCGAAAAGTTTCATTTTGGTTGGAAAGCAGTTTTATCGTAATAGTCTAACAGTTTCAAAGTCATAGCTGACCCATTCAATAGAAATTTTTCCAGTTTTTAAGGGAGAGATTATGCTTAAATACAAAGGAGTTCCAAACTATAGTAAATAATGCTTTATTTGAATGGCTTAGGATTTATTGATTTAAGTGAAGAAATAGGTGACACGATAATTTTGTTCTTGAATTTTTGACGATAATACATGTTTCACCAAAACATCAATAACAAGGCATTATGATGCTTTTGACCCTGAGTCAGGTTAGAGTTTCAAATTATAGTATGTGGTAGTTTCATCCAGTTTGAATAACTGATTTAAAAATTCTTGCATTTCGTTGGTATGAAGATTTGAATGAGTGTACATGGCATTATGACAGCATTTGTATGAGTTTCGAAATAGTATGCATAGTAGTTTCATTTAGAATGAGTAACAGTTTCAAAATAATCATGCTTTCAAAGAATGAACTTCTTTTTGACTTTCTTAGAAGTTTCAAAAATACCCCAAACATGTCGAATCCGTATAGCCTTATGCGTGGCTTCTACAAGCCCATCAACCACGTAACTGAACCAATCAAAATCGCTAATAGATGAGACATCTTCCACCGCAACAAGGAGCTTCAAATCAACGCTACCATTTAACGTGGGACAAAGAAAAGCAGACATGCAATAAACGACAAACATCCGTAAAAATCTGTCCCCCCTTCGACATCAGCATCAATAGCTGCTACGAGTTTACCTACGGGAATTGGAGCTCCAGGTTTGATTATATTAAGTTCTGCCCGCCAACTGTCCTTCAAAATTCTAACTTCTTCCTTATTCTCGTCCTTCGTAGGACCAGTAGCAACCAATTTGAGATCATTCAGGCCGAGAGGGAGTAAGAAGCAGTCGTGAACGTCTTGCTTCGATATCATCAATTCCTTAACGAAAGAAGCCCGAAACATGTAGCTTTGGTCTTTGAAAGCTTCAACAAATAAATGGACATTGTCTAGGGGGTATTTTCTGAAAGTTATCTCGAGTAATCCGCCAAAACCAATTGTCCTCACAGCCGCTCTCTGAGCTTCGTTGAAGTCACTCATCAAAGTCACAAGTTTCCTCGACTGACAGTTAACAATGAAATGCTTTTTTCCCAGTGTCTTCATTAACAACACTTTCGTCATCAGAACTCGACATCTACATAGCAAATAATGAAAAACGCATTCAATGAGCTATCGAAATAATCGATAAGAAAATATAATTCGTTATTAAATCATCTAAAAACAATTATATTTAACATATACTTCCTCCATTCCATTTGATTCTATACGTTTGCTTTTTTGACACTATTCACGAGTGAGGATAATGGTCGATATAATTTTTAACATATAAAATAAAACATAATCATGTGGGATTTTGTTTTAATTGTCTTTTCGAATACATTATTAATATCAAATTTTTATAATTTTTTGAAATACGTAACTAAAGATATGAACAAAAGAAAACGTGTATCGATGTACGTGCAAAAAGCAAACGTATAGAATCAAATGGAATGGAGGAAGTATTTAACAAAGGCTGGAACTTTGTTTATCAAAAATCTAGATCGAACTATATTCATAATTCAAAGGGTAATTCTTTAAAAAAATCAACCATTGAAGAAACGAAAATTAATTTCATGTAAATCTTTAAAAACAAATTAGAATCAACAGTTTACCCTAATTTAGAAAAATACATGAAAATGAACACATAAGATTTAACATAATTAGAATCAAGTCAAAGGTAGGAAAGTCATCAGTTGAATTCAGCTTTTGGATTTTAACCAAAAATTGATTTAACCAAAATTTTGCATTTCAAAAAATTGATTAACAAAAATTTTGCATTTTAACCTACAGCTTAAAATGCAAAATTTTGTTAAAATCCATTTTTTTTGAAATGCAAAATTTTTTGGTTAAAATCCAATTTTTTTAATTAAAATCCAAAAACTGGAATCCTGACTTGATGACTCAAAATATTTACCTGACTTGCTTGAACCTCATTATATATATATATATATATATATATATATATATATATAGAGAGAGAGAAATAGGTTCTTTAGAGTCCTAGGTTAGTGTTAGAGTCCTAATGTGAGCCATTGGATCAAATTAGATCAATGGCTTAGATTAAAAGTACAATTAATACAATGTCCCCCCTAAAAAAAAAAAAACAAAAAAAAAAAAAAAAAAAAAAAAGAAAACGAGAAAAGGAAAAAAAAGAAAAAAAAAAAATGAAAATTAATTGTAGGAGTTTATGCGTAAGTCAGTTCCCCCAAAAACACAATATCAAAAATAATTCAAAATATATTTCTCTCTCTCTTCAGTGACTCTTCAATTTACCACCCAAAAATTCCCAGATTCAATTGATCTTCTTCAATTCTTCATCATTTTTTCGTCCCCTGCAACTTCATCTTCTTCACCATTATTTTGTCCACGGCAACTCAATTTTTCATTCGGATTCTTCATTAAAGTATTTCAACGTTGTTTTTGTTTAATTAAAGGTGAGTTTCATTTCAGTAATTTTCAATTAATTATGTGTTCTTCGAAATTTTTTATTTTTAATTTCTAGTTCTTTAGTTTAGATTTATTAGTTTGTGTTTTAAAGGATTTTTGTAAATGTTTTACTTCTAATTTATTTTGTGCATTTTGATATTTTTGAGTTCTTCTTTTAATTTGATATAAAAATTGGTATATTTCTTGTTTTTCTAGTTTAATTTCACTTTAAAAATTGGAAACCCTAAAAATTGATTGTTATTCATTTTTCACTTATATTCGAATTTCAGTTTTCTATGTTTATATTTCTGTTCCTGAATTTCGAATTTCAAATTATGTGTTTGTAATTCTATTTTTTGTTGTTGGAATTTCAGTTTATTTTTCGTTACAATACAAACTGATTGTGTTTATATTTATGTTTTCTCAAGTTAGAAATTCAGATGATGTGCTTACAATTTCTTCCTCTTACATTTTTTTTGTAGGAGATTTATTATTTGTGTTTTCAATTCTGCACCTGAATTTGGATTTTTTTTTTGTTTAGAAATTGTTTTTTTTGGTGTTGGAATTTCATTTTTCGTGTTTATAATTTAGACTGATTATCTGTTTTTACTTTGGTCTTTTTTCATACTAGAATTTTCACATTATGTGATTACAATTCTTTTTAATTTTTAAACTTCTTGCAAGTTTAAAAAGTGCCTGTAATTTGTCCCTCTTATGCTATGTTTGTAGGAAGTTCAGTCATTGTGTTTAAAAAGTGCCTGTATTAGCCGACTGCAACCTGAAGCGTGACGTCTTACTTGAAAACGTCGTCAAATTTGTTAAAACCAAGCCTCACCTTATGAAGCGCTGTCACCATTTTATTGCCCATTGATCCGCGTCACAAGTCCAAATGGAAGATTCAGAAGCTCTCTAAATGAAGCGCTGTCACCATTTTATTGCCCATTGAACTCCTCGTTTTGTTTTGCTTTGTACTATCGTCTTTAATTCCGACTCCATTAAACTCTAATAACATTTGAATCCCTTAATTTGTACTGATTTGTACTTTGGTTAGTATTTTGGTCTTAAATGAGTAATTTTAAATTATCTATATGTTTCGTTTCAATTTTAACATTTAAGTTTCCGTATTCTAATTTAAACCTTCAATTCAAATATTCTACCTAATTAAGAATTTCAACACATTTAATTGAGATTTTAAACTTCTTTTTTAAAACTATTATCGACCTAAACAACATTAATTACAACTTGTCATTCACTTAATAAAAAAAATTCATATATCACATCTCAAAATCCTAAAGAATTTTTACACACCTGCAAGAGATTTCAAGCATGTCTTTATTTCGTTTCTTCTGACTAAAATAACATCTTCAAATAAATGAAATTTCAATAACAATAAAACGAATTTTAACAACTTTTTTCAGAATTCCAATCTCAACTTTATAAAGTACAATTTCAGTAGCAGAATACATTTACTAATCTTCCACAAAAGGGAATGGACAATTTCTCTTGTCATGGTGTACCAGTTGCTTACAATTTTGCACAATCGTTTCGGTTTACTTGCAACAACAACATCGACATTTTTTCTCGCCACATACGCTTTCCATAATTTGAAACCGGTCAATGAACAATTGCCCATCTTTCTCGTGAATGAAACATTTCATGTCTCGCTGGAAATTTTTAAACTGGCCGAAAGCGTTGCCTCTTATGTTTATTTAACCCGTTTACATGTTCTTTGATCATTCTATACGTCTTTGTAGCACCGATATTAACCTGCCAAAGAAATTTTCAATTAACTGTTAAAATGAAATACCAACAGTATTTTTTGAAATTTCAATAACAATTTATAAAATTTCAACGAAAGAAAGTAATGTTCCAACATGCAACAGCTACAACTGATATTTACTCTAATTTCACAAAAAACTTTCAATTAGAACCAGCATTTGTATCAAATCCATGCACTAATTGATATATTTCATAAAAAAAAAAAAAATGAAATTCCAGGCACCATAATTAAGATTTCAAACGAAATTTTGAAACACCAACATCATAAATACCTTTCAGATTTTTTATTAATTTTGAATTTGAAAAATTCATATTACCAAACCAAAGATCTCATCAGATTTTTTAAATCTCCAAATTCAGAGCTAACTCTCCACTCAACGATCAATTCACGTAAATGAAATTCCAAGAAACAAATAAAGCATTTCAACAGATAAAAAAAGAATTGGTAACTACTAATTCTTATATTCGAGACAATCAAAAAAATAAATTCCAAATCTTACAATTAAAATATTACAGATTTCTACCTAAAAAGGTTTATTTCAAAAACTTCTTAAATTTTGGAAATATAACCTCATGTTCATGTTCATCATTATATTATTTCAAAAAATAATATACAAAAATTTAAATAAACAAGAATCCACCATTAACAAACAACTTACCATCAATAAAATTTACAATATGCAAGTTCTCCATCTTATAATCAAACTCGGACTTCATTTTTTTCCAGTTTTAACAACTACCGTCGCAGATCTTTTTGATAAAATAAGAATTATGCAAGTTGCAAACTAAAAACAAAAAAAAAAAAAAAAAAAAAATTTGGACCGAAAAGGAAGAGAAAGAGGAAGAAGAAGAAGAAGGGATGAGATTTTCTAATTTGAAATGGGTTGAAATGAAAAATGAAAAGTATTAATTTACCATCATTGGAAAAACAAATAACCCAACAATTACCTCGTAACTACACAATCAATTTCAGGTTTTGTTTTTTTTTTTTTTTTTTTTGTAATTAATGGTCTTTCAATCTCAGCCCTTCATTATCTATTGATCCTATGGCTAATATAAGGACTCTAGGACTCTATTGGATAGGAGGACTCTCTATAACTTTACTCTCTCTCTCTCTCTCTCTATATATATATATATATATATATATATATATATATATATATATATATAGGGTTAGGATCCCGCAAGATCTTCACCTTCCTAAGTCTAATCAAGACTGCACTTCATTAGATACACAAATTTGTGTATTGGGTACACAAATCTGTATGTTAGATACACAAATATATATATTGGATACACAAATTTGGGCATTAGATACACAGAAAAACAAGTTAAATACACACAAATTACTAATAAATTCAGTGTTTTAATTTATGTTTTTCTCAAACTTATTTATGTTGACGATAAATTGGATACACAAAACTATAACTCGGATACACAAAAAACGAATTTAGATACACAATACGTATACGTCCGCTACAGCATCTACCACCACTGTCGCCGCCACTGTATCACCTTCCCCGCCACCACCGTACCGCCGCCGACACCATTGTTGAACAACCACCTTGACGCCCTCATTTTAAACACATATACACAACTCCGTGTTCATGTACCACCACCTCCACCACCTTGAAACAACCCATAACTCCATAGATCTACAATCTCTTAAAATTAAATTGTAGATCTACAATAAAAAAGAAGTATAATTTCAAAACTAACCACACCAACTCAAAGGAAGTAGCTTGCCGACGACCACCATTGGAGTTCAACATCGCCACTAGAGCCGACGATTTCTTTACTCACCTTCATTTCAAATCCGAAAAGTCCAGTCGAAGTTTGATCGTTATTCTCTTGAAATTGACGACACCACCGCCGTGGTACGTTGCTCGACCGCCGTTATAACCGTTGAGATGACGGTAGTGGAGAGAAAAGGAAAGTGAACGCCGGTGGAAGCAAAGGAAAGTGGATGGTGATGGAAAGTAGATGAGGTACTAGTGCAGGGAGGCGGTGGCCGTCGGTGGTGACATCGGTGGTAGTAGTAGTAAGTTTGGTGGTGGAGTTGATTTAGGGTAAGTTTTGATTACTGATTATGAAAGGGATATTTAGGGTTATGCCCGATGGGCCTTATGTTGTGTTTTGTGGGCTAAGTTATTTGGTGCGTAGGGTGCGCACCGAATGGAGGGTGCGTACCGGATCCGAATTCTATATATATATATATATATAGATATATATATATATATATATATATATATATATATAAATATATATATATATATATATAGTGGTAGGTTATATAGAGTCCACATATAGAATAGGAGTCCTAGAGTCCTAATCTAAGCCGTTAGATTGTGATGATCAACTAGTGAGATTAAATCTCAAAAAGGTGTGGGGCAGTGGCCCAGACCAAGAAATGGCAGTCAACCGGCAAGAAATCAACAATTTCATTTTTAGATTTGGAATTTCATTTTTATGGTTGGAATTTCATTTTTTTCGATAATGAAATTTGGACTCTAGGACTCTAATTTTTTGTGGACTCTAATGATCCTAATTCTATATATATATATATATATATATATATATAGAATAAGGATCATTAGAGTCCAGAAAAAAATTAGAGTCCAAGAGTCCAAAATTAAACCATCGAGAAAAATGAAATTCCAACCACAAAAAATGAAATTCCAAATCTAAAAATGAAATTGTTGATTTTGTCACGGCTTGACTCTACGCTTGCCTGACCTGCCGGTCCCAAACCTTTTTGAGATTTAATCTCAGCCGTTGATCATCACAATCTAATGGCTTAGATTAGGACTCTAGGACTCTATTCTATATGTGGACTCTATATAACCTACCTCTATATATATATATATATATATATATATTGTAACACCCCGTGTTAATTTAAGCTAATTATAATTAGGAAATCAATAAATAATCATCCTCGCTCATCATATTCCTAAAACATTACACTACAATTATTTTTGCACCTAAACCAAAAACCATTTTGAATTACTTAGAATTTGAACTTTATTCTTTCATATTCAAACTCGATAAATCAAATGAAGCACACACGACAAATTTCTCAACGACAAATTTTGGCACGCAAATCGAGGTCAAACGTTGACTAAATGGCCAAGCCACCTAAATGTGATTAAGTCACCTAATCTTGTCTTAAATATAATTACTCATAATCCAAACCTAATTAAAGTAGCTTAGGCTTAATCATATTGATTATTACTAACACAACATATAATAATAATATCAAATTACTATTCCACCTTTGATTTAACTAACACATTCACTAAAACTCGATATATGGAGTTACACTAAGCCTAAATCGATAAACTTTTGACGTCTGAGTATAATGATTTAAATCGATAGTGATCAATGAAAAAATATATATTTCGAGCAAATAAAATTTGATTTCAAAATTTCGAGGAGCTAGTACCCAATTTTTGTTTTGATTTCGTTTTGACTTTCATTTTCATTTTTTATTTTCGATCTTACTTCAAAACTTTATTTTAAGACTTTATATTTCAACTCGAGACTTTTCGCGTACGCGTAAATCGAAAATTTCAAAAACGAAAACCGAGGCACCCATGGACCAAGGAGGCCGGCCCTCTATGAGCTCACATGCTCAATGTGTAGCCCTTCCATTTTGTCTCCACTTTACTAAGTTGTCTCATCATTTAACCACCCTATATTATTACATCATCCTACTTAATCATCACACATGCTTTATACAACTAACACTAATACATTCACACACTAAACCACTTGATAAACAAAAACACAAACAACTACTACTACTACTACATCCCACGGCAACAACAACAACAACAACAACACACTTCATTTTTTTTTTCTAAGTCTTAAACTCCTTTTCTCTCTAATAAAACCATACTCTAAAAAAACCTTGTAAGCTCATCTTCAACTTCAAGCTCAAGATCATACATGATCTTCATCTCCTTCCTCTAGCTTTTCTTCTTTAAAAGTTTCAATTCTTGTTTTTTTTTTAAATTCACTAGAACTCTTATGTTCATCCTCCACTAATTATTTTAGTAATCATCTCTTCTTTTAACTAGCATATAAACATGAACATAAATCAAGACATTTAAAATTTAAAACATCACCTAAACTTTAAAATGATAGTACACTTTAAATTTTCTTTCTAGTTGGTCTAACTTAAATAGAAATGCTAACTTGTTTATTTATATTGTCATGTACTAATCTACCAAAGAAGAGGAGCAAGGTGGGAACATCGATTTGAGCCAATTCGATCACATTGTCGACCCCGACAATTGCTAGGAGCATTTCAACTAACTTAACCTAATCAAGGTGCTTCCAGCACACTTATGTGATAAGCGCCTGCACTTGATTTTATTATTTTTGATGCATGTATGATTCATTTTATCACCTAGTATTTCACATGTTAAATTAGGAGACAAAATCGAAAAATAATATTAGTGTAACACACTAACATACCCACTAAGCATTCCCCTTTGTTTTAGTTAAATTTTTCGCTTTAATTTTTGTTAATTGCATGCTTAAAATACTTGTAATAAAATGAACATGAAAATATAATTAGTTTATGTTTAGGACGAAATGAAATTGTTATGAAATTTGATTGTTTTAATGTATTTGTGTTCTAGAATGTATTTTTGTTGTCCTTGTATGTTAAATGATTTACTTTTGTATGTTAATGTTTGCATATGATTTTTCACTTAGTTTAATACTTAAATGATATAAGATAAATTAGTTGTTGAATTTGAAGTATAAAAATCAAAAATAAAACTTAAAAACATACACATACTACTCACGGCAATTTCAATATTTTATGGACCAATTTTTAGTTTTAATTTTTCTAAATAACATATTATGATTAATTTAGTTAAAATAGACTTGTAGGAAAATTTGAGAAGATTTCATAAACATATAAAAATTTGACTAATAAATTGTTCATATGGAAAATATAAAAATTATTCACATATTCAAGTGTTCATCATTTAAATGACTAGTTTGATTCAAAATAATTAAAAGTTTATTTTATTGTTAGTTTAAAGTCATTAGTGAAAAATTACAATAATAGTCATATAAGTTAAATAGACTAAATCATCAAAATATAAAAGTTAGCAATTTAAAGTGAGTAAGATCACTATTCATAAATGAAATAAAATGTTTAGTGAAAATTACAAAACTAGTTAAATCACTTTAGTATATTTTAAATAATTAATATATAAAAACTTTAAGTCAAAAACCGATAAAAATAGAAAACGAAAATAAGTGGTACAAGTATAGAGGGTCACGGCCTTAGGGCTAATTTTGGACCAAAAATGATTTTCCACTTTTTATTTTTATCACTTAAGTGAATTTATTAGTTAAAGTAATGAATTATTAACAAAAAACATAAAAAAAGAAATAAATAACTAATTATAAACAAGTGCCACGGTTTTCACAATTAAAATGGGTCAATTTTGGTCAAAATAAATTTGTCACTTAATTACTAAATTTGATTACTAATTAGGATTATATTAGATTGTAAAATGAATCGTTAATAAAAAGAATCAACGAAACCGATTAAAATAAACATTACACGTATGAAAATGAACCATTTCGTGTGATACTACCTTTGCTTAAATTAGATATGGACATACGGACTATTTAAAATGAACTACGACAACCTCACTAAAAATGGAAACCGCTAAAATCTTAGTTAAGTATACGACTAAATTTAACCGAGTTTTACATTTAAAATAAATTCTCAAATCACTAATTACAAAATGAACCTAACGACTTTAAAACTAGGATTTTATACTTAGAAAATAAAAGTGATTTTGATAATCTAGTAAAATACCTAAGTATGAAAATGGTATAAAATGTAAGTATACTAAGTATAAGAATAAAGTAATCAATACTAATAATACAAGTACTTAATAAAAATACGAATAAAATACGAAGTATAAGAATACGCCTCTACGATAAAAATGCATTACAAATACGAAATACTAAAATACAAATACGTATAAAAATACGAGGAATAGTAATTACGAGGAATAGTAAATACGAGGAATAGTAAATACGAGGAATAGTAAATACGGTGAATAGTAAATACGATGAATAGTAAATACGATGAATAGTAAATACGGTGAATAGTAAAATGATGAATAGTGAAAAATATTTAAAATTTACGAACGGACTCAAAATAAATAATTAGGCTTTCCTATGTGTCTTGTTTATCTGAAGAACTGCTAGAACTAGAATTTCATTATACAAAGTTAGACGATATATTTAAGTTACAGAATTGCCACCTATTTTGAATGAACGAGGAAATAAGAAATTGAGAAAATGAAATACTTGAATAAAATACTTGGATTGTTCGCCATGTCGCGACTCTTGAAATTTGAAGTTAACGAGGTAGCCGTCTATGGGGACTTTAGCTCCCTCCCTGTGTTGCTAAAGGCGATCTAATATTTTTCTAAAGTATTATTTCGGTGCGGGATATACAACCTCAGGGATGGGGCATCATTGATATCTCCGTGAGCCCATATTACGGTAATTGGAAAACCCAGCTCACCCGGGGTACCTGCCTCTGGTGGTAGTCTAATTATTAGGTGAATACATATTTGAATAGCAAGTATGCTACGATCCTATCTATAGTGGTGTATGCATACATTAGACTTGGGATATGGCCGTCCTTACTACCTTAGATATCTCTAGCTTGGCTACCATGTCCAAGTTATGTTGGCCCGATGGCTATTGGCGTGGATGCTTATGAGGTCCAGATGATTCCGCCTTTACTAACGAAGATTCATTGGTTATCACATGTTGAATGTATTTCCTTGTCTTGTTTGATTGATTTTTGTACGATGATTGGATGTTATGAATGTTGGATTACGATTGGCTGAGAATGATTACGTGAGAGTGTTGTATGATATGTGATGGTATTTATACTCATGTTTGAATCATTTTGATCTCTTTATGTGTTTTATCTGTTTACTTGCTAATTGTTTTTACCTATTTATTTTTCATTATTTATACTGCATATTGCTTTAGAATTGCATGTATCGAAAGAGTGTGCGGGAAAATGATGAGATTTAATGCAGGTACCCCGAGTCTTGATCGTTGATCTATCGTGGATCAAGGCCTTATTTTGTAATCTATTTTGAGAGAACCTGTAATCTAAATACTCTGTTTTATCTCTAAACTCGTATTATGTATACTGAGTTTGTAAGACGATAACAGCTGGTTTGTAATATTTAGACTTAATTAATTTTCCGCCTTAGTTTAATTAAAGTCACGAAAAACCAGGTTGTTACAGTTGGTATCAGAGCTGTCTTGCGACCGTGAATGACTTAAAGTTATCTCACATAGCGAGACGACACCTGGGCCAGACATTCATATCGTATGTCAGGCATAGACTTATAGGATCAAATAATAAATTAGAAATCTCTAGCTCACTAAAAATAATAACTTAGATCATTTAAAACGTGAGGAAGGGTAGAACCTTAAGGACCGACCTAATAATAATAAACTAGTTAGGTGAGCGTTAGAATCTATATATTTATAACTCTTTTACTTGCTATTTGCTCTGTGGCTAACTCTAGTCTGACAAAGGCCCTTAGGATGACGTACTACAGTTTCTCCCGTAACAATCTACCACAACGTCCACCGATGATGCCACGAGATGCATATATATGTAGCCATTCCCACGTCATAGAGCAATACGTGGAAGCTAATGGGATTACGACGACTGCCCTACCACACTAGAGAGGCATTGGCTTAGGCCTGACGCTGATTGAGAGCTTCCACCCGTACGACGAGTTTTGGACACCACTAGGATGGCAACTCCTCCTGGATTACGATCGATATATGGATCGCATGTGTCACCCCGACCCACTTCGAGGAGATACGACCACCAGGGTGGATGGAGCACGAGGAACTACTGAGAACTTGATGTATCAAGAATTAAGGCACGACTATCCTCCATTGCTACTGAACTACTCCCACCTGGGGAGAGGGACCTCCTATCAGGGAGACTCTTCAGGGTCGCGAATCATATTTAGGGTCATTCGACTCCAGTTTGTAAAATATATGTAATCGACTTTAAACTATCTTAAGAACGGCCTTAATGTCGTCACTTTTCTTAACGGCTATGGATTTTCCAATCGGATGTAACGTTGTGTGAACCTATGTATTATGTTTCCTTGAATGTAATATTTTACCCATATGCTTATATGTATATGGAGACGTTATGTTGCTACCAAGTCGTGTACTTTTCATAACTCGTTCATTGTAAATCCTGCATACATGTTTGTAAATTCAAAATCTCACCTAAATTATATCCCCCACTTATTTCAGATATGACTTTTGCGCGACAAGGAGTACGCGAAATAGACCGAGATGAGAAAGCTCGTAAGAGAGCTGTCCAGGCATTTGCGCGCCGTCAGCAGAGGAAGGCGTGGAAGAAAATGCACAACTTGGAGAATTCAAGGATTGACTGGAAGACCAGGGCACTCAAAACTCAGTACGTGGAGCATCGAACTCCTGATCACCTCCGCCGATCTTCGAGGAAGATCGAAGCGCGGATCGAGGCATTCATGAGGAGTGACCTGACGCCTTTGAGGGAGATAGAGATACCTTGTACACTTGGACCAGGCACATAAATGCAAAGTTCCAAGAATACTCGGTCCCGGAGGAATGGAAGACCCACTTATCGTTGTCTCCGCCTTTGACGAGAGGCCAGAGCTTGGTGGCTACGACTTCGATCCCCAGCTATACGCGAGGGCGAATACTACATTAGTTGGGAGGATTTCAAGCTGGGTTTGAGCGACATGTCTTATGCTGTGAAGTATAAGCATAACTTCTCAGAGAAAGAGTACCACTACTCAAAATTTGCTTAGAAACTAGGGCAACCCTTTTGTCATTCTCGACTCAATTTAATATCTCTTGAGAATGTATCTAAACTATTATGTTATTTTGCTGAACTTTATATCCGGGTTCTTACCTTAGTTCATTTCATAGGGAATGTATTAGGAGGCCTTGTAACTTTTTGATGTAACCCTTTTACATTATCAATGAAATGTGTTTTATCTTGTTACTCTATATGTGTCTCATTTGAGAACTACTCAAAACTCATACGGCCTAATATTTTTCAGAATGGATGCAAACAACTTAAACAATATGGCTGACCCAAACTTCGCCCAACACTTTGCTGAAGAAGAAGCAAGGAGAAAAGGATTCGAAGATGCAATTACAAAATTGCTCGTAATATGTACCAAAATCATGGTATGAACAATCACCCGCATTTGAAAAATTCTCCAAACACCGACCTCAAACATATTCTGGTTCTGTCGACCCCACGGTCTTGACAGAATGGATCGAGGAAATGGAGAAGTTGCTAGAACTAAGCAAGACACCACCGAACGAAATGGTGAATGTAGTAGCGTACTATTTGAAGGGAGAGGCAAACAGTTGGTGGCGCCTGATCAAAGCCCAATTCCCCTTAAGGCTCTATAACTGGAGCGAGTTTAAGACACTATTAGAAAACAAGTACTTTGGGGAAGAGTTGAAGTGGGAAAAAGAAGAAGAGTTTAGGAATCTAACCCAGGTGAAATGACCCTACAAGCTTACACGTAAAAATATCGTGAACTCGCCCAAGTTTGCTCCTAAGATATTGACTAGCGAGGAGGAACTCGCAACTTCGTTACGCATTTGAGGCATGGACAATAACCCGAGGATAAACATGAGCGGGTTCTACTGTAAGAACTTCGCCGGAAGCTTCACGAAAAGGCAACGCGGTATCCTGGACACCCATCCGTAAGAGGGAAGTCGAGGAGAAGAAGAAGAAGAAGAAGACGCTCACGCCTCGTGGCAAGTGCGCCGCCATCCATAAACCCATGTTTGGTCGCCCGGTTTCTGAACCAGTGACAATCGTGAATCGAAACCGCAGAGCTCGTAACTACAATCGCAACCCTACGACTTTCGCTGCAAGGAACAATCAACAACTTCCCTGACCTCCGCCATTCCAGTAAATCGCCAAGCTTCGCAGACAATCAAGCCACCCTGGGAAGCGTTGTAACGGCGAACCAGTAGTGTGTTTCTTCTGTAAGGTAGAGGGACACAAAGCTAATGAATGCCCAAAGAAGTGTACGCGTGCCAAAGCAAATGCGGGACCACCGCCAAAGAAGCTAGAGTTCAAGGACGTGTGTATGTCCTGACCAGAATCAAGAGGGCAATCGATGTTGTTATCGATGTTGACGCTCTCACCCAGTAAATTCCTAGTTAACTCAGACCGCTTTCATTTTATTCGACAGGTGGAGCTTCCTTATCTTTTATTTCCTCAAAGTTTATCAAACAATCCAAACTCACAAATCCTACACAAATTAAAGCTAACATAGCACTACCTGATGGTAAAAACATTTCTTGTTCTTCAAGGTATAACAATGTAAAGATTACAATTCACAACACAGACTTTCTGTCAGATCTAGTGTTGTTTGACCTGCCCGAGTTCGATGTAATTTTGGGTATGAATTGGTTGGCTCGTCATAATGCAACGTTCAAATGCCACGATCAGAAAATCACACTGAAGACTAATCAAGGGAAGGAAGTATCATATCAGAGTTTGAAAAGGAAAAAGGGGGTGAAACTGGTGTCCGTCTTAAAACTGCAGAGTATGGAGAGAAAGGGACACCAAATATATCTTTGTAACATTACCAAAGTTGAAGATAAATTGCGCATTGAAGACATCCCAATCGTGAACGAATACCCAGAGGTATTTCCAGATGTATTACCGGGTATGCCTCCTGCAAGAGACGTCGAATTCTCTATTGACCTTATACCAGGCACGGCACCTATATCAAAGGCACCATACAGGATGGCACTCGTTGAGCTCCGTGAACTCAAGAAACAGCTTGGAGGAAATGATTGAGTTAGGATTCATAAGACCGAGTGTTTCGCCTGGGTGCACCTGTACTCTTCGTTAAGAAGAAGGATGGGAGTATGAGACTGCATCGACATCAGAGAATTGAACAAAGTGACAATCAAGAATCGTTATCCTCCGCCTAGGATAGACGATCTCTTTGACCAGCTCAAAGGAGCGAGTCTTCTCCAAGATTGACCTAAGGTCGATACCATCGACGGCAGTCATGCAAAGAGGATATACAAAAGACTGCCGCTGATCAAGGTACGGACATTACGAGTTCAAAGTAATGCCGTTCGGCCTTACCAACGCCCCAGCGGTGTTTATGGACCAAATGAACAGGACCTTTCACGAATATCTCGACATCTGCGTTGTCGTGTTCATTGACGACATTCTGATCTACTCCAAGGATAAAGCAGAACACGCAGAACACCTACACATCATCCTGAGCATCCTGAGGGATCATAAATGGTATGCTAAATTTTCAAAATGTGAATTTTGGCTAGACCAAGTGTCGTTCCTAGGCCACGTAATTTCCAAGGAAGGTATAATGGTGGATCCAGCAAAGATTGAGGCTGTTAAGGAATGGGTAGCACCAAAGACAGTCACTGAAGTCAGAAGCTTCCTAGGGTTGGCTGGCTATTATAGGAGATTTGTTCCTGATTTCTCAAAAGTAGCTCGCCCAATGACTAAGCTGCTACAAAAGGAATCCAAGTTCTTATGGAGTGAAGAATGTGAAAAGGCGTTCCAAGAACTTAAAACAAGGCTTACCACAGCACCAGTCTTGACCTTACCAACAGATGGTGATGAGTACGAAGTATACAGTGACGCATCATTGAATGGTTTGGGTTGCGTTTTGATGCAACAAGGGAAAGTAATAGCATACGCATCCAGACAACTCAAAGTACACGAAAGGAATTACCCAACTCACGACCTTGAACTTGCAGCAGTCGTGTTTGCGCTAAAGATTTGGCGTCATTATCTCTACGGGGTCAGCATCAAATTCTACACCGATCACAAGAGCTTGAAGTACATCTTTACCCAACGAGAATTGAATATGAGACAACGAAGATGGTTAGAACTGATCAAGGACTACAAGATCGAATTATTATACCACGAAGGTAAGGCTAATGTGATTGCTGACGCACTGAGTCGAAAGGCGACACATACTCTGAACAACATTTGGGAGATCCCCTCAGACATCGTACAGGATCTGAAAAGACTGAGCTTAGACCTAGTGCAATCGGATGACGCTGAGCTAAATGCAATGGCGGTCGAACCAGAATTATATCATGACATTCGAGTACTACAGTGGGAGGACCCGGCTTTGTTAGAGATTAGAGAAAAGATTCCATCAGAAGGAACAGAAGGGTTTGAGATCTACACTGATGGAAGTCTACGCTTCAATGGTAGATGGTGTATACCTAACAATGAAGATTTGAAACGCAAAATCCTTGATGAAGCACATAGCACCCGCTACTCAATACATCCGGGCTCAGATAAGATGTACAAAGACCTGAAATTACGCTTCTGGTGGATAAGGATGAAGGCGGAGATCGCCGAGTACGTGGCTAGATGTATGATTTGCCAGAAAGTAAAATTCGAGCACCAGAGACCAGGAGGATCGCTTCCAACCGCTGGAAATTCCTCAAGGAAAGTGGGATTCCATATCCATGGACTTTATAATGGGATTACCGAGAACATCAAGCGGCAAGGATGCAATTTGGGTTATTGTGGGATCGCCAACCAAGGCGCCCATTTTGTTCCAATCAAGGAGACATGGGGATTGGAAGAACTAGCCAAAGCTACGAGAAGGAAATAATACGACTACATGGCGTTCCCTCGACATCATATCGCATAGGACGCAAGGTTTACATCACATTTCTGGGGTAAACTACAAGAGGCGTTGGGTAGTAAGTTAAAGATGAGTACGGCCTTTCATCCAGCAACTGACGGTCAAACAGAGCGAACTATCCAGACACTGGAGGACATGTTGAGAGCGTGCACGATGGAATTCAATGTGAATTGGGAAAAGAGCTTACCTCTCGTTGAGTTCTCATACAACAATAGTCATCACGCTAGTCTGGGGTGTGCTCCTTTTGAAGCACTATACGGGAGAAAATGTCGTAGTCCTGTGTGTTGGGACGACGCTAGCGACAACGTAGGTACTGGACCCCAGGTCATACAAGATCAAATTGAGCACATCAAGATCATCCGAGAACGACTACAAGCAGCTCAAGATCGGCAGAAGAAGTATGCAAATGAGCATCGTCGACCTATTGAGTTCAACAGCGGAGATAAAGTTTTCTTAAAGGTCTCACCCATGAAAGGGGTAAGACGATTCGGGTTAAAAGGGAAGCTAAGCCCTAAGTATATTGGACCCTACGAGATACTTGAGCGAATCGGAGAAGTGGCATATCGACTGGCTCTACCCCCTAACTTGTCTACGAAGGTATCGGTCTGATCCGAGCCACATTGTTACGCCCGATGTGATCGCCATCGAGCCTAACATGCTTTACTCGGAGAAACCAGTGGAAATTCTCGCCAGAGAGACTAAATTCTTACGACGCAAGTCGATACCATTAGTCAAGGTTCTCTGGAGGGGACAAAAGACTGAACAAGCAACGTGGGAGACCGAAGCGTCGATGAAGGAAAAGTACCCGAGTCATGTTTGCTTACGAGGTAACCTTAACCACCCAGATTACTTTAAGTTTCGGGGACGAAACTTCTTTAAGGGGGGAGGATTGTAACACCCCGTGTTAATTTAAGCTAATTATAATTAGGAAATCAATAAATAATCATCCTCGCTCATCATATTCCTAAAACATTACACTACAATTATTTTTGCACCTAAACCAAAAACCATTTTGAATTACTTAGAATTTGAACTTTATTCTTTCATATTCAAACTCGATAAATCAAATGAAGCACACACGACAAATTTCTCAACGATAAATTTTGGCACGCAAATCGAGGTCAAACGTTGACTAAATGGCCAAGCCACCTAAATGTGATTAAGTCACCTAATCTTGTCTTAAATATAATTACTCATAATCCAAACCTAATTAAAGTAGCTTAGGCTTAATCATATTGATTATTACTAACACAACATATAATAATAATATCAAATTACTATTCCACCTTGATTTAACTAACACATTCACTAAAACTCGATATATGGAGTTACACTAAGCCTAAACTGATAAACTTTTGACGTCTGAGTATAATGATTTAAATCGATAACAGTCAATGAAAAAAATATATATTTCGACCAAGTAAAGTTTTATTTCAAAATTACGAGGAGCTAGTACCCAATTTTTATTTTTATTTCGTTTTGACTTTTATTTTCATTTTTATTTTCGATCGTACTTCAAAACATTATTTTAAGACTATATATTCCAACTCGAGACTTTTCGCGTACGCGTAAATCGAAAATTTCAAAAACGAAAACCGAGGCACCCATGGACCAAGGAGGCCGGCCCTCAATGAGCTCACATGCTCAATGTGTAGCCCTTCCATTTTGTCTCCACTTTACTAAGTTGTCTCATCATTTAACCACCCTATATTATTACATCATCCTACTTAATCATCACACATGCTTTATACAACTAACACTAATACATTCACACACTAAACCACTTGATAAACAAAAACACAAACAACTACTACTACTACTACATCCCACTAAGAACAACAACAACAACAAATAACAACACACTTCATTTTTTTCTAAGTCTTAAACTCCTTTTCTCTCTAATAAAACCATACTCTAAAAACCTTGTAAGCTCATCTTCAACTTCAAGCTCAAGATCATACATGATCTTCATCTCCTTCCTCTAGCTTTTCTTCTTTAAAAGTTTCAATTCTTGTTTTTTTTTTAAATTCACTAGAACTCTTATGTTCATCCTCCACTAATTATTTTAGTAATCATCTCTTCTTTTAACTAGCATATAAACATGAACATAAATCAAGACATTTAAAATTTAAAACATCACCTAAACTTTAAAATGATAGTACACTTTAAATTTTCTTTCTAGTTGGTCTAACTTAAATAGAAATGCTAACTTGTTTATTTATATTGTCATGTACTAATCTACCAAAGAAGAGGAGCAAGGTGGGAACATCGATTTGAGCCAATTCGATCACATTGTCGACCCCGACAATTGCTAGGAGCATTTCAACTAACTTAACCTAATCAAGGTGCTTCCCGCACACTTATGTGATAAGCGCCTCGTACTTGATTTTATTATTTTTGATGCATGTATGATTCATTTTATCACCTAGTATTTCACATGTTAAATTAGGAGACAAAAATCGAAAAATAATATTAGTGTAACACACTAACATACCCACGGCATTCCCCTTTGTTTTAGTTAAATTTTTCGTTTTAATTTTTGTTAATTGCATGCTTAAAATACTTGTAATAAAATGAACATGAAAATATAATTAGTTTATGTTTAGGACGTAAAATGAAATTGTTATGAAATTTGATTGTTTTAATGTATTTGTGTTCTTGAATGTATTTTTGTTGTTCTTGTATGTTAAATGATTTACTTTTGTATGTTAATGTTTGCATATGATTTTTCACTTAGTTTAATACTTAAATGATATAAGATAAATTAGTTGTTGAATTTGAAGTATAAAAATCAAAAATAAAACTTAAAAACATACACATACTACTCACGGCAATTTCAATATTTTATGGACCAATTTTTAGTTTTAATTTTTCTAAATAACATATTATGATTAATTTAGTTAAAATAGACTTGTAGGAAAAATTTGAGAAGATTTCATAAACATATAAAAATTTGACTAATAAATTGTTCATATGGAAAATATAAAAATTATTCACATATTCAAGTGTTCATCATTTAAATGACTAGTTTGATTCAAAATAATTAAAAGTTTATTTTATTGTTAGTTTAAAGTCATTAGTGAAAAATTACAATAATAGTCATATAAGTTAAATAGACTAAATCATCAAAATATAAAAGTTAGCAATTTAAAGTGAGTAAGATCACTATTCATAAATGAAATAAAATGTTTAGTGAAAATTACAAAACTAGTTAAATCACTTTAGTATATTTTAAATAATTAATATATAAAAACTTTAAGTCAAAAACCGATAAAAATAGAAAACGAAAATAAGTGGTACAAGTATAGAGGGTCACGGCCTTAGGGCTAATTTTGGACCAAAAATGATTTTCCACTTTTTATTTTTATCACTTAAGTGAATTTATTAGTTAAAGTAATGAATTATTAACAAAAAACATAAAAAAAGAAATAAATAACTAATTATAAACAAGTGCCACGGTTTTCACAATTAAAATGGGTCAATTTTGGTCAAAATAAATTTGTCACTTAATTACTAAATTTGATTACTAATTAGGATTATATTAGATTGTAAAATGAATCGTTAATAAAAAGAATCAACGAAACCGATTAAAATAAACATTACACGTATGAAAATGAACCATTTCGTGTGATACTACCTTTGCTTAAATTAGATATGGACATACGGACTATTTAAAATGAACTACGACAACCTCACTAAAAATGGAAACCGCTAAAATCTTAGTTAAGTATACGACTAAATTTAACCGAGTTTTACATTTAAAATAAATTCTCAAATCACTAATTACAAAATGAACCTAACGACTTTAAAACTAGGATTTTATACTTAGAAAATAAAAGTGATTTTGATAATCTAGTAAAATACCTAAGTATGAAAATGGTATAAAATGTAAGTATACTAAGTATAAGAATAAAGTAATCAATACTAATAATACAAGTACTTAATAAAAATACGAATAAAATACGAAGTATAAGAATACGCCTACGTATAAAAATACGTACAAATACGAAATACTAAAATACAAATACGTATAAAAATACGAGGAATAGTAATTACGAGGAATAGTAAATACGAGGAATAGTAAATACGAGGAATAGTAAATACGGTGAATAGTAAATACGATGAATAGTAAATACGATGAATAGTAAATACGGTGAATAGTAAAATGATGAATAGTGAAAAATATTTAAAATTTACGAACGGACTCAAAATAAATAATTAGGCTTTCCTATGTGTCTTGTTTATCTGAAGAACTGCTAGAACTAGAATTTCATTATACAAAGTTAGACGATATATTTAAGTTACAGAATTGCCACCTATTTTGAATGAACGAGGAAATAAGAAATTGAGAAAATGAAATACTTGAATAAAATACTTGGATTGTTCGCCATGTCGCGACTCTTGAAATTTGAAGTTAACGAGGTAGCCGTCTATGGGGACTTTAGCTCCCCCCCTGTGTTGCTAAAGGCGATCTAATATTTTTCTAAAGTATTATTTCGGTGCGGGATATACAACCTCAGGGATGGGGCATCATTGATATCTCCGTGAGCCCATATTACTGCAGAATTGGAAAATCCAGCCTTCACCCGGGGTACCCGACTCTGGTGGTAGTCGAATTATTAGGTGAATACATATTTGAATAGCAAGTATGCTACGATCCTATCTATAGTGGTGTATGCATACATTAGACTTGGGATATGGCCGTCCTTACTACCTTAGATATCTCTAGCTTGTCAGTCATGTCCAAGTTATGTTGGCCCTGATGGCTATTGCGCGGATGCTTATGAGGTCTGCATGATTCCGCCTTACTAACGAAGATTCATTGGTTATCACATGTTGAATGTATTTCCTTGTCTTGTTTGATTGATTTTTGTACGATGATTGGATGTTATGAATGTTGGATTACGATTGGCTGAGAATGATTACGTGAGAGTGTTGTATGATATGTGATGGTATTTATACTCATGTTTGAATCATTTTGATCTCTTTATGTGTTTTATCTGTTTACTTGCTAATTGTTTTTACCTATTTATTTTTCATTATTTATCTTTGCATATTGCTTTAGAATTGCATGTATCGAAAGAGTGTCTTGGGAAAATGATGAGATTTAATGCAGTAATTCCCAGTCTTGATCGTTGATCTATCGATGTGATCAAGGCCTTATTTTGTACTCTATTTTGAGAGAACCTGTAATCTAAATACTCTGTTTTATCTCTAAACTCGTATTATGTATACTGAGTTTGTAAGACGATAACAACTGGTTTGTAATATTTAGACTTAATTAATTTTCCGCCTTAGTTTAATTAAAGTCACGAAAAAACTGTGTTATTACATATATATATATATATATATATATATATATATATATATATATATATATATATATATATATATATATATATATATATATATATAGAATGAGGTTCAAGCAAGTCAGAGTAAATATTTTGAGTCATCAAGTCAGATTCCAGCTTTGGATTTTAATTAAAAAATTGATTTTAACCAAAATTTTGAATTTCAAAAAAAATGGATTTTAACAAAATTTTGCATTTTAACTGGCCGGTTAAAATGCAAAATTTTTGTTGAAATCCAATTTTTTTGAAATGCAAAATTTTTTGGTTAAAATCCAATTTTTTTGGTTAAAATCCAAAAACTGGATTCTGACTTGATGACTTATCTCTATATATATATATATATATATATATATATATATATATAGAAATAGGTTATATTAAGTCCACCCTAATATGATAAGTCCCTAAGTCCTCCTTTCCACCGTTAGATCAAATTTGATCTACGGCTAACATTAACCTACCTTTCTAACCAAAAAAAAAAAAAATTAAAAAAAAAAAAGCATTTTATAATGTTCCCTATGCATTTGTCGACTATTCTCTATTCCCAAACTCTTTTTCTTCTCTTTCATCACCCCTTTCCCTCTTTCTTCTAACTTTTCATCTTTTTACCTTCTTTATTCTTTAATTCGGCCTTCATCTTCTTCCTTTTCATCCGATTTTTCCGCTTCAATTTTTCTGAACATATTTATCGGCACTTCAATTTTGTCTTCCATTATTCTAATTTCGTCAGCTTTTTTCCATAATCCATTATTTTCGGTAAGTTTTGTTGAAAATTTTGTGTTTGTATTTATATTTTTCATTTTCCTTTGATTATATTACTTATATAATGTCTTTTTGCGGTTTCAAATTTTGTTTATTGATTTAGTTCATCTTGTTTGGGGGTTTTTTTTTTTTTTTTCCGCCATCAGAGTTTTCTAATAATTTCAATTGTCTTACACCCCCTATTCAGTAAAATTATTATTAACTTTTTTTTTTTTTCAATAATTTGTTGTGTATGAGTCAAATTAATTTAAAATACTTATGTTATCCTCGATAACCAAACGTTCGTTTAAGTTGAATTTGTGTTCGGTATCTTTACAGTTATTATTAGGTGAAATTTTTCGTCTGTAATTATTGTTTTTTATTCAAGTTCAACTAAATTTGTATTCGGTTTCGATTTTAATGATTAAAAGTTACAGTTTTTTGGCTTAACAGTTTTAGTGAAATTGAAATACAGCTTGCTTGGTATTTTGTTATAATTCTATTAATCTCAATTCTAATAAATTTGAAATAGGTTGACTTTCAGATTTTTTTTCTATATTTTTTTATTTCAATTATTAGTTGTACTCATAATGTTTACCCTTTTTTTTTTCCTCAGATTGTTGAGTCCGAATACTCTCCAAATTCCTCTTTTCATGTTAATTGCCGTTGAAGAAGGCTTGTCAATGATGTCGCAGTTTAACGACGCAAAGAAGAAAGTCTTTGGTGCACCGATTTTGGCACACTTGTTAATATTAGTTTTAGACAATTTTGTCAAAAATTACTATAAATTTCAAACTGAATATTTGTTGTATGGTTGATACTATTTTGTTTATCTCGTTTTATTTTCAAACCATGTTTAATTTAATTAGATTTTGCTATGACTAAAGTTCTAGCAAAGAAATTAAATGTAACTTCTGATTTTAACTCGTATGATACATATTACTATTATATTATGTCATTATCATTTTCGTTTGAAACTACCTTTCATAAAATATGAAATTACAAAAACATTTAACATAACTTTAAATATAAACGTATGTCTTATTACTGATCATCAATGTAAATTCAGTGCATAACTTAGTCGTTGATTGTGCTATATATGCGTCTGTCGAAATTTTTTACAACCGCACTTTATGTAACTCAAAGACACTATAAGTGAAGTTAATAATAATATTATCAGGAACTTTATTGAATAGATTAACAATTCCCACAATTTTCGTAACTGCAATTTATTAAAAATGAAACTGCTAATCTAATAATACATAACTATTACGCTATAAAAACATAAATTAACAAATCCCGCAATTTTCGTAACTGCAATTCATTAATAATGAAACTGCTAAGCTAAAAATACATAACTACTACGCTATAAAAATATAATTTAACAATTCTCACAATTTTCGTAACTGCAATTCATTAAAATTGAAACTGCTACGCTATAAAAACATAATTTCAATTATCAAAATTGAAACTTTTTCCAGAATTATTCCCTGTCTTGATTTTCTGTTTTAAATTTGATTTCTAGTATCCCTCCGTATTGCAGACCAACAACTTCGATTTAATTATTCTGTCACGCCACTTCTAGCAATTCAGCTTCTTATAGTAGTACAATCTGCAAATCCACTATCTCCAATGATTGCTTTCAATATTGGATAAAAATGTATATAAAGCTGCAAATTATTGAAAAACTGTATGAAAATCGCAACGAAGAAGATGAAGAAACTCTAAAAAA
The DNA here is from genome assembly GCA_023091065.1 of Dianthus caryophyllus. Classification (NCBI taxonomy): domain Eukaryota; kingdom Viridiplantae; phylum Streptophyta; class Magnoliopsida; order Caryophyllales; family Caryophyllaceae; genus Dianthus; species Dianthus caryophyllus. The sequence continues at coordinate 2,447,045 of JALGRB010000019.1, read as the reverse complement.
AACAAATCAAATTAATTCATATTCATCAGGGAATTTAAAAATTCATTCATATTCATTCACAATCACAACTTTGTTTTAAATAATCAAAGTTTATAATCGAAAATTAAATTCACAATATCCCTTCCAAAAAATTAATAAATGTTATATAAATTATTTCTAAAGTTCTAAAGATTTGAATTAAGGCTTTAGAAAAAAAAAACTTTCACAAATACAAAAATTTGTTTAACGAATAAAAAATCATAATTGGAATTGAAAATTACAATACATCTTCCATGAAATTAATCAAACACAGGCACAGCTTGTCCCCTATTTTCTTTTCTTTTTTCCTTTTTTTTTTTTATTATTATTTCCCTTATTAATGTATGAATGATCTCAGCCATTCAATAATCTTAGATCCAATGGTCCTTAAGAGAACTTAGGGACTTAATTATTATAGGGGACTTATTATAACTCTTCTATATATATATATATATATATATATATACGTTAGTTTCTAAATTAAATAAAACCCCAATGTAATATTATACAAAATTTAATTTACGTAATGCAATAATGTGAAAGAAAGATGACCAAAAAGGGAAACAGGGCTAAATGAAAAAAAAATCCTATAAAAGGTATATAGGGCAACAATTAGTCTCCTATAAAACGGGTCAACCCGTTTTAAGTTAAGTCGGGTCAAATATGACCCGTTTTGACCTTCTTTTTTTTTTTTTTGAATTTTTTTTAAGTCCCTTTTTTTTTTTAATAAAAAAAAAAAATTAACTCAATTAACGAATAAAACACAAATTTTAAGTCCCTTTTTTTTTTTTTTTTTTTTTAAAATGACTCTAATACATAGAAGTTTTCGAAAGTCACTCTTAACAACGCTTTTTTAGCATGAAAATAACGTTTGTTTTATAAATTGTTAAATAACTTTATGCGTGATTTGTAACACCCGGTGTTGTCCGAGGTTATTCGGGCCGGGTACCCCGTTGAAGAGGTTCATGTGTTGGCTCGAGTGACATAGTGCTTAAAAGGATTGTAAGTACTACTCATATCAACAAGATGCATCTTCTTTTCTGGTGGCTCATCTTAAGAACTCTTCAGTTAAGCGTGCTTGCTGGAGAGTAGTCTTAGGATGGGTGGCCTCCTGGGAAGTTCTCCTGATGCGCCGCAGTGAGGACAAAGTCTGTTGGAAAGGGCCCGTGTTGGTCTCATGGCGATATGCATGACTGGCGAGCTACAGTGAATGACATTCAGGCCTTGAGTTGGGGCGGGTGTTACAAATGGTATCGAGCAACCGGCGGCCGTGTGGTCGAATCCTGTGGTCTTGTTGGCAGTGCGCACCTGGCTAGGAGGATACGGAATGCTATGTTGTTGGTAGCTACCCGGCGCAACGAGGACGCTATGCGTTCTTCATGGGGTGTGTAACACCGGTGTTATCCGAGGTTATTGGTAGGGCACCGTTGAAGAGGTTCATGTGTTGGCTCAGTGACATAGTGCTTAAAAGGATTGTAAGTACTACTCATATCAACAAGATGCATCTTCTTTCTACGGTGGCTCATCTTAAGAACTCTTGATTAAAGCGTGCTTCTTTGGAGAGTAGTCTTAGAGATGGGTGACCTCTGGGAAGTTCTCGGGATGCCACGCAGTGAGGACAAAGTACGCCGGAAAGGGCCGTGTTGATGCATGGGCGATGTCTGTGACAAATGGCGAGCTACCGTGAATGACATCAGACCTTGATTGGGAGGTGTTACATGATTGAATGCTTTTATAAGCAAATGAATTGATTAATAAGCAATTGTTTGGACTAAAGAGTAAGTTAGTAGTTTAAATAAACGACCAAGTTAATGATAACTAATAATTTGGTTATAATATATATAGACAAATTTTGAAATTTAAGGGCAGACAATAAAATATACTCCCTCCGTCCCGGTCATTTGTTTACACTTTCCATTTTAGGGTGTACGGGTCATTTGTTTACACTTTCCATTAATGTTCATAGTTGACCCATGTGGGAGGTGGAGCCCACTCTCTTAACCAATTACATTCAACAATTTTAAGCAAGCGGGACCCTATTTGTACTTATATTATTATTTTATTAGTTTTTTCTCTACCTCTCTCCTCACATCGATAAATGTGTATAAAGTAAATATAAACAAATCACCGAGACGGAGGGAGTAAAAAAAGTAAGAATACAACATAAAAACGGAAAAGTTCAAGGATACACCATAAAATATTCCTATTTTTATTATAATTTTTTTTTTTTTTTTTTTGTTGAAATATAAGTCTATTATTTTCTTTTTGTTTGATTCATGTGATTCATGTGAGTAGTTTACAACCACTATAAATAGACTTTATTACTTAGCCTTAAAAGCACACAAAAAACCATCAAACAAATAATTTAGTGATTTATAATTAGCTCAATATTCTATTTGTTGAATATGTCTTCAATTTCAGCTTGTGATACTTTAACACCATCAGGCCAGCCTTGGGGATTGTTTCAGGTATACTATTTCATTAAAATCAGTGTTAATAAAATATCACTCTCGTAGTACTATTTTGTGCAATCAAAGTGTTACTTCACTTTTTTCAATCGTTAACATACATGTTTTAATCAAACTAATTACCGTTCTTAATATTTTTTGTCTATGAGTGTCCATGAAGAAGAAATTATTGGAACGCTAATTAATATTGCCAACAATTGCCAATGACTATTACCTAAGTAAATAAACTACTCCGTATATAAGACTATTATTAAGTTAAGATTTAGTCGTTTAGATATTTAAACCCTCTATTAAATAATTGTCATGATTGTAATTATATTGTCATATTCTAACCGAATAAAACTTGTTGTATTCAAACTTACAAATTAATTTTTTCACCAACCTTTTCAAGTTTCCTTAAAACTGCAATTTACATATTAAAAATAATCACTTAATGCTTATTCATTAATTTGTTATATATCTTTTGATTTTAAAAGGATAGAAATTGATAATGTTTTTCATACAAAATTATCTATCAGTATTTTAAAATCTATTATACGGCAAGAGAGTATTTGTACTTATGTAAGTTTGCTTGACTACTGAATCAAATATTATTGTAAGTCACTTATAAACGTCAATGTTCACTTTTCCACGAATAAAAAGGTAAACATATAACTAAATTAGATTGAATATTAGAAACCGATTATATATTATGCATTACTCATTTACTCCAATGGTTTTAACATCTACTATCAATTTTAAGAACTTAAAAATAAGAATTTTGCATAATTTTGAATGTTTGATCAAATAATTATGGTTGCAGGCAAAAGATGTGGAAAATGCGTCCGCACCAATTTAACATGCAGCCATGCATGCATTGCACTACTACGGTCTTCAGATGTGTCTAAGCAACTTTGTTTGAACTATGTGTATTCTTTGTTTTAATGCATTAGTGAAGCACCATGTGTGTTTCTAATGTACGTATATTACTGTGTTGTACTTTCTTTATGATGTGGAATAATATCTGATGGCCATTTTTATTATGAAATTTGCAATTTTTCAGTTGTTTGTTTAGCGCGTATTAAAGTGATCTCTTGTGCTCGAGTTTTTAAGGGCCATATCTCTTGAACTCCGGTTAAATTTCTACCGGTATATTATGTACCAACTTTTTTCTTATAAATACTAACATACATCTAATCTAATATCTAATATATATATATATATAAAGCAGAAACCATGGTCTCTATGGTCGACATTTGTCACAATATAATTGGTCTAAAAAATTAATATTAGTATTATTTATAATTCTACTATTGCTAGGATTTTAGATGAAAAAATATTAACATATGTAACTTAAAATATAAAACTAAATCTACTATTGAAATCTTTACTATATTAGAACTTTCCAAAAAAAAAATTAATTGAAGATGTTTTCAATTGAGAAGAAAAATAATAATTTCAATATAAACAATTATATGACACATAATTACCTTATTTAATTTTTAGGTAAGTCTCCATCACTTTTTGTATATATATACATCAAAAACTTTAGCTAGATCTTTTTAGGTACGTACTATGTTAAATAGTTTTACTTTATTATGTTTTAATTATGATTACAATTTGTGTTAAATTTATTTTTTACGGTGTATTTGATAAGAGTGTTTAAATTATGAATATTTTTATTTCTTAATTACTATGTTTGATACTTAAACATAGCTTGATTAAATTACATCTGATTTTTTTTCTTTGTATGTTGTAGATTTGTATTTTACGTTCAAGATTTGAAGTTTTTTATTGAACAAACTTGATTATAACCCAATAGAAAAACTAATGAATATGTAACATGAAAGGTAAGAATAGGTAACATGAAAGGTAAAAGTGATGTACAATATCTATCGATTATCTTATTTTTAAATCAAGTTATTGGGATATTATGGTTGTGGGGTCGAATACTGATCAAGGCCACGAATATAAAACTACAGTATTAATACAATGCCCAAGAGGCCCAATGCAACCAAAAGGCCCAAGAGCCTAAACCTATTATATATACCCCTCAAGGGGCAAGGTAAAGGGGGTCTCATGCTCTCTCACTCTCTTCTCCCTCATTTTAATCTCCCATTTTCTACATACATACACTTATACATTATTATACAATCCCAGATCTGGCCTAATCTCAGGCGTTGGAGGCTCTCCCGGGGGCAAACCCTCGGGCTTAGAGTTATTTTGTAGGTCCACTCACGGAGCCAGCTCAGCCGGCCTAGGCTACTACCACGTCATCCGAGGACCCCAAGTTTACACCCGGAACAATTGGCGCCGTCTGTGGGGAAGATAAGCCACACCCACTAAATTCCACAAAAATAAGCCCATTAGCATGAGAGAACAAGAGGGAGAGCCAAAAATGGCCGAGCGGCCAGCCCAAAAGAAGTAGTAACAAACTTGTGTTATTGTGTGCTCATACAAAAAAAAAAAAAAAAAAACATAAGTGGTGGAAGGCAGCTGTAAGGCTAGCCATTATTTTATTTAGAAGTTCCAGCAAAAGAGAGTACAAAAAGTGCAAAAAGAAAAAGACAAGGGAAAACAGTGCAGGAATGAGAAGGCGAAAACACGGGAGTAAGAGGAAGAAAGACTAACATTTTTCATGGTAAAAAGTTCTGGAAATGCATTGTAAAAGAATCCCATAAAAAGACAAAGAATGGGTACCACATGTCAAAGAAAGAAAGACTAAGGTGAAAAGGCAAACAAAAGTCAACAAAGTGGAGGCATCCTGGTCTTCCATGAAAGCCGTAGAAGAGGAGGCACAAACTTGTCACACACTATTATTTTATTAATAGATAAACAAGTAGAGAAAAATTCAAGCATGAAGGAGAGAGGTTGGAAAAGTGGAAGACCACAAATGGTGGACATTTGAAAATCCCCAGTAAAATAAAAAGGAGGAGAAGGCCTCAACTGAAGAAGACAACCCAATAAATATTACAAAGAAGGTAGCCGTGTAAACTGAAGGAATTAAGGAAAGAACAAAGTGGGAGAAAACCCCATGAAAACAAAGCTAAAAGCAGAGCAGGGCACGTCAAAAAAAAAAAAAAAAAAAAAAAAAAAGGCCGATGAAGAGTTCGTACGGCCGCAGGGTCCACGGCAGACTCCGGGCCACCACGGCCGCTGGCGTCAACCTCCTCAGTGGCAGGGTGTCCCGGCCACAATCTTAGTCAACACTAAGGAACCACAGGTTGGTTACGACCACCACTTCATCCATCATGGCTCTCGGCTTCTGACCACCCCACGAGAACCACGCGGCCACCCTCTGGTCAGCCAGGTCGGCTCAGCCATGAAAGCTTCAAATTTTGAAGGTCCCGGTCAGCCATGGTCCCACGGCGTCGAAGCCTCACTCACGGGGATGGAGAAAGGAGGGTACAAAGAGAAGGGGTACAGCCTTCAAAAGGAAGGGCACGACGTAACCCAAAGCCAAAGACAGACTACCAAAGACAGCACCACAACAATAGAAGAGAGAGAAGGCCGAGAAAGGAGAAGGGGCGACATCCGAAGAGCCAGACTGCCAAAGACAGCACCACAAGGCCCACTCTTGGCCAACCACCTCAAGTTCATTCTTTTATCGAAGTCATCAGCCTCTGTCATCGGCCACGCATTCGCGGCCCCGGTTGCCGGTTTTTATCGGAGTCAACGACCACCATTGCTACTTGGTCGACCCATCTCGGCCACCTTGTCACGGCCACCCTGCGTCCATAGTCAACGTTTTATAACAGGTTAATCTTACGTGACCTTATTTACATACAACGTCCATAGTCAACGTTTTCGCGCATTCCGTTCGATATCGACTTTAGACACCGAACACGCATACTCATATGCGAATCCGGTGGGGGCAATTGTTGGGGGTCGAATACCCGATCAAGGCCACGTAATATAAAACTGGCTATTAATATTACGCCAAGAGGCCCAATGCAACCAAAAGGCCCAAGAGCCTAAACCTATTATATATACCCCTCAAGGGGCAAGGTAAAGGGGGTCTCATGCTCTCTCACTCTCTTCTCCCTCATTTTAATCTCCCATTTTCTACATACATACACTTATACATTATTATACAATCTGGTATCGGTCTAACTTGGGCGTTGGAGGCTCTCCCGGGGGAAAACCCTCGGGCTTAGAGTTATTTTGTAGGTCCACTCACGGAGCCAGCTCAGCCGGCCTAGGCTACTACCACGTCATCCGAGGACCCCAAGTTTACACCCGGAACAGGTTGTATAATAATATTTGTAATGCTTAATGCGTAATCTTTTAGTTAGTTTAATAGTATTAAGTTTTGATTTGATTGTTAATCTCAATTTTGTATAAGAACATCTGCTAATTAAGAAAAAAAAAAAAAAACATGTTTAGTATAGTGATAGGGTAAAGTTTGATTTAATGACAAAATTCCAATTTTTTTTATTACCCCATTTTAACGTAACAAAAAAAGAATATATGTAATTAACAAAAAAAAAAAAAAAAAAAAAAAGAAGAAGAAAAAAGAAAAAAGAAGAAGATGGTGTAGTATAATTAACATATGTAATCTAAAATATAATACTAAATCTACAATTGAAATCCTTAAAATTGTAGGATAGCAAAATTGAAGAATACATATTTTGCCTTAAATATATTGGATTAAATATTCAAGTTAAGGGAAAAAAATATAAGTAAGTTATATTTTAAAATATTAAAAAAAAAATGAAAGAGCAAAAGAAATATGGTAATTCATAGAATTTTAAAAAGTCAAATAATATTTCATTTAATAAATAAGTTAAAGGAAAAAAAAATAGTATTAGGTAAGTATTATAAAATATAATTAGCAAATAAACGAAAAACAAATATGATAAATCATAGATTTTAATATATTATCTTATTAAATACGATAAAAGCCGAAAAGAACATGGCCTTAGTATTTATATTTTAGAAATTTTGTCATATTAAATATCATAGAAAATTATGTCATAATTGGCAAATATATAAACTATAAAAAATATATAAAAATTACATTTTATACTTATTTTTAAATCTTAATAATAATGATAGATAGCCCGGACGGGGACGGGCACGCCAACTAGTAAAGTGAATGTACAAAACCACATTTTACACCAAAATCGAAATCCTAAATAACTATCCATTGAAAAAGAAAAAAGAAAAAACAAAGAAATAAAATTTACAAAACAATAGGAGTATATGACTTCTTACACTACAAATTCCGCCTAAACAAACAACAATTTTATTTATTGCTATAATACTCCGTAGTAGATATTGAACAAAAAAAAAAAAAGGTATAAGAACATCTCAAAACAAACAAATGAACCTTAAGCGTACAAAACAATAGGACTTCTTACACTATGAATTCCGTCCGACCAAACTAGCAACGCCGAATATATAGGGCGGTGCGACAATCCTTCACCAACAATAACCGTCACAACGAAAGAGTTACGCTCCATTAATGAGCTAAACGAGAGAGTACTTGGGGTTATCGTCACCTTAATCTCACTCGATCGATACGACTTTAGAAGTGTAGGTAGAATTAGCAAAGCCGACATTTGTAACAGTCCTTTGAAATTTGATTTTGAAGGGATTCACACCTTCGGAAATGTCCATCTTCATCGACAAGGTAGGGTAATTGACGTCCTTCGGTGTGAACTTCCCGACATCTTTTGTCGGGCACGTAACGTAAAATTATTGTTTCATGTAATTTAGATTTAGGGTTTTTGTGTTGTGAGTTATAATAAATACCCGCAAACTATATTTTTTTTTTTTTTTTTTTTTTTTTTTTTTCTTTTTTAACGGAGCAAACCATGTTACTTATTTCCTAACAAATAGTTAAATTCTCCATTTACATCAAATTGCCCCATTTAGTACTACTGTACATGTTTTAAAAAGTTTTCTTAAATTTTATAAAACTTTCTTCAACTTCGATGTGTTATAAAATCTGCAGAAATATTTGATGGAGGACTTACAAGTAGTCATAAGAGCGGATTTAATGGCGGAAGGAGACCAATTAGGATGATGCGATTTTAAAAAAGCAGTGGCAGCGCCGCAGCGGCAACATTAGGGCACGCCATAGAAGTCCCCGATAACAAATTATAGCTCACTCTTCTCTTGTCAAACCCGTTAGAAGTTACGTTTCCAACTGGTGAATATGCTGCTAAAATGTTAACCCCCGGTGCAGTTATATCAGGCTACATACAACAATAATAAACATATTATTACTATTAGTATTTACTATTGTGTGTTTCTTAAACCCATTTTTGTAGTAGTGTTCAAAAATATTCTACAATAACATGTTATATTTAATGTTTCAGTTTAACTTATGACGACAAATAATGATAGTACAAAAAAACACACTATAAATTAGATTATGTTCTTTTCAATTTTTAGGAGCTGAACTTACCAATTACTTGTTATTTTCAGTTACCTTTTCAGTTAGCTTATCAGTTTTAACTATAATCCTTTCAACTTTCAGCTAGCTTTTCAGCTTCCAGCTATATCTTTTCAGCTTCCAGCTATCTTTTCAGCTAGTTTTTCCAAACAAAGTCTTATAAAAGTTGAGCTGGACTTATAGAAGCTGAAATTAAGCTGAAAAGAGTAGGACATTAATAGAATGTTAGGCTCATTAAAGATCAGGTTTAAGGTTGAGATAGTGAAGGCCTCTAAGGTTTTACTAGGATTAAAGATTTATTATAAATAATTTTCTCATTACCTTGTATTGATACAATTTAATCAACAATAATAAATCCCTCTTTATATTATAATCTTAACATAAATATATGATTGAAGTTTCTAAAATGTGTCTCGCTCGTATACGTCAAAAACCAAAAAAAGTACTTCCTCCATTCCAATAGGTAATATACATTTGTGTTTTGCACTAAAATTTAGGTGGAACAAAAATAAGTGGGACAAGGGTGTGTAATTACTTAGTTACCCTTGTACTAATTTTTTGAGTGGAACAAACACACGTGGGGGAGGGGTAAAGTTTAGTCTTTTAAGATGAAAAATAAGTACCAAAATAGAAATGTATAGAAATGAATGTAATTGCTAAAAAAGGAATATGTATATAATTGAATGGAATGGAGTAAGTAAAATATTTTTTATACGGAGTAAATTGTTTTTAATATATAGTGAAATAGATAGTTATTTGAAATATTATTATAGTCTTTTAATCTTTAATAATTATTTATGTTGTTAAGTTCTTATCATTTGCTTTTAGGGCAAAATTTAAAATAAAATACTTAATAATAATCTAGAGAATGTAAATAGAACAATTAAGGATAATAGAAAACCATAGCTTAATACATGCATTTGCATATCTCCCTTTATTCCAGATTAAGTGTCTATTTTTTATTTTGGGCCGATTTAATAGATGATAATGAATTTGAAAAAAGAAAATTGAAAATTCTTCGTTAAAACTTACCTAAATATAAAGGGGACACTTAATTTGCGAAAACTAATTAATATAAAGGGATGCTTATTTTGAGATGGAGGGAGTATATATCTTATTTTATGCCCTATAAGGCATTAGACAAAATTCTGATTGACATTTTTTCTCTATCCTATGTGTCCTGTGAGAACTGCGCAGTGAGCCAGTGACCATAGAGTAAGCACTCGAGAAGAGAAATGTTCTCACCATTTTTTTCATTAACATTTATAGAAATTAATTAAATTTTTTTTCTCATGAAATAATGTGGAAATATTTTTATTTGAGCTTCTTATCCTAAGCCTAAGTCTAATGGGTATAAGATAAAATAACCGTTAGTCCGTTATTATTGTGAATTTAAATATGTAATACTCCACATTTTTAGTAGGGTTTTCTTTAACGTTATTAGTGAATTGAAGAGGGAGTTCATCTTATTTTATACTCGTACTCACTTGGTATCATAATGTTAGTTCTATTTATCTTTTTGAAAGTCAAAGTTTCGTAACTTTGACCGTGTACATCATAAACTAATAAGATATTTACGTTCGTTATTAAATTATCTTTCATAAAATTTTATTTTAAACCAAGAAAATTGCACATACACGAAAAAAATATGGTCGAAGAGACACATTGAAAACCGCGTAAAGTCAAAGCAGAACTAACATTGTGGCATGGAAGGGAGTATCTAATTTTCGCATCATCTATTAACGTTATTATTAAAGGATGTAAAAGATGGAGCGAACCTTGAGAATGTCGGATGCAAATCTATTTTAGGGCCACGAGAAGAAAATGAACCACAAATGTTGCACTTAAATCCTCAACTGTTTCACTTTTCATAATCCTTGCCGTAGCACTGCAATTGTGTTTTGAGCTCATCCATATTAATCTAGTACCGAGTAAACAATAGACATAAATAGGATATCTACTTCTACTCCTTTCATCTCGGTCATTTGTTTACACTTTTTGTTTTGGGTGTACAAGTCATTTGTTTACATTTCAATAAAAATCTATGTTGAGCCATGTGGGTAGTGGTCCCTCCATTTTTTAACCCAATCACATTAACTTATTTCTATCCTTTGTAGTTATATTATTATTTTTAGAATAATGAGATTGCGCCACCGGGTGGTACCTAATTTGAGTACCACCTGGGGTAAATTTGTAATTACGATGAGTTTTTAATTTTTTTCTATCAATTTTGAATTTCAAACTAATTATTGGTAAAAAGGATAGTTTAGGAATTTCATAAACATTTAATTAATTATAAAATAATAGATTTTTTTTATTTTTATTAAATATCTATGCATGCCCTTTTGGAATTTGTTAGTTTTTTTTTTCGTCAAGCCTTTTGAAATTCAGATTTATACATTATTTCTCAAAAAAAAAAAAAAGTATTTATTAATAAACTATTGATAAGAAATTGAAACAAACAAGTGAAGTGTGAGAATATGATAATTAAGACGATGCATTCAAGCTATTACCAATTTACCATGAGAAATGATTGATTCTAAATAATTAAGACATTTTTGTTCTATTAATATATAAACATTGTCACATTGAAGTATATGATAATTTATTTAGCTTATTAATTTATATTTTATTCTCATTTTATCAGTTTAATCTTTAATTAATACTCTATATTAATTAATATTAAAGAAACCTCAAATAAGGAAAAAAAATAAGTTTTATTGATGCGATGCAAAGAATTGTGAAACCATAAGTTATGAGATGATGAGTCGATGACAATATCAATTCGAAATAAAAGTATATAATCAAAATTTTCAAAAACATCTAAACGAAAATATGTAAAACAACGAATTTAAAAATTAAAAAATAAAGAGTTCTTGTTCATAACAAAAGCATACTATAAATTCACTGAGTAATCATGCTTGTTACTATCTTCAATGAACATTGTAGATATTTAATTTTCGTTCAACAATGTAAATTACTCATATTTACTCCATATAATTGAGTAATAGGATTTTATTTTTTCAAAAGAGTAATAGGAATTTTAATTAAGCTTCAAAGTGAATATATATTATTTTGTACTGTAGAAGTATGATCATTGGCTATATTTAATGTATTTGTTAAGATCTTCAAAATAAAAATATTTGTTAAGATTTAATTGAAAATGACTTAATGAGTAGTAAATTACCTACTTAACCTTACAAATTTGGCACAAAATCAAGTATAAAAATATTTTATTTTATTTTTTTATATTATTTTATTTGGGTGGTACCGAGACTCAGTACCACCCGGTGGCGTTCTATCACTTCCCTTATTTTTATACCTTTTTCCACTACTTCTCTTCTAACATCGATAAATGTATATAAAGTAAACGTAAACAAATCACCAAAACAGATGGAGTATATATTTTCAGTTAATTGTATATGTTTCTTTGTGCCTTGTTAGAAATATACGACTAGATGATATAAACGGTCAAAGGTGATCTCAGCGAGGTCATTAGTGGTGTCTATTTGTTGTATGGTGGCAGTCGGGGCAGTCTACGGTAATTGTAAATTATAATAATGAATCTGTTTATTAGACATAATTGCGTTACTTTTAAAATATAAATAGACTAGTAGTAAAGCCCGTGCAATGAACGTGTTTTAAGTATGACATTTTAAAAGAAAAATCAACCAATAAATAAGTTATCTTTAAATGATATTCCATAATTTATTATCATATACTCAAATTAAAGTCCTGTCACATTTTTATAAATAAGATTATTTTGCTACTAAATCAAATAATTTGCTTTAGTTTTTATTATAATATTTTCACTAATTAATCACCACGGGGTTAAAAAAAATGTAATTATATATAGTTCAATGATAAGATTACTAATTTTGTGCCCAAAAATACAGTTGTCATTTTTTCAAAACATAAATTCTTAATGCTACGTAGTAATAAAAATGTACGTTATAGTTGAAACGATTTGTAAGTTTTGGAAAAAGGTCTCATAAAATAATTATGCGAAATTCATAATTTGTATCAATTCTTATTATGAGATTAATTCTTATAAAGTAAGGTTAAGGATCTCAAACAACTTTTGTGTTATACGTGTGCCTATTTGTTAGGCAGAAATTTTGTAAAATTCTTATTGAATAGATTGATTTTTTCAAAATTAAAATTAAATTTATGACTAAGAAAAAATAAAAGTATCTAAAAATTAGTAAAAAAAAAAAAAATTATCTGTATAACCAATCATTAAATTTAGCTTTCCTCGGAGTTCATCCATATTAAATCTACGATATACAAACGAGAACAAAATTATCATCATATAATTAAATTAAGCTATGTTTAAACAATGAATATGTGTTAACTAATCATAAAAAAAGGAGTACAAAAATAGTACTCCATAGAATATAATAAAAATAGTACTCCGTAGAATATAATAAAAGGAGTACAAAAATAGTACAAAGGAGTATAATGTTGTAACAACCCGGTTTTTCGTGACTTAATTAAACTAAGGCGGAAAATTAATTAAGTCTAATACATGCCGGATGTTAATTAAATTACATTCAAATGGCATAGGATACAAATATATATTACAATCTCTCAAAGAAAACAAACGAAACATCCTAATCGTCCGATAATCACGAATGTCTAGAATTGCTGCAATGCAGACAAAAACACAAAATGGGAGGATCTCCGCCAGAGGCGGAAGTGACTGTTTCTAACTAACAACCTCTAAACCAAAGTTTTGGTTTATTTAACCTATGATTAAAAGTAACTTGGCAAAGACTAAACGCAGATAACTCCAAAGAAATTGTGATATTTCAATAAAATTGGACAATTAGGCATATAATATCGCTCACATATAGATATTTAAATCACATACAACATGCAGCTCATAAACGTAACGTAGAATATAGAAAATAAATAAATAAAAACACATTGCAATTAGGCAAGCAAAACACATAAGGAAATCATGATGATTTAATCACGAGTATACATCCAATCACATAACGCATACAACACTCATAAATAATCATTCTCAATAAGTAGTATTTCAACACTCAGAAACCAAGTCATTCAGCATAATACTCAATCAAAACAAGGAAAATACATTCAACATGTGATAACAAATGAGTCTTCGTTAGTAAGGCTAAGCATGCAGACATAATCCGCAAGATGGCAGTAATGCTTAAAACGGACAAGTCCGGATATGCTAAAGATACCTAAGGTAATAAGGACGATTCAATCCCTTGTCTAATGTATGCATACACTACCTATCGAGGATCATACTTATTCGCTATTCAAAAGGTATCACCGACTAAAAAGTTCGACTATCACCAGAGACGGCACTTTGATGGGTCAAGGCTTCCAATTACTATTCTATGGGCCCGCTGAAGTATCAAGTATGCCCCATCCCCGAGGTTGATACCACACGTCAAACAAAGAATCTTAAGATCGTTGAATAGCCTTGGGCAACTCGGGAGGAGCCCAAGTCCCCATAGACACTACCTCGTTAACTTCAATTTCAAGAGTCGCAACATGGCGAACAATCCAAGTATTTTATTCAGTAGTTCAATTCTTTTCCTCAATTTCTTACTTCTCTTTTAATCGTAATAAGTGACAATTCTAAATATTAATAATATCGCTTTAACTTTGTATAATGAAAATATTAATTCTAATAGCTTCTTCAGATAAACTAAACACATAGAAAAACTTAAATATTTATTTTGAGTCCGCCAGTAGATTTTAAATATTTTCACTATTCATTATTTTGTACGTATTTTTATACGATGCCAAGTATTTTTATACTTTGTACGTATTTTTATACTTTATACTTCTATGTATTTTTATTTTATATTTTAGTAATTAATAATTGTTCGTTTAAGTATGATTTAGTTTCGTTTAGATTTTAATTTAAGTATGTTTATGATTAGTGATACAAAGGTTTTTAAGTTTCGTGTTAAATTTTAAGCAACTTAAAATAGATTAGTCATTAGTGATATAAATAATTGAATTTCATTATAACTCACTTTTAATCTTTCCTCTTATTTGAATTGTAAAGTATCTAGCGATTTAGTAGTTATAACATTTATTTTAACTTAGAAATATTACTTAAACGATATTTGTTAAATTTTAGTATTCTTGATAAAATATAATATTGTGACAATTAGTAAAATTTCTTTTAGGTGAATGATAATTCGATGGTGGAACTTTATACGGAGTATATTTTCATATCTTATTAATATTTAATTATTTAATTTTCTTTCATTTCTTTAATTATTTAAACGTATTTATAAATTCGTATGTTCTATACATTTAAATTTTGTAAACACAACAACTATTTAAGAAGTTGTCGTCTTTAAGGTATATTTTAAATTTTAATGATAGTATTCAATTTTATAAGTTTTTCTAAAAGTAAATTTTTAGAAATCAACTTTATTGTAATAATACTTCTACTTACATATTAAGTCTTTTTATGGTTTTTATAACTTAAATTTTCTACTAAGTCATTTTACTTTATTTTTTTATGGAATTATCATTTTAACACTTTATCTTTTTGTTAAACTTATTTGTAATACAAATTTCTAACTTTATTCAATAAAAGCTTTACTTAGATTCATTTTAAGTTTCAAAGTACCCAATTTCTTTTTATTATTTTAACCAAATATTTATTTAGTATATTTTAAGTTCATTGTAAACTTTATAATTTTAACAAGGTAATCTTTATATTAAATGTGATATATGACATTTTATAAAACTATTTATATTAGAAATTTTTATACGAGTAGCAATTAACTTATGTTTTTACCTTTAAACTTATTTAAATACTAATTTCACTTAATACTCTTTTAACTTAATTCTTCATTTTTAGTTATATTTCGATTTAACTTTTTAGTGACGACAAATATTTTTACGACTATGAATGGTTTTATATTTATTAAGTTTATTTACTTAAGTCGGTTAATAATATTTTTAGTCTTATTTTATACTTGTGATACATAAACTTTATATATTTTAATTTACACATAACAAATAATTTTAACATGATAACATTACATATAATTCAACAATAATTCACAACACATTTTCACCCAAAATATAATTTCACAAAATCATATAAATTTCATATTTCACAATTCAATTCAACATTATATTATAACTAAAATTAACACCCAATTTCATACTATAGCGAATCATACAAAGTTATCAAATTAAACTGAAACGGGACTCATACGTGTCTAATGCATACTAGCTCACTTTTAATAATGTATTAATTTAAATAAAACCAAACGTTAATTGTTAGAGATTTTGAGGAAGAAATCGAGTCACCTAAATTTGGCTCACTAACAGAGGCCTCAATAAAAATCTTAACCCATTTCCTCGTGGACCCAAACTCAAAAGCGATGAAACCAAGTGAGAACAAAGATCGCCTCGGCGTGTATTCGCCCAGACAAACAACACAAAGACTGAGTATGAGAATCGTTAACAAGAATTTAGCGAACCAAAATAGACCAAAACCGAAAGAACGTCGAGATTAAATATATGTCAAATGATCGAAAATGAAGAAGGCTCACCGTGAAAACTCCAGGACTCAAAACCTAGCAGAGACAGAAGAGGTTTGGGAGAACATAAAGCACCGAGCGAGAGAGATGGACCGCGGTGGTCTTTGTTGAATCCTGAGCAGAGCCACGGTGGTGGCTCACGGTGTGGTGAGCAGAGGCGTAGGCGCGAGAGCAGAGAGAGAGACTCGGGGTAAGGGCCATTTCAATGAGGCAAGTTGGTGGTGGTGTTGACCGGTGTAGGCCGTGGTGGTCAGCCTAGTTGGCTCCGGCGAGGCTACTCCGGCATCGTAAATGAAACAGGGGAAAAATAGAGTGAATTAGAGTTGGCGAAATCATTTGACGATAAAATTTATCACGTAAAACGATAAGTGTGAATCGAGTCGACAACTATTTAATCAACTAAATGAAATCGAAACTAAACGAAATGAAATAGAAAAATTTGAAATGAAGGGGGCTCACCAAATGGAGGCAGCAGAGCACCTGGTGAGTGAAGCAGGCGGCAGGAAGGAGAGAGGAAGGAGGTGGCCTGAGGCGGAGGGAGATGGTGGCGGTGAAGGTGGCGGTGGTGGCCCTTGGCCCGGTGTCTGGTGGTGGCCGAGGAAAAAGAGAGCAGAGAGAAAGCGAGGGAACGTGAGGGAAAAGAACAGGGCCGAGAAAGGAGAGGTGCACGGTGGCCTGAGCACGGTGGTGGTGGTGGCCGATCTTTCGTCATTGCTGTCGTTGATTTGTTGTTATTGTTGTCGGTTTCGTCTTTGTTGCTGTTTTTGTTGTTGTTTTTGTTGTTGCTGCTGTCATTTGTTGTTGTTGTTTGTTGTGTTGTTTTAGCTTGTTTGATTTAAAGAGAAGCAAAGAATGAAGAAGAAGAAGAAGAAGAAGAAGAAGAAGGAGGCAGTAAAGAGATGAGGGAGTTAGGGTTTGAGTGGGTTAAAAATAATATCCCAAAATCAAGTGGGTATAGGGTATGTAGAGTTGTCGACATGTGAGGGAGTATAGTGGGTCTGTTTCATTTTGTTTGCTCCGTTTTATTCGCTCTTATTTATAAATCTTTATATTTTACAAAATATATTATGTTGAAAATTATTTAGTTATAATTTTATTTTTATTATTTATATCATAAAACTTATATTTTAAAACTAAACGAGGTATAAAAAATATTAGTTACAAATTCTATTACGGTCTCACATATTTTCAAAAGGTCCTGCTTGTTTAATCTAAAACATTACAAAACAATCATATTATATTCAAGTTATAATAATTTTTAAAGTAAGACGCAAATTTATTAAGTTTAATAAAACCAATTGAATCAAGGTTTTAGTTTGACAGGTATTTTAGGAATAAAAATATAATACAGATTAGTATAAAAATCGAGAAAGTTTAACTAAAATATCTTGAGAACGTTTATTTAATCGAAATTTTTCAGCCGCGTTTTTAAAGTAATTGAATAAAAGTTAAATTATATAAATTTTAATTTAAGAATTTTGTTAAAATAATTAATTAGTATTAATAAAAACACGGGGTGTTACAATCCTACCCCCTTAAGAAAAGTTTCGTCCCCGAAACTTGAATAGGATGGATAACTGTCGAGATAGAACTACACAGTTAGTGAAAACATCGAGATTTTTGGAATTAGGATATTAACATTGCTCTTGATTGGGTATGAATTTTCTACAAAGGAAAGATTGATGAATTTAATAGTTTTTAAAGTATAAATAATTCTTTTTCGAATTAATATCTAAATGTTGCTGCACTGCTATTTTCAAAATCGGCGAGAAAGAGGTTTTCAAAATAGTAGGGCCTAGAAGTTTTGTACGGAATTAAATTAAATAAAAATAATAAGCGTTTTAAGAATTAAAACAATTTATTTAAATTTGAAAATAAAAGTTAACCTTAAAATAGGTTGAAATAAGGGTTTTTAATATTTAATTAGGATTGTGATATAATCCAATTATTGTCCTATCCCCTTAAGAAGTTTTAAGCGTATCCATATAATATTATTATTGTTACTATAATGACCACATACATAAGATATATAGCCTTTGAAAAAACTTATTTAGGGAAAAATATGTAAAAGACGTAGTGATCATAAGGGAAATAAGAGCATTAATGAAATTAAGGAAATACAGGATATCGTTGAATTATTAAATAAAATTTTAGAGATTTATGGATAACCTTGCTGACATAGCCCACTTTCATAAAATTATTATTATAATGCTATTAGGTGAAAGCAGAATGTTATAAATCATATTTAGGATATGATTCAAATTTATAATAAGGGGTTATATAAAAGACAAAGAAAGTGATATATGTGTATATATACTTCAAAGAGATATAATTATAAATCTGATTAGGACAAGTTCAAAAGTTATTTAAAATATAAAGAAAAGAATTTCAGAAATGAAGGCAATAGACGAAACTTCATCGTATAAGGTTAATAAGTACTTCGTAGGAATTATAATTTAAGAGTTCAAACATTTTATAACAAGGAAGTACGTTTAAGAGGTTGAATAAAAAGTTAACGAAATTACAAAGGAAATATAAAGTCATTTTTATTTGAGATTGAAGAGAACAAATGAAAATTAACTTTATGAATTCAATTAGTAAGTTTTATAGATAGATTTCAAGATTAGAAATTTTAGAAACTAAAATTAATTGTAAGGGGTCAAAAGAACGAAACTAATCAAGTTCGAATGTAGAGTATAAAGATTAAGGAGTTTATGAATTTCGAAAACAAAAATGGTATAATTTTTACGAGATTAAAGGAAGAGATGAAAATCATTGAAGAAGTGAATTATTGCGAATTATTGACTTAGGAGATCAACAATTTTGAGAGAGTTTTATTTTATTTTATTTATTTATTTATTTATTTATTTTTTTTTTTAACGAAGTTGTAAAATCATTGAGTTAACTTCTTTTTGGTAGGGAATTTAAAAATGTAAGAGGAATTACTAAAGTCATGGAGAGATTAAATATTAGGAAATTTTATGATTAGGAAATCTGAAAATTGAAAATCGTTGAAATGATGGTGAAAATAAAAGAACGATTTTGATATAGTTGTATAAATTTTCAATGCTTAAGAAATCTTCGACGTCATGGAAGTTGTCTCAAATATCACGATCCTTGATACGTCTCTCTGTACGCGCTTCCGGTCTTGTCTTCAAGTCTTATATTTGCGAGAAATGGAAAGAGATAAAAATTCATTTTATGAAGTCATTATAGGAGTATAAGTTAAGAAGATTTTATTTTTAAAAAAAAGAGAAAATGATTTAAATAGATCGATTAAAATTATCCTTTTTGAAAAGTTAGGGAGAGATTAATATGGATGTTTGAGAAAGTTATAGGGGTCTTCAAATCAATGGATTTCTTCCAGGTCTAGGACGTCTTTTCAGATCGTTCGACTCTTGATGCGTCCATTTCCATGTGCTTGATTTCTTGTCGTCTTGTCTTCACTTCAGACGTCTCGATTTTTGGTAACGTTAGTATAAGAGACTTGTTAGCCAAAAAGATTAGTCATAGAGCACTTAGCAAGCAAGAAAAGAGAAATAAAAATCTATCGAGGTTGAATGACGGTTGAGAATCTTATATCTAGGTCAGTCGGTCAATCCTTATATTTCTACCCATTCTCACATTTAAAGTGATCTAATTTATTATTTAGCGATCTCGGATTTCTAATTCATTATTTGATCCTATAAGTCTATGCCGGACATATATATTAATATGTATGTCTAGCCCAGGTGTCTTCTCGCTAGATGAAATAACTATTAAGTTACTCACAGTCATTAAGACGACTTTGATACCAAATCAGTAATAACCGGTTTTTCGTGACTTAATTAAACTAAGGCGGAAAATTAATTAAGTCTAATACATGCCGGATGTTAATTAAATTACATTCAAATGGCATAGGATACAAATATATATTACAATCTCTCAAAGAAAACAAACGAAACATCCTAATCGTCCCGATAATCCTGAATGTCGAGAATTGCCTGCAACAGAGACAAAAACACAAAATGGGAGGATCTCCCGCTCAGAGGCGGGAAGTGACTGTTCTAACCAACAACCTCTAAACCAAAGTTTTGGTTTATTTAACCTATGATTAAAAGTAACTTGGCAAAGACTAAACGCCAGATAACTCCAAAGAAATTGTGATATTTCAATAAAATTGGACAATTAGCATATAATATCAGTTCTCACATATAGATATTTAAATCACATACAACATGCAGTTCATAAAACGTAACGTAGAATATAGAAAATAAATAAATAAAAACACATTGCAATTAGGCAAGCAAAACACATAAGGAAATCATGATGATTTAATCACGAGTATACATCCAATCACATAACGTACAACACTCATAAATAATCATTCTCAATAAGTAGTATTTCAACACTCAGAAACCAAGTCATTCGCATAATACTCAATCAAAACAAGGAAAATACATTCAACATGTGATAACAAATGAGTCTTCGTTAGTAAAGCTGAAGCATGCAGACATAATCCGCAAGATGAGCCGTTAAAACGGACAAGTCTGGATATGCTAAAGATACCTAAGGTAATAAGGACGATTCAATCCCTTGTCTAATGTATGCATACACTACCTATCGAGGATCATACTTATTCGCTATTCAAAAGGTATCACCGACGAAAAAGTTCGACTATCACCAGAGACTGCACTTTGGATGGGGTCATGCTTTCCAATTACTATTCTTTGGGCCCGGAAGTATCAAGTATGCCCCATCCCCGAGGTTGATACCACACGCCAAACAAAGAATCTTAAGATCGTTGAATAGCCTTGGGCAACTCTGGGAGGGAGCCCAAGTCCCCATAGACAGCTACCTCGTTAACTTCGAATTTCAAGAGTCGCAACATGGCGAACAATCCAAGTATTTTATTCAGGTAGTTCAATTCTTTTCCTCAATTTCTTACTTCCTCTTTTAATCGTAACAAGTGACAATTCTAAATATTAATAATATCGTCGAACTTTGTATAATGAAAATATTAATTCTAACAGTTCTTCAGATAAACGGAAACACATAGAAAAACTTAAATATTTATTTTGAGTCCGCTCGTAGATTTTAAATATTTTCACTATTCATTATTTTGTACGTATTTTTATACGTATGCGTATTTTTATACTTTGTACGTATTTTTTTTTTTTTTTTTTTTTTTTTTTTTTTTTTTTTGTAGAAATTAGCTCCATTTCATATCAATTCCAACTGGTTTCAAGTACATCATGACTCATTTAGGCACCGTATTACATCACTATCATCCTCACATCTCACAGAGTACAAAATTCTAATACTGACAATCGACTGAATTCTAATAATAATTGTCCTAATAATTGTCCATTTCATACTTTGTACGTATTTTTATACTTTATACTTCTATGTATTTTTATTTTATATTTTAGTAATTAATAATTGTTCGTTTAAGTATGATTTAGTTTCGTTTAGATTTTAATTTAAGTATGTTTATAATTAGTGATACAAAGGTTTTTAAGTTTCGTGTTAAATTTTAAGCAACTTAAAATAGATTAGTCATTAGTGATATAAATAATTGAATTTCATTATAACTCACTTTTAATCTTTCCTCTTATTTGAATTGTAAAGTATCTAGCGATTTAGTAGTTATAACATTTATTTTAACTTAGAAATATTACTTAAACGATATTTGTTAAATTTTAGTATTCTTGATAAAATATAATATTGTGACAATTAGTAAAATTTCTTTTAGGTGAATGATAATTCGATGGTGGAACTTTATACGGAGTATATTTTCATATCTTATTAATATTTAATTATTTAATTTTCTTTCATTTCTTTAATTATTTAAACGTATTTATAAATTCGTATGTTCTATACATTTAAATTTTGTAAACACAACAACTATTTAAGAAGTTGTCGTCTTTAAGGTATATTTTAAATTTTAATGATAGTATTCAATTTTATAAGTTTTTCTAAAAGTAAATTTTTAGAAATCAACTTTATTGTAATAATACTTCTACTTACATATTAAGTCTTTTTATGGTTTTTATAACTTAAATTTTCTACTAAGTCATTTTACTTTATTTTTTTTATGGAATTATCATTTTAACACTTTATCTTTTTGTTAAACTTATTTGTAATACAAATTTCTAACTTTATTCAATAAAAGCTTTACTTAGATTCATTTTAAGTTTCAAAGTACCCAATTTCTTTTTATTATTTTAACCAAATATTTATTTAGTATATTTTAAGTTCATTGTAAACTTTATAATTTTAACAAGGTAATCTTTATATTAAATGTGATATATGACATTTTATAAAACTATTTATATTAGAAATTTTTATACGAGTAGCAATTAACTTATGTTTTTACCTTTAAACTTATTTAAATACTAATTTCACTTAATACTCTTTTAACTTAATTCTTCATTTTTAGTTATATTTCGATTTAACTTTTTAGTGACGACAAATATTTTTACGACTATGAATGGTTTTATATTTATTAAGTTTATTTACTTAAGTCGGTTAATAATATTTTTAGTCTTATTTTATACTTGTGATACATAAACTTTATATATTTTAATTTACACATAACAAATAATTTTAACATGATAACATTACATATAATTCAACAATAATTCACAACACATTTTCACCCAAAATATAATTTCACAAAATCATATAAATATCATATTTCACAATTCAATTCAACATTATATTATAACTAAAATTAACACCCAATTTCATACTATAGCGAATCATACAAAGTTATCAAATTAAACTGAAACGGGACTCATACGTGTCTAATGCATACTAGCTCACTTTTAATAACAGATTAATTTAAATAAAACCAAAACGTTAATTGTTAGAGATTTTGAGGAAGAAATCGAGTCACCTAAATTTGGCTCACAACGCAGGCCTCCAATAAAAATCTTAACCCATTTCCTCGTGGACCCAAACTCAAAAGCGATGAAACCAAGTGGAGAACAAAGATCGCTTTCGGCGTGTATTCGTCCCTGCATAAACAACACAAAGACGAGTATGAGAATCGTTAACAAGAATTTAGCTGAACCAAAATAGACCAAAACCGAAAGAACGTCGAGATTAAATATATGTCAAAATGATCAAAATGAAGAAGGCTCACCGTGAAAACTCCAGGACTCAAACCGAGCAGAGATGTACAGGTCGGGAGAACATAGCACCGAGTGAGAGAGATGGACCGCGGTGGTCTTTGTTGAGCAGAGCAGAGCCACGGTGGTGGCTCACTGGTGGTGGTGAGCAGAGAGGCAGAGGCTGCGAGAGAGAGAGAGAGACTCCGGGGTAAGGGCCATTTCAGCGAGGCGGCAGTTGGTGGTGGTGTTGACCGGTGTAGGCCGTGGTGGTCAGCCTAGTTGGCTCCGGCGAGGCTACTCCGGCATCGTAAATGAAACAGGGGAAAAATAGAGTGAATTAGAGTTGGCGAAATCATTTGACGATAAAATTTATCGACAGAAAACGATAAGTGTGAATTGAGTCGACAACTATTTAATCAACGAAATGAAATCGAAACGGTAAACGAAATGAAATAGAAAAATTTGAAATGAAAAGGGGGCTCACCAAATGGAGGCGGCAGAGCACGGTGGTGAGGAAGCAGGGCAGAGGAAGGAGAGGAAGGAGGTGGCCTGAGGCGGAGTGTAACAACCCGGTTTTTCGTGACTTTAATTAAACTAAGGCGGAAAATTAATTAAGTCTATATATTACAAAAACCAGTTGTTATCGTCATAAAACTCTGTATACATAATACGAGTTTAAGATAAAGCAGAGTTATTCGATTACATTCTCTCAAAATAGATTACAAAAATAAGGCCTTCAATCCCCTGATAGATCAATCTGGCCAAGACTCCTGGGTACTGCATTAACATCTCATCATTTTCCCGCACACTCTTTCGATACATGCAGTTTCTAAAGCAATATGCATTATAAATAATGAATAATAAATAAACAAGGAAAACAAATGGCAAGTATGCACTTTAAAACACATAAGGAGATCATGATGATTCAATACGAGTATAAACCAATCAAATAACCAACCATGCTCACAAATAATCATACTCAACAAAATCACATTCCAATACTCAACCAAGTCATTCCGATAATCATCAAACAAACAAGGAAATACATTCAACATATGTTAACTAGTGAAAGTTCATTAGCGAGGCGGAAGCATGCAGACGTAATTTCGCACAGAGACAGGGGCCAAACAGTCGACGTGTCCGACACACTAAATCCTAGTGGACAGGCCAAACAGGTTGGGACGTGGTCGACATACTAGACGTCCCGCAATAGCGGTCAAAATAACAAAGCGGACGTGTCCGAATGTGCTAAGGATACCCAAAGCGATAAGGACACCAAATCCCGAGTCTAATGTATGCATACACCACTATAGATAGGTTCAGATCATCATACTCGCCCTCGAGTAAGTAGTCACCTAATAATACGACTATCACCTTAGACTGCACTTCAAAGCTGGAGTTTCCAATTACCGTAGTATGGGCTCACGGAGATATCAATCATGCCCCATCCCCGAGGTTGTATATCCCAAGACCGAAATAATACTTTATATAAAAATATTAGATCGCTTTTAGAACTCGGGAGGGAGCCAAAGTCCCCATAGACGGCTACCTCATTAACTTCAATTCAAGAGTCGCGACATGGCTTAACAATCCAAGTATTTTATTCAAGTAGTTCATTTCTTAATTTCTTATTTCCTCGCTCATTCAAAGTAGAGTGACAATCTCAGAACTTAAATATATCGCCTAACTTTGTATAATGAAATTTTAGTTCTAGCAGCTTCTGCAGTAAACAAAACACATAAAAACTTAGTTAATTATTTGGAGTCCGCTTTGTAAATTTTAAATATTTTTACTATTCATTATTTTACTATTCATCAGTATTTACTATTCACCGTATTTACTATTCATCGATTTACTATTCACCGTATTTACTATTCCTTGTATTTACTATTCCTCGATTTGTACGTATTTTTATACGTGACGCTGTATTTTTATACTGTATTTTATTCGTATTTTATAATGATGCTGTATTCCTATACTTAGTATTTATTATTATATTTCCTTTATACTTAGTATTTTTATTTTATTTCCTTATACTTAGTATTTTCCTTTTATACTTAGTTTTCTTATACTTTACAACTACTTTTATACTTTAGGATATTTTTAGGTTTTACAAAACCAACCTTTATTTTTCTAAGTATATAATTCTAGTTTTAAAGACGTTAGGTTCGTTTTGTACTTAGTGATTTTGAAATATTATTTTAAATGAAAAACTCGATTTAAACTTAAATACAAATTCTAATTTCAAAGTTTTTAAGTTCATTTTGTACTTGGTCATTTTAAATAACATTTCAAAAGTAAAACTCGGTTAAACTTAGTCGTATACTTAACTAAGCTATTAGCGGTTTCCATTTTTAGCGAGGTTGTCGTAGTTCATTTTAAATAGTCCGTATGTCCACATCCAAATTTAAGCATAGGTAGTAACACTCGAATTCATTCATTTTAATACGTGCAACATTTATTTTTATCGGTTTCGTTGATTCTTTTTATTAACGATTTATTTTATAATCTAATATAATCCTAATTACTATTCAACTTTAGTGACTAAGTGATAAATTCATTTTGACCAAAATTGACCAAAAATAATGGTGGATGCCGTGAGCCTTTATTCATTATAGTTATTTATTTCTTTTTTTGTTTTTATTAATAATTCATTACTTTAACTAATTAAATTACTAAAGTGATAAAAATAAAAAGTGACAAAAACATTTTTGGTCCAAAAATGACCCCAAGGCCGTGTACCCTTATACTTGTACCATTTATTTTCATTTTCTAATTTTATCGGTTTTTGACTTAACGTTTTTATACACTAATTATTCAATTCATCCTAAAGTGATTTAAACTAGTACATAAACAATAAATAACCAAAACTTATAAAAATTATGAATCAAACTAATTATATAAATGAAGAACACATGATTATTTGAAGAACCCTAATATTTTTCATATGATTGTTAATTAGTCAAATTTTCATATCTTTATATAATTTCCTCAAATTTTTATAGCAAGTCCATTTTACCTAAACTAATCTTAAAATGTTATTTAGAAAAATTAAAACTAAAAATTGGTCCAAATAAATCAAAAATGCCGTGTATATATATATATGTATATGATTTTTGATTTTTGATTTTTATACTTCTAATTCAATAACTAATTTACTTTATATCATTTATATGTTTAGCATAAATGAAAATCATATACAAATATTAACATACATAAGTAAAATCATTCAAACACATGAACATCAATAAAAACTCAAGAACACACATAAATACTTCAAATACATTTAAATTCATAACAAATTCATCTTAAGTCCTAAACATAAACTAATTATATTTTCATGTCCATTTCATTACAAGTATTTTAAGCATGCAATTTACAAAAATTAAAACGAAAAATTAAGCCAAAAATAAAGGGGGGCCGTGTGTTATGTTATTGTTATACTAATATTATTTTTCGATTTTGTCTTCTAATTTAACATATGAACACTAAGTGATAAAATAAACTAAGCATGCATCAAAACAATAACACATAATCAAATTGAGGCGCTTATCATATAAGTGCGCGGAAGCACCTTAGTTAGGTTATGAGCTAAACGATCAACAGCTTGTCCGGTCAACGATGTGATCGAATTGGCTAAGATCGACTCCACCACCTTGCTCCTCGTCTTTGATTAGGAGAGTACATAAAAATGAAATACACAAGTTAGTAATTTATTTTATAACTAAACTAGCTAAATTAAAACCTTAAAGTGTAGTAGTGTTTTTAATTTAGGTGATGTTTATATTCTAGGTGATTTGATTTATGTTCATGTTCATTTATATGTTAAATGATGTAGTGTTTCATAAATATAAATGGTGAATTAATACTAGTGCTCTTAGTGAATTTAAAGTAAGAAAAGAAATGAATTAAGGAAGAAAAGTAAAGGAGGAAGATGAAGATCAATGTGTTCTTGAGGTTTGGAGATGAAGATATGCTTACAAGTATGTTGAGTAGGTTATTTAGAGAGAAAAATAAGTTGAAGTGTTGTTGTGTGTGTTTGGTTGTGCGTGTGATGTATGTGTATGTAGTAGTAGTTTGTGTCTTGTTTTAGTTGTAGGTTTAAGTATGAATGTAAAGTATTAAACTAGTTAATAAGTAATGATGAATTAGTAGGGTGTAAGCATGGATTGGACATGGTAGTAAAGCAAGGGATGGTGTGTAAGAGGAAGGAAGAAAATTGAGCCAAGAGCATGCATGCATGCTTGAATATCTCGGCCACTATGGACCAACTTGGTCCGATTTTACGTTTTTGAAATTTTCGATTTACGCGCACGCGAAAAGTCCCGAAATGAAATATATAGTCTTAGAAAAAATGTCTAGAAGTGAGATCGAA
This sequence comes from Dianthus caryophyllus, assembly GCA_023091065.1. NCBI lineage: Eukaryota > Viridiplantae > Streptophyta > Magnoliopsida > Caryophyllales > Caryophyllaceae > Dianthus > Dianthus caryophyllus. The sequence goes on along the minus strand of JALGRB010000019.1, from coordinate 2,419,152 downwards.
AATAAAAATGAAAATACACCTCAAAACGAAATCAATATAAAAATTGGGTATTAGATTCCTCGCAAGTTTGAAATAAAATTTTATTCGATCGAAATATATATTTTTTTTGTTGAATATTATCGAATTAAATCATTATGTTCAGACGTCAAAAAGTTTATCAGTTTAGGCTTAGTGTAACCCAATATATCGAGTTCTAGTGAATGTGTTAGTTAAATCAAGGTGGAATAGTAATTTGATATTATTATTATATGTTGTGTTAGTAGTAATCAATATGATTAAGCCTAAGCTACTTTAATTAGGTTTGGATTATGAGTAATCATATTTAAGAAAAGGTTAGGTGACTTAATCACAATTAGGTGGCTTGGTCCTTTAGTCAATGTTTGACCTCGATTTGCGTGCCAAAATTTGTCGTTGAGAAATTTGTCGTAGGTGTTTCATTTGATTTATCGAGTTCGAATATGAAAGAATAAAGTTCAAATTCGAAGTGTATCAAAATGGTTTTAGTTTAGGTACGATAAAAGTTGTAGCGCATTGTGTTAGAAAAATATCAAGTAGATTGTTGAATTAATGATTTGCGCAACTATAATAGGCTTAACTTGACATGGAGTGTTACATGTTTAGCGAAAAAAATTCAGTCGCATTTTTATTATAAGGAAAAAGGTTGAATTTAATTTAAGGAATTAAATTCTTTTATAAAATTGTGTTACAAAAACACGGGGTGTTACACGGAGGGAGATGGTGGCAGGTGAAGGTGACGGTGGTGGCCACTGACGGTGCTCCGGTGGTGGCCGAGAGGAAAAAGAGAGCAGAGGAGAAAGCAGGGGAACGTGAGGGAAAAGAACAGGCCGAGAAAGCGAGCTGGTGCACTGCGGTCTGAGCACGGTGGTCGGGTGGTGGTCACCGATGCCGCTGCTGCCGCTGCTGATTTGTTGTTATTGTTGCTTCGCTTCGCCTTTGTTGGGTCGCTTTTTGTTGTTGTTTTTGTTGTGTTGTTTTAGCTTGTTTGATTTAAAGAGAAGCAAAGAAAAGAAGAAGAAGAAGAAGAAGCAAGAAGAAGAAGATGAGGAGGCAAGAAAGAGACGAGGAGTTAGTGGTTTGAGTGGGTTAAAAATAATATCCCAAAATCAAGTGGGTATAGGGTATGTAGAGTTGTCGACATGTGAGTGGAGTATAGTGGGTCTGCTTTCATTTTGTTTGCTCTGTTTCATTCGCTCTTATTTATAAACTTTAATATTTTACAAAATATATTATGTTGAAAATTATTTAGTTATAATTTTATTTTTATTATTATTTATATCATAATACTTACATTTTAAAATTAAACGGTGTATAAAAATATTAGTTACAAATTCTATTACGGTCTCACAGATTTTCAAACGGTCTGCTTATTTAACTAAAAACATTTCAAAACAATCATATTATATTCAAGTTATAATAATTTTTAAAGTAAGACGCAAATTTATTAAGTTTAATAAAACCAATTGAATCAAGGTTTTAGTTTGACAGGTATTTTAGGAATAAAAATATAATACAGATTAGTATAAAAATCGAGAAAGTTTAACTAAAATATCTTGAGAACGTTTATTTAATCGAAATTTTTCAGCCGCGTTTTTAAAGTAATTGAATAAAAGTTAAATTACATAAATTTTAATTTAAGAATTTTGTTAAAATAATTAATTAGTATTAATAAAAACACGGGGTGTTACAAATGTTTAGAGATTAAAACTTGAGTATTGATAAAATTTTATTTTCTTAAATTATTTTAAAAGATAAGATTATTCTGAGAAATTTTAATTTTTTTAAACTAACTCTAGTAGGATTTAAATTATCTAAACTATAAAAAGATAATATAAATAATATATAGCTTAATCAATTTATTTATAATAAAAGATAGCCAAATAATATAATATCAAAAATATCAAAATTTTAAATGAAGAGTTTTAAAAAAGTTGGACTCTCTCACGTCGCTCGAAAAAACCTTCAATTATATAGATATACTAGGTGAAATGCCCGTGCGTTGCACGGATCTCCGTTAACTAAAACTAAAATAGTTCATTTTGAGCTACTATCTTCATTATGTGCCCAATAATTAGCGGAATTATATTCACTAAATATTTTCATGATCTAATATAAACATTTTCATGATCTAAACTTGAAAATCCTTATTCAATATTTCCCAAATACTCAAAATTTTACCAATATCAATATTGTGAAATGTTTTGGAATTTTTGTACAAGACCCCCCAATTGTTGAATTAAGATTAGTACATGTCATATCAAGTTTATATACTGGTTATTTGAACGTTACAACTTTTTTTTTTACATTTTTAAACAGTTAAGACTAAGTCACGAGTATTATTTTCCCTCAATCAAAGGCCAGATACAGTTAGTGGCACCCAACCACCAGCAATCTGTGCTCGTTGATTAGAATCACCGCGAGATCGGTTTGACTCGTTAGCCCACTTCTACACAAATTAGGCACAATACACTCGGTTCACGAGTCCATCGTGTAGATCGAAAACCTATAATATTCTTTATCAATGTGACAATGTAGTTTTGACTAATTATCAAACAAATACAATTAAATGTAGATACATGTTGCACTTGTTAACTAAGGTATAACGGTATTTATATTCCTAACTTTTTGGTCGTGAAACAAAATATATATCTATGACAACATTTAGGATCACCATTGTACAATTCAATCTAATTATAAAATAACATTTCCTATACAATTTAGGTTGAATATAAACAACACTAAAAAATATAAATACTCGCTACAGTTCAAATTATTATATTAGTGAGCTATGATCCTGTTTAATTCAATCTTGGCAAATTGTTTCAAAAATTTGACAAACATAAATCACTTGGAATTATTAATTTTTTTTTTATGAAACTTTTATTAAAATAAAGCATGAATAATCAACATTTTGTTTTAAAAATTTGAGAAATTAAACAATCAATTGGAATTATATAATTATCATGACTTTTATTGAAAGAAATTAAAATAAATAGCCAAAAATTAAACAATCAATTAATTTGAATTTAATCCGACCAAAAGCTAAAGAAAAAACAAAAAATAATTAATTAAAATAAAATTAGTTAATGGGATGATAAAATTGTTAGGGGTTGAGTGTAACAACCCGGTTTTTCGTGACTTAATTAAACTAAGGCGGAAAATTAATTAAGTCTAATACATGCCGGATGTTAATTAAATTACATTCAAATGGCATAGGATACAAATATATGTTACAATCTCTCAAAGAAAACAAATGAAACATCTCAATCGTCCCGATAATCCTGAGTCTCGAGAATTGCCTGCAACGGAGACAAAAACACAAAATAGAGGATCTCCCGCCAGAGGCGGAAGTGACTGTTTCTAACCAACAACCTCTAAAACCACGCTTTGGTTTATTTAACCTATGATTAAAAGTAACTTGGCAAAGACTAAACGCGTATAACTCCAAAGAATTGCATATTTCGATAAAATTGGACAATTAGCATATAATATCAGTTCTCACATATAGATATTTAAATCTCATCCAACATGATAAACAAAACTTAAAACATTTTCAATTTATAGAATCACAATAAATAAACATGACTATTATCTCAATTAATATAATATATATATAAAACCTAAATTATGGAAATCAAGATATATGCATAAGCCGTAATCAATTAATAAACACATAGTCGTGAACGATCATGCAATTCTAAACATATGCAATATAGAAAATGAATAAATAAAACACATTGCAAGTAGACAAGCAAAAACATATAAGGAATCATGATAATTCAATTATGAGCATACGTCAAATCATATAATCATAAAACATTTCTCGATAATCATACTAAACAAGGCAATCTCAACTCAAGGACAACATCATTCAGACAATAACCAATCAAAACAAGGAAATACATTCATCATAATGCTAACTAGTGAATCTTCGTTAGTAAAGGCTGGAAGCGCAGACATAATCGCAAGCAGAGCTGGTAGGGCCAACATAACTTGGACGTGACTACCAGGCTTAAAGATATCTAAGGTAATAAGGACGATTCAATCCCTTGTCTAATGTATGCATACACTACCTATCGAGGATCATACTTATTCGCTATTCAAAAGGTATCACCGACGAAAAAGTTCGACTAT